>OY748299.1:16072654-16502654 GCA_963556515.1 Nudaria mundana | reverse complement strand
GACAGTCTCGTTGTTACTCAAAATTTTAACCAACAGATAAAGTTACTTTATCAATAGTTATCATACAAAATAGTTTCCGAATCACAACTTGGGGTCAAAATAAAGAGTGCCTACTCAAAGTTATTTTTGAAGTTTTTCTATGAATTTATGTATCACGTGATTGTCGTGAATGTCACAACTCACACGTAATTTGTTGTCAACCTACTCAAATACCAGGAGCAACGCATTTGCTGTCGAAGAAAAGAGAAGAAACATTTATGTTCTTGTCTTCCTTAAATTTACACTTTTTATAAATTGGTTCCGCACAGATATTTAAAATACAACTGCTGTTTGTGTAGAAGTTTATGTTGTAGCTGTTGAGAACGCTGGTGGGTATAGTAGTATGTAGGTATTCAGTTTCGGGATAGAGAGATCGTGGATGCCAGTCACTGCACTACCATATCGTGAACTCTCTTTCGACTCATTTACCATGAAGTAAATGATCTGCAAGGTGTTTGGTTATTTTTGACCGACTTTAAAAAAGAGTAGGTACTTAGGTTCTCGATTCGTCATGATAATGTGATGCATAAAAGTTCATAAAACATTATCGCTAAAAGTGGCAACTTGTATGGTTGAACGAGGATATCAGAAAAAGTAGGAGGTGTTGGTGTCAGTTTCACTAATATGTATCTTAAGGACCCCTAAAAATTACAAAGAGAACCGCCCACTTTTTTGATTGGAGCCGCTTTGAAGAAACTAGGTATCAGTAGCGATGTCGGCATATATCAAAGACGTACACGTCACAACACGTAAATTTTACCGCAAAACCCATATTATTCCGGTGTTGCAAGTTAACGCAATGTTCTTCATAAACGGGGACTTTATTAGCTTTTTTTATGCTGGATATTTGTTCATTTTAGCAATTGGTAATAAATTACTAATCTTAGACTACATGGATAAAGAAAGTCGCTTTTTCCGTCTGTCTGTTCTAATGTATGTTTAGTTCTTGAAAACTACGCAACGGATCTTGAAGCGGTTTTTTTTTTAAATGGGTTTAAGTAGGTTTTGAAATGTATTTACATGCATACTATCATGCGAGCGACGCCGCGCTGGCATTCAACAATTTTATTTTATTTCATAGGTCTTAGGGAAATATCCTGTGTTTATGGTAAATAATAATTATGTTATTATTTATCTCTTAAATTATTTTGTACTAGGTACCTACTAGCTTTTTTTCATAAATAAAACTAAGTACCTACTTGGTACTTTTATTAGATTTTTACCAAAATTACGACGTAATTCAAGGAAATAAGACATTGCACTTGGGCAACACTTACAACTATCTAATTTCTTTTCAGTTGCAAGTAAACTTTGATATTAGGCGTACGTAGTAATCTGTGTTAATCGATCATGGCGTATTTAAGTAATAGTGAATATTATGAAATGATACTTTGCGTCGGGGCAGCCGATGGCAGTCTGCGTGAAGCTCGTCGCCTTTATCGAGAAAGATTTGTGGACAATAGACTCGAAGGTGAACGGCGGCGGTTACCATCTGTGGAGTGCTTCCGAAAAATGGTGAACCGTTTACATGACACTGGTTCTTTCCGTGGTTCCCGCTCAGAAGGCAGACCATCTGTTGTACCACCAGAGCAAGAAGAAAGTATTCTCGAGCATTTTCAATCCAATCCCAGAACAAGTACTCGCCGCGCTGGAATTGTTCTGGGAATGAATCATTTGAGAGTATGGCGCGTGCTAAAAGCAGATGGTCAACATCCGTACCACTTCAGGCACACCCAAGAACTGACACCGGCTGATTTCGTACCACGTCTCAACTTTTGCCAGTGGTACCGAGAGGAAGCACAACGATCCCCTAGTTTCGCGAACCGTATTTTATGGACCGATGAAGCATCTTTTACTCGTGCTGGTATCAGTAACCAACATAACGAACATGTATGGACTCATCAGAACCCACACGCACCTGCAGAAAACAACTTTCAGCATCAGTGGCGTGTTAACATTTGGGCGGGAATAATCGGAGATATTTTAATTGGTCCTTTCGTGCTACCGAGTTCGCTAAACGGTGAAAATTGCCTCGCGTTCCTTAGAAACGTCTTAGAACCCGAACTTGAAAACTTGCCTGTAACATTGTACACAAATATGATGTACCAGCAAGACGGGGCGCCAGCACATTATGCGAGAGATGTACGGACGTATTTAGATGAGCGGTTTAACCAGTGGATCGGACGTGGTGGTCCCATACCTTGGCCTCCGAGGTCACCGGATCTCACACCACTTGACTTTTTTTTGTGGGGCTATGTCAAAAACAAAGTGTACAGTGCGGTATGTCTCACGCGTGAAGATATGGAGTCTAAAATATTTGATGCATTTAGCAGTGTAACTCCAGACATGCTGTGTAATGTAACTGCCAGCATGATGCGACGGACCCAACTGTGCATTGATCAAGGCGGCGAACATTTCGAGCCGTTACTTTAGTACCTACTTTTTAGTTTTGTGTTTATTAGAGGTAGGAAGTGTATTTTTTATTAAATTCAATAATGTTTATCTAAGTATCGTGATATTAGTGAGTTAGTTGTGTTTATTGTGGAACACGGTACCTACCTATCTACCAGGATGACATGCACAATGAAATCGGTTAGTTTTTGTTGTTTTAAAGTCCACAACCTATCATTACTACAAAATAGTATTCTGTACCAGGAGCATAATCGTCGTCTAAAAACGTTAAACTGCTAACTCCATTTTGTCCATAATGACATTTTGATGTCGTTAGAAAGAGAATAAAAATACCTTTGCTATGTAAAACTGATATATACAATTAAAATTCACCAAACGTATAAAAATCCATCCAATAAAAACTGCTATGTACAGTGTTTGAAAATTGGCGCGAAATAAATGCTAACTCCGCCATTTTGTTAGTGCGTCTGCGACAATACAAAGTGCTTGTGATATTTAATTGTAAAATAATAGTTCTTGCCAGTTAATCCTCATTCTGGTTTGACTTTAAGGATAAGGTGAGTACATAGTGTCATTTTTTAATTAGTTCCGTAAAAAGTACAACCAGAAACCGAAAATCTAAAGTAGATCGTAAAAATTGGATTGCGGAGAAAAACAGAAAACTGAGGGAGACCGGAGCAAAATACTATGGTAGAGTAAAAAAAGATTCAAAGTGGAGTTATGACAAAGTAAAAGAACCAAGACACCTTAAGGAACGTTGTAAATGTAAAGAAACCAAATTAATGAAATGTAGCCAAATAAGTGAAAAAACCAGAGAAGAAATATTCAATAAGTTCTGGAAGAAGTTGAATTGGGGTGAAAAAAAAGTATACATTGACGAGTATGTCAAATGCCTACCAATTAAACGACGTAGAGATAGAAAAAAAACAGATGAATCACGTAGGACGCAGTCTCTGATTTATTATTTACCTGGAGAAGAAAAAGAGTTAAGAGTCTGTAAAACTATGTTTTTAAATACTCTCAACATAGGACGTATGACAATCGTCGGGTGGAAAAATAAAATGTCAAATAATGGAAGACCTAGTGAACAACGGGTTACGTCCCAAAATGTTCCCCGTTTCAATGAAAGCCAATCCAATCTTACAGCATTTTTTGATGTTATTCCTAAAATGGAATCTCATTATTGTCGCACATCTACTTCAAGGAAATATCTGTTACCTGAGTGGCAGTTTAAAAAATCGCTGTATGATTTTTATGTATCAGACTGGTGTACAGCGCATAATACAGTGCCTGTTTCAACGACAACATTTTTTAAATCAATGGATGAGCAAAAAATTTCACTATTTCGACCAAAAAAAGATGAATGCGAAAAATGCGCATCTTACAAAGCGGGTAATCTTAGCGAAGACGAGTACCGCCTACATATTATTAAAAAAGAGGAATCTAGAGAAGAAAAAACACATGATAAAGATGACATTTCGTGTGTTGTAATAGCAGCTGATGTACAAGCTGTGTTGTTGTCTCCAGTTTCAAAAATCAGTACACTTTATTATAAAACAAAGTTGCAGGTGCATAATCTGTGCTTCAAGAATTTAAAAAATAGTGATGCGTATTCTTATATTTGGAACGAAACTGGAGGGAGGGCTGAATGCGGAAGAGTTTGCCTCCATTTGGGTAAATTTCTTAGAAACAAAAATAGTCCCATCATTGTCTCCTGATTGCAATCGAATTGTATTTTATACAGATGGATGCGGCTATCAAAACAGAAATACAGTTATGTCTAATGCACTACTAAATTTTTCCGTAAAACATAATATGTGGATCGAACAAAAGTATCTAGAATTAGGACATACTCAAATGGAAGTTGACTCCATGCATGCAGCCATAGAAAGAAACCTGAAGAATAGAGTTATAAATGTTCCGGCAGACTATATAAACATTATAAAAAGTGCACGCAAGGAGCCTTACGTTGTACAATATTTAACTCACCATTTTTTCAAACGATTTGATACTGTTCAGGCGTACAAGAGCATTAGGCCAGGACGCTCAGTTGGGGACTCCAAAGTCAATGATATTCGTGCAATTCAGTACAGTCCCATTGGAAAAATATTATATAAGCTACGGTTTAATGATCCATGGACCGAACTTCCTCAAACGAAAGTCATAGTAAATAATTATTATTTTCATGAACTGCCAAATTTACACGAAGATCGTTTAAAAATAAAGGAGAGAAAATATCAAGATTTACAACTTATTAAAAGAGTGCTTCCTGTTGATTACCATGAGTTTTATGACAATTTGCCACATTAAATGACGTATGTTTCGATTTGTTTGTCAGTTTAACACTTTTTGAATTCTTTTTAAAAACATAAATATTATTATAAAAATAAATGTTTAAATAAATATAATTAAACCCGTGTTTTAATTAAGCACTTTTTTTAAATATAAAAAATGATAACTCCAAATAAAATTTAGAAACTACAGAAATTTAATCTGCTAACTCCATTTTTTTACTGTAAAATCATTTAAACTTAATTAATATGGTTGTATGTTGTAAAAATAAGTAAAATACGATATTATTTAGAATTAGGATTTTGCGTTTCTTATTTAAAGCTATAGATCAAAATTGATAACGTTATTTTCGTCTACTGAAAAATACAGTAAATGGAGTTAGCAGTTCAACTCTTTTAGACGACGATGAAATAAGAGTTGTTTACGATTCATCGAAGAGGACTGAACCTTACGAATAAATTTGACCCTAGGTAGTGTTGGGTTTATAAAATATCGATTAAATGAACAAATCAATTAAATTTACATGACACCTTAAAAGTTTTAACTAAACTTGTATTTGCAATTTTGTCCGTGCGTATAGTTAACTCAACGCGCATGTGTAACGAGGGTCAAATATGACCACACTAATATGAAACACGTTGTATATATAATGTATTTTTATAGTGGATTATCCAAGTCTAATTATTTTCTTTTTATAAACACTAGCCTAAAAACCTATGTACCTGTGTAAGTGAGAAAAAAAAATAGTTTTGTGCGAGCGACAAAGATAGGTAATGACGGGTCATCGTACGATATTCTCACTACTTTGCGACCGCACTTTAGACGCTGTGTCGTACGTTTTTTTAGTTATTAGTAAATAGTTTTATAAAATAGGGGTTCGTGGTCTAGTGGTAACCGACAATGTTAACACATTGCAAAGGTTAAGCAACATCGACTCAGGCCGGTCTTGGGATGGGTGACCATTTCTTAAGACATTGAGACCCCTCCGTGCCTCGGAGAGCACGTTGTCGCGTCGGTCCCGGTTGTCATACGAACATCTATGACAGTCTTTAGGGGTAGTTGGAGCCGTAAATAAAAAATCCTCGCGGTCTAACTACAGAACTTCGATATCGCCCATGGGTTGTGGAGGTCAGATGGCAGTCGCTTCACGGAAAATATCGAAGTTCAGCCCAATCGCAGTTAGACTGGAAAGCCGACCCCAACTGAGTTGGGAAAAGGCTCGGTGAATGATGAGTTTTATAAAATAGTAAAAAACCATGTAGGTACATAGTTATGAGAAATAGTAAAAAGGAACTCTTAGAAATACTTATCATCTAATTTACAACAGAGCCATTTAACATTGAGTCGTTCAAATTACACTAACGTCATCATGCAAATTTCTTTGTTCTTATTGCATGTGTCTTTGTAACTAACAATACGATCGTGCATTGTGTGTGTTTAACTATGTCTATCTGTCTGTCCCTAACTTTCTCCCATGCTTAACGCTTACAGAAGTCCGGCAAAACAAAACTAAGATTCACAGACGACAATAAGGATATTATATCTCATAAAAATGTTGTGTTAAAAAACTTGGCGAACAAAATCGCAAGTACTGAATCTTTAGATTGCGATTATGATTCCGACGCAAGCAATGAAAGCACATTATCCGAAGGCGCACTCAATAGTCCGAAAAAAATGAGTCCGAAATTCGTTTCTGAACCCAATCTGAGTGTTCTTGACACAAATGATGAAACGCCAAAGAAAAAACGCGGGAACAGATTGTTTAGATCGAAAATCGTGTCGAATCACACTGTGAATAAAAAGTATCAGAAACGTACAGCGATTCGGGGTACCCCTACGTGTGTTTCGTGTTTCGAGGATCAAGATTTGAGTTCGGAAAATGATGTTTCGTACCGTGAGATGAATGTGAAAAGTCCAATCGGAGATACGCCGATGACGGTTCTAGAAAATGATATGAAGTACTTGACTAGTACGCCCGGTATAACTGATATTATATTGGATCAAGAATGTGCTACACCATATACAATGAATTTCAGAAGAGCTTCTATGTCACCTATAACGAAGTCGACACAAAAGTTGTCTAAAGCGATGCAGGTTTGTTTCATTCGCATGTTTGCATGTTTCATTCAATGTCTTTCTGCTTTTATATGTCACCAATCATACTAATAATTATATAGTATTTAACTTAGATATTTAAAACTACGCAATGGACTTTGATGCGGTTTTCACTAATGGATGGAGTGGTCCTCGAGGAAGGTTGTGTACATAATTTGTCAAGTGGGGAAGCCGCTGGCGTCCGCTAGTAATATTATAAACGCAGAAATCACGTCTTTTCCGTAAAGCAGGTACACTCTTATTTCGCCAGTAATTTGTTGGTTCCACCTTAACCATCCTATTCCTGGGCACTTGGCACCAGAAAGATTTACCACTAATATCCTTAAAATGTCTTACAGGAATCTATAATGACTCCCCGTTCCCGCAAGCCTCTGATAATAACATCGGAACAACGCGACAGCATGCCATGCCATGAAACTGTGGACATCAAAAACGATACAGTCACTTCAGATGGGATGTATCAATCGTTGTCACTGAAAAATGACAGCGATTTCGTTTCTTCCGATGATGATAATGAAGTTACTAGGTCTTCGTACTCTCGGGACAGGTAATTGTACTAATACAGAATTCTGACAGACGTAGTTCGTAAGATTCACGATAGATCTCTCTCAGCAGTATGATATGGATCACAATTTCGAGGTCTCCAGCTGTATAGATAAAATATAAACTAACTCGAAGATGTCGTGGTTCAATCGTTGAATTAGGCCGATTGAGATCTGCCTGGGCATTTGTTGATTTGCCTGTCTTACACCAGCAACATCGTTCAGAGCTTAAGGCCCCGTTTCCACGAGCGACTTTTTAACGCGCGTAAAACAAACGTCGGAGTAGATCAAATTATGCATTGCCTAGTATTAGTTCACACGGCAACGGATTTAAATTGCGACGTATTTATCAGCGCAGTGTCGTATTTTAAGGGCTGGGCGTTAAGCGTAAAGTTCAATTTTCCGCTCAACGCCGTGCTGGCGTTAAAATTTCGTCGCGTTTTTTTAACGCCTGTGGAAACGACGCCTAACGCCTAACTGAAAAAGCTAAATCCAAGTGTTAATTTAATAACCTGGATTCATAGATTGTATAGTCTACATTCGGCTTATGTTCTCTTTGTTCAGAAGACCTACTTTTATTTATGCCTTATGGACTTCTTTATCTGGGAGTGACATTATTTAATTCTGGACAAATTAATTAAGTAGTATCTTTGTAACACAATAAACTGGTACCGTAGTTCTGCTGAATTCGAGTAGGTGGCTCCAACGTTAACAATAATAGCAGGATCTAGAAATTATGTTATATAAAGCAAAGATTTGTGACGTCAGGGTTCCCCTTGTTAGGCAAAGGCCGCGGGTTCGAGTCCTGCCTATGACATTTCAGTTTTTATGATTTATAATTTCTATCTAAATATTTAAGAATAGTAGCAAAGCAAACTCATAGCTTTCAAATACAGAAACATAATGATTCAATATTTATTATTTTCCAGATCAAATCAATCAGCGAGTGGTTCTCTACATAAAAACCCATTAGGAACCAGATCAACTTCTCTCGGTGACATCAGCCCGCTACGACCAGAAAACACTAGGTTCATACTTCAACGACCGGTCATAGACGAACTAAACACCACACTCTGTGGAGATGAACAACAGATGCCAAATACAACAATAAACAATAAAAAAACCCTCTCAGAACCGTTCAGAGAATATCTATTAAGCCGTTCCGTGTTAACAGCTACACCGATTGATCTATCGATACTGAATAAATCAAATGAAACCGATGATAAAATAACCGATTCGTTACTATACTGTTTAGATGGAAACGTTCCAACAGATTTAACGTTGTCGATTAGTAATTTAGCAGTCGATAGAGAAACTACGAGGTCACCGTTATCTAATATCAATGTAAATATCGATAAAAGTCCTAATCGGAAACGGAGTGCAAATTTTGTGTCTCTTGATGATTTGACGGTGGAGAAAAAGGCTTTAGTTGAAAAGGAAAATTTAAATCAACAGGTTTTTGAAATACGTGAAACTGAATTGTAAAATATGGAAATTTAAAACCTTGTGTATTTGTAATTACAGTGATTATCCTATGTGTCTGATGATATTATAAATGGGATAGTTTGTGATTTTTGGATATACAATCATCAAATTTTAATTAAAATGAAGATATGTGTCCCAATAATCCACGAGAAAAGTATTCTATCCGGTTGGATCAGTTATTAATTATTATGCATGGAAGTGTAACTCAAAACTGAGCTTGTGGAGTAACAAATGTGTAACTCAGTAACGAGTTACATTGCGATAGCGAGCGATTATTAACTCTTTCCTTATTACTCGTACACAGTAATAGCGTAAGTTAGTCGACGACACCTGTCGTTGCGTGTTTAATGGTAAAAGAAAACATTTAGTACCGCAGTTGTCAACATTTTGATGCAATAGATAGTTTTGTCATAAATACGTCTGATTCGGACGCTTTCAATCTTTATCTAATATAGCTTTTATTATTGACTGCTTCGGTGGCGTGGTCGGTAGTGCATCGGCTTTCGACGCCGGAGTCTCGGGTTCGATTCCCGGTCGGGACAAACTTTGTGTGATGACATATGCGTTTGTACCGAAGTCTGGATGTTTCCTATGTATAATATGTATGTATTTACAAAAAAAAAATGTATATAAGTATTTCAGTTCAGTAGTATCAGTTTATCTAGTACTCATATCACAAGCTCTGCTTAGTTTGAGACTAGATGGCGTTGTGTGCATTGTCCTAATATATTTATATTTATTTATTTATTTATTTATAGCTGATCGCCGCAGCTCCGCCCGCGTGATTTAGTTTACTCGTTCCCGGTTCCCGTGGGAACACATTACCGGGATAAAAAGTAGCTTATGTTACTCAGGTTCACCCTGTGTAGCTTTCCAATGGTGAAAGTATTTTTGAAATCGGCACAGTAGTTTTTGTATTTATTCATTACAAACAATGATTTTAAATACAATGGATTTCGGATCATCGCTCAAAAGTGTCCGAACTAAAAGAGAAACAAAACGCTAAAAGAGAAACAATCGCGCGCCAGGCTTGATTTTGACAACTGAACGACAACACGTTGCACAATGCCGTACTGTATTGTAAAAACGTGTAAAAACTACGAAAAAAAAGCAAATTGAAGACGGTGTATCATATTTTCAGTAAATAAGCTTTTGTTTTATTATTTGCAATTTATTATTTCACTTAAAATACAGTATTTCGTCGATAATAAATTAAAAGACAAAAGTAAATATTGCAATCCAGTCCAATACCGAAGTACCTATCTGTCTCTTTCGAACTCATCCCAAGCTCAGTAAAAAGAAAGAGACCATTTCATTTTCACTGAATAATGTACTAACAAAATGACCATTCAGATTTATTCGGATTACCGATAGCGATAAAACTATTTGGAACAAAGATTATAGTGGAGACGCCTTGGCTCTTTATGATTTTTTTTCGTTAAGTATATGAACCAACATCTATTTCAGTTTTCCTCGGGATCCAGTACACTGTGCACAATGGAAAAATATTATTGCCCTAGCACGGCGAGAAGAATATTTTGATCCAAAAAATAACAATCTTGTTTGTTCGGCTCATTTTATGGACATAACAAAAAGAGGTCCGATCTTTATGAAACTTGTACAAGAATCCCTTGATTGAATGGAGGAGATAAGCCCAAAAATGTTTTTAATTTTCACAGGGTATCATTGTTCTGTCAAAATATAATTACACATGTCATTTTATTTCGTGTATGTACTGTTATTTTCTTTTTATTTGGATTCTCGGTAGTGTATTCCCACGGGAATCGGGGCCGAGATAACTATATCTCGCGGGCGGAGTCACGGTGATCAGCTAGTGGCCAATAATTTCGTATCCCAAAAATTAACCATAAGATAAAAATAAATTAATGATGCGCAGTTTTAGCAACTAATTCAGTCACTTGAAACACGGCTATCTTGTAGTAGACGTAGCGACATAGCGTTATGAAAATAGTAATGAAAGCGGAAGAACTTTGACACCCGCAAGAAGTTTGGCATTTATAATATTATAATTAGTTAAATTCATTAATTCCCTTTTTGTTATTCATACACTACAGTTACTTATTATGAAACTGACTCGAAAAAAAAAATCTTTGTCAGTCGTTAATTAGTTTTTCAGCTTATTTCGTCTAACATAAACAAGTAATTACAATTTATAAGATTATGGAATTTATTGTAGTCTTACATTAATTATTACGCCTACGTAGGTACATATCATGGAATCCTTAAAAGACTTTAACAAAATAAACCTACTCCATTGTTTCTATGTTCACGTAGTTCAAGTATAAGCTGCATAAGGTGAATTAGTCAGGCGGACAGATAGAAGCTACGTAATGCGATAAATTAGTGCAAACAAAAGTGAACACTATTCCGTTGAATCAAGGTTTAAATTTTAATATGAAATTTGTTTATATCTACGTATGCCTATGTATAATGTATAGGTCGACTCGGGACATTATTTTCTTGCGATTTGTTCTAGATCCTATGTCCGTTGTATTATAAGGTCTTTGATTACAAACATACAAAAATAAAAATCTTTCCTCTTTATAATAGTAGTATAGATATAGACAAACGACAGCGATTAGAATAGGGAATAAAGAAAAGTGTTTAATTTATTCAAATAAAATGGTTTTAAACCCCTGAAACTGCAATGTTATCGACAGGACTCGAACCCACGGCTACGATTAATGTCATTACAGTTTTTGTAATTTATAATTTCTATCGAAATGTAAATGAAATGCTAGAAGCAAACTCATTGCTTTCAAATACAGAAAAATACTTAATCTCATCTAACTGAGACAGAAATATGTTTGTATGTATGAATGAAAAGGATAAATGTATTTCTCACCACACTCAACTAACATTTGATTATGATTGTATAAACTTCTAGACAGACTGACATATTATGCATAATTTTTATATTAATGTTAAGATGGTTATGTTTTCCGTGGAAGAAATTTTTGTTGATAATTGAAAAGTGCCTTCATACTTTTAGATAATTTAAGCGGCACTAAAAAGCGATGGTGCTCTACCATACATATAATTCATTATGTTTTGTATAGTGGTGTTTTGGACGGTGCAGTTTTGATTACTGCCTTTTAAAATTTCATTTCTAAGGAGAAACACACTATATAAGATGAGAGTCTATGAGAGTCGCCCACAATCGCCAGACGTCGCCATAGCTTACCATCAGGCGGGCGGCGTCAATATGTCGAGCTAAATATTTGATGATGAAATGACTCACTTGTACAGATATTCCACATTTTTTTTATGGCCTGACCGGTTTCGCTCTATGGCATCTTCAAAGGTGTTTTACATTAAACACTTAGTGTAACACACCTTCGAAGATGCCAATATTTACAAGTGAGTTATTTCATAATGTATGAGAAATACACAGTCCAAAATGGTTGTTTAAACCAGTCATTTAAAATGTTTTAAACTAAATTAGGTCATACCCGTATGAAGTTCTATTGAACACTGTTGGTTTTGAACCGTGTAGACTTCAAAAATTTATGTTTTGAACAGCCTTTTTAAACTGTATTTCCCCCTTAAAAGTCGAGGTGAAAGTTAAAAAATTACAATGGCTGATATAGTGATTTTAGTTATATAAAAACCGTCATGATTGTGACATAATAAGTTATTTTCTTCACGAGGTGGACGAATATTTTGTATAATTTACCAGACAAATGACTAAACTTATGTACAGTATTATTCTAACGGCTGGTTTCTGAATTGAGAATTTGAAGTTGAGCATCCACTGAGTACGCCAAATGTCATTTGACGTGCTCAATGGATACTTAACTTCAAATTCTCAATTCAGAAACTGGCCATAAGTACAGTTCACGAGGGATAAGCGGAGCTTTGCATTTGTGTGAGTGCATTGTACGTGAACGTATATGTGACCTGTTTTACACACACACGTGTTGTACACACAGCTACAAAAAGAGTTTTTACTTTCGTGGTCACTCACACATATGCAAAGCTCCGCTTATCCCTCGCGAACTGTACTTTATCTCGAACTATTAGCGTAACTGTATAGTGAGTTAGGTTTTAAAATGAGACTCTGGATGTTTATTACTTAACTAGCAACCCTTAGCGCAAACTGCGCAAGTAAATTTTTTTTTTTTAAACTTTTGTCAAATTTCTAATCTTATCGCACCACTTGAGACCACGACCTTTCCAATTTCAAATATTTAAGTGTTCATAAATTCTAAAATATTGATAATTTTAGTGTAGCAAAACAATTCAATTATTGCAGTTATTAATGTTCTTTCTAAAAATAAAATAAAGAAACCAAAGTTCAATATGAAATAAGTAAAAAAACTGGTTTAAAAAAACATAGAAACACGTCACGTTTTTAATGAAAATATGTCACAAAATGCTTGTAACATAATGATATATCACATTGAAAGTGTTAAATGTATGTGTAAGGCTGTGTGATAAATTTAATAAAACACACTGTCAAAATAAAGATATTGTATTTTAAAAACACAATTTTACAAAAACAATGGCTTACTTACACCCTAAATTAGTCTAAGGCACAATTAACAAGAGATCACAATGAATCACATAGTACTAAGTACTCGCTTTACTTAAAATTATAAGATAACTAAAACTTTACTTCCACACAATAAAATATCAAAAAATTTACTTTCCTTGTCTAATAAATGACTTCTAACAAAATTATGGCACCAAGTTTCATATTATTAGACAAAATAGGAACATTGCTATCATCCTTCATAAACATAGAATCACAAATTCTCTTAACTCTAAATACTATTAATAATAATATTTTCTCAAAAAAATACTGTCCAAAAAATCTTTATACTTAGATAATCAGTCTTATTACAATGATTGGTAAAATGGCTTGTGGTATCTAGGAATGAGGTTTTTATTGACCAAATCCATGAGATCAGCTTTTTTTTCTCTCGGCGGTCCAGGTTTCTGAAGATAAGCTTTTTGCAAATCTAAATTAATGCTTTGGCTATTATGATTTCTCTTTTTCTTCACCACTATAGCTTTCTTGAATAATTCATCAGCGTATGATTCTTTGAAAAATATGGCATCGGGATCAGACCTTTCAACTTTTATCATCTTTAGTCCAGCCAGTTTTACAGTATTATTGTCTTCATCTTTCGTTATTGCAAAGTTCATTTGAGCGCATATATTTTTCCAATCAAAAAATCATCGAAGCACATTTCATTAACATGAAATGGTTCGCTTTTTTTTCGTGCTGCCTTTATAGCCCCGATGAATGCGTCAGGTGTATACATTGGTCCTGATTTAAGTTGCCTTTTAACTTCTCTCTCGATTTGAGAGTGAGCTGAATCGCCCTCGTTCTGCGTATGTCCTTTAATGAGGTATTTGTGTGTGATCGATTTGAGATTTGGCAGAGTTTTGATCGCATAAGTGTATATTGAGATCATAAATTTATTTTTTTGCTGTCCAGCACAATTATCTGAATAAAAGACAACATCGAGGTCTTCAGCCGTTGCAAACATTTTCTCGAGGTATTTGTAAACACAGGTACCAATATCGTTTACACCTCTATTGGCGTTAGACTCATCCCATACATAACTCTCAAATGAATTATTTTGTAAGTTATAGATAGTTAAATTAAGTACATTTAATTTGGACTTGTAGTAAAAAACTGAGACGTCTCCTTTGGGGCATTGGAAAACGGCTTGAAGATCATAGACCGCTACTAAAATATTTTTGTTGTTCTTATCTTTTTCTTTTTCAATACGAGACAAATTCTTTTCTTTAATATGTAATTCATAATCTTATTTCTTAGATTCTTTCTCTTCATTTGGAATGTTTTTATAGGCTTCGCATACATCGCACAAATCCTTTTTAGGAGTGAAAAACGAAATATTAAAATCTTGTGTGAAAATACGATAAAAAGTAATGTAGGTTCCATAAGGGACATTTTGAGATTTGCATTTATCCACATAATCTCTATGAAGATCTGTGACAGCTTTGCTACCATCAATGTATTGTCGTTTTGAGTTAGCCCGGATGTAGTGCGACTCAATCTTCGGTATAGACTCAATAAACAATTTGATACCATTTTTAATGTCGTTGTTCACTTTACAATGGTTTGAATGAGTACCTCGGTTATCTTTCATGGAAGAAATATTAGTGTTACTATTTTTTTTTTCATAGCTATTTCTATAGGTCGATTATTAATCCCCAAAGTGTTTTTGTAGAACAATTTACAAACTCTTGTTTTTTCACCCGAAATAGTCAGAAAAAAAGCGTTGTTGTTGTTTCGAATAGTTGCAACATTTCCATCCGAATCAACTTTAACGTAACGTTGTTTTGGGATAACTATGTCTACGCTATTAGCAATAAATGTCCATTGTTTCTCTATTGCACCTAGACTCCAGTAATCATTCAAAATGGTCTGTCTTTGCTCCTCTGTAAATTTAGAGCCACATTTAAATTTACATTTGTCTTTACAAGAAGGTTTCAATTCACGACCTGGTATGTTTTTTTTTGATTTGGTAGATTGATAAGGTTTCCCACTATTTCTCAGTCGTTTAGCTACAATGACTTTCCAGTTTGCTTCATTTAATCTTCTTTTTTTACCAGTTTTAGTTGGACTAGAATTATACACTACTGGACTTGCAGCATTTTCATTACTTACATTTTCAATCGCTGAATAGTCGCTGTTCTCTGTCACACCGGGATCATTGAACTCCATAGCAGGTTCATTAGTAGATGAGTGTGGTTCTTCATAATTTTCCGCGTTTATTGATACTATATTAGGTGTTACCAAATTTTGATCATCCAAAATGTTGTTTCAGTTGGTAGTGACATCTTGTTCCACGTCAGTATCAGAAGAACATTCAGCACGTTTTGTTTGTTGGACTTCATAATTAGGATCCTTTACTGAGTCGTCGCTGTCTGAAACGTTATTAATGCAATCAATTTCTTGAAGTGTAGATGTTTCACAAAATTCACTCTACATTTAAACTAGCTTACCTTGATACATAGATAGACCACTATTTGAAGAACTACTAGAATTCGAAGAACTGCCTGAACTTGAGGAACTGCTGCTACTAGTTGAATTACAACGAGGTCGGATGGAATCTACTGCGGTGTCTTTGTCTACAAAGATGATTGAAATAATGTAATTATAGGAACATAAATATAACAAATAATATTAGTACAAGTAAAAAAATACCTTCTGTTGATCTCTGCAAGTTCGAGTTTTTAACATTTTCATTCTCGTCTTGCGTTGTAATATCCATCTGAGAGTTTGAATCAGTTAATTGTACGCTTAAATTATTCTTGACATCTATAGCTAATTGAATTAACTTCCTAGATCGTGATTCCATCTGAAAAACAAATTCGTAGAAGTTATTTTATTTTAGCATGTATAATGTAACATTTTAGCATAATTATAGGCCCAAACTAAAAGGTTTTCAAAAATAATGATAATAAATAAAATAACCCATAGTATTTAAAAACAATTTATCAGCAACATTGTTACCATCAAATATACCACAAAGAAAACTTGTGACTTTTTTATCAATAATGTGACAATATTAATTGTCTCATTTTCATTACACACGAGTTTTACAACAAAAACGAGTTAAATAACTATATTATTAAAGTTAAAGTTAATAACAACTAGAAACATACCTTTGCACTAAAAACGTGGTATACTCGTGATGCCACGTTTTTTTAGAAAAGCGGGAGCACTTCACTCGTCTCGCGTGTGGGGCTAACTGCCGCGTCGCGTTGTCAAAGTCGAGCACCACACCGAAAGAGACAACGTGGCAACGCCATTTGTCACGGTCGTGTTGTCTCTTTTTCGCATAACTCCTCGAATATTCACTTTAAAAATGCCCCGTTTTTGTAGAAAATAAAATTTGACATCGCGGTTTTGAATATCAAATTATAAAAATATCGTTTTTGATGAAATGTCACCTTGTTCTTGTAAAGAGGCGATATATAGATTACACGTAAACCGGTTAATAGATTGCAGGGTTTCATGTTCCCAGCAGAGGCCACGCAGGTGGCCCAAGTCCGCTGGGCGCCACTGAAAAAACCTTCTGATGTGTACCAGAGACGCCCGCAGCAATGGACATAAGAGCGACCGCGGTATTAAAAAAAACAAGCATCACATACTATGTAAACACATGAAGGTAATAAATAAATTGAAATTGAATACAAAATTTCAAGTCAAAAAGTCAAGGACATCTGAATAAATTTAAAAATGTTGTTAAAACACTTAAGGAATGAGCTATTACACTACGAGTGATTATTTACTGTTAATATTAATCATAACATAATTGTTCTTAGTTCTGTTCATTACCAATTATGTAATGACTTATTGGAGATTAAAAAAGAGTGGACGTAAGATTTCTTGCTAGCTTCTTACTCGCAGACTATCTTTTGCTTTGCGAATCTGGCACTACAAATGTTACAATGATGACCAAAATATAAAAAAATTGAATTTCATTAAAAATGAATAAGTACATAGATTTATATCTCGTTAAAGTGTTCCAACAAAACAAGATATATATCTCATCATCTCATTTAAAAACCTCACTCACTGTACCTATTATGTATGACTCGTTGTGTTAAATGATTCTTAAATATATTCAATGCAGTCATTTATAAATTGTTGTCATTACTCTTCCTTTCAGAAACAATAACGCAGTTGTCATGCGTTTTTCAACCCGCCTGCGGACTTGGCACGCATGCGCATCAATGTCAAATCAATTTGCCTCTATCGTATTACCATAGCAACCCTCGTGGGTTTTATAAATCCGTGACCTAGGGCCGAGTTACCAGAGGCGCTCTGCAATGGACGTCCATTGCCGAACGCCTCTGGTAAGCACTAAAAGAATTTTCCAGTGGCGCCCAGCCCGCGCTACATGAAACGTATGTCATTATTGGACATTCACATTGACGACGCACACGCGTTGAAAATACGCATAACATAGGTAACCCTCAATCGCGTGATACCAGAATCGCAAAACACAAGAATCTCACAACACCAGATACGCAAAATACCAGATATGCACAATACCTGATTCGCAAAATAACAGAAGTACAGTCGTAATTTATTGAATTCAGACTTACTGTATGAATGTATTGGTAACTTCCTCAGAGTTTGACCATTGGGCAGATTCTAACCCGGTCGCGGACAGAAACGGTTATGGTTTATAATAAATTATTGTAAATAATACTACCTTTCACTAGGTTTTTTTTTTATTATTTCAATTTGTCATTCTATGAAAGAAGCAATTTTACATGATATAAAAATTAAGAAGAATGCTTTTTTTGTCCTGGCCAGAAAAGAAATTTAAAATTTATAGAAAAAGATGACAAAATTAATAAAATTGTAACAGCTTGCGTCAATAATGAAATCACGGTGGAAGTTTGTTTACAAAGATTGGAATTATTAATTAAGAATCACTAATATTATATTTAGTCTTAGGTAATATCAGTTTTTTCAATTAAATTTCGTTTTAACTGTACAAAATCTGTTATTTTGCGCATACGGTATTGTGCATATCTGGTATATAGCGAATCTGGTGTTTTGCGAATCTGGTGTTTTGCGATTCTGGTGTTTTGCGATTCTGGTATCACACGATGGAGGGACAGGTAAAGCTTCCTTAGTCCAGAATTACAGATGTTCCGTTCGCATAGCGAATATCGATTAATCCACTACAATTCCAATACATACCATACTCACTAATCGATCTTACTTTTGTTGCTCGGAAATTGTCGTAAGCGAAGCTTTTCCATTTGTGTGAGTGCAGTGTACGTGAAGGCATATATGTGACCTCTTTTACACACACACGTGTTGTGCACACAGCTATGAAGAGTGTTTACTCTACTTTTCGTGGTCACTCACACAAATGCAAGTCTCCGCTTACGCCTCGCGACCTACATCAAAATATAATGTCTGGCAGTCCATGGTGTGGACTAGGTGTTTTCATATTCATAGCATAGTAATGAACGAAGACCAGCGTGTAAAAAGGATCTTAGTTGGAATGGAATCTGCCGGTTCGAATACCATTCGTATAGTAAAAACATTTGAATAAATGTTTGTAAGGCAAATCATATTATTTTAAAATTTAGTTGAGACCAGGAAAATGTATGTTTAATTTATATTTAATTAATAAAAAATACTATAGGTCTAGACATAATGTATAGGTACATACTTTTTAAACTTTAACGATACCCACTGTGTACGGGAATTAACCGCGAACATGACGTAGTTTATGTGTATTCGCACGGGAGTTAAAAACACAGCGACGTTTTTTTAACACCCGCGGGGCGTTGATCGTTAAGTTGTACTTTACGCTCAACGCCTAGCGTTTAAAATACAAACTACGCTGAAAAAACACGTCGCGTTTTAAAACCTGACGTGCGAACATCTCCGCATTAGCATTTGATCTATTTTTGACGCGCGTTTTTTAACTCTCGCGCAAATTGGGCTTAATTACAGTCACGAGCAATAATAGGTTGGCTAATTGGTGAAATGGTAATATGGTGACAATTTTGTTATTTTTCCCTTTTAATATTGGCCAGCAATATTGTTCATGGTGTAATAGTTACGTATATAGGAATTAGCTCCCGTACACAGTACAATATAATATTTATAAATATATAATAAAGCAACAAGCGAAAATGACAAATAAAGTCAGGCAACAGTAGAATTTACAACAGCATTGGTAGAAATTGAACAAGCACTTCTTTTTGAACGACCCGCATTTGCTGAAACAAACATTAAGGGCGTTATACCTAGAACGACAACCGTATGTAATAGGTATGGTAGGGGAGACTTAGTACTTACCTATACTAATACCTACCTATTAAAGAGAAAAGAATTGTATTTGGTTGCATTGAATAGGGTCTGAAACAATGAACCTATTTTGAAAATTATTTATTTATTTATATATAAAGCTTTATGCACAAACAAATGTACAAAGGCGGAGTTAATGCCGGAGTCAGTTTCTACCAGTCAACCTTAGGGTGATGCAGAGAATGTACTGGGTAGGTGCATACACGGTATTCCTACTTAATCATACATACCTACTAAACATACATACAATCATACATACTTAAAAAAAATACATACATACTTACATATACATACGTAAGTACATAAAGCCATTATTCTAAACAACTACTTCCAATGCTACTGCGACAGCTCTGTCAGTAGATTGAGATAATGGCGACGAACTTTTTTCTTAAAACTATAACGGGTAGTAGACATCCTGATATCCAGGTGAAGGGCATTCCAAAGAAGGACAGAATGGACAAAGAACGAAGAGTTGACAAGACTAGATGTATGACGGTAAGAAGCTGATTATCAGAAGACCGCAAATTGCGACTGTGATTGGCGCACAAATACTGGACCTGGGTAGACAAGTACGAGGGGGTAGTCGGAGAATGTATGATGTTGTAGAGCATTGTCAGAGCACGACAACTACGCCGTATGGATAACCACTGCAGTTCTGAACGGAAACTAGAGACATGATCTTACTTACGATTATGAACGAATCGAATGCAATTGTTTAGAAGACGGTCCAGCTTATTGAGGAGGTCTGCATGCAGGTCGAAGTACCACACATCACCATAATCAATGACAGGAAATAGTAAAGTCTGCACCAGCGTTATCTTGGTTGTGGTCGGTAACAGTGTTCTCAGGGGGTACAGAGACCTTAACATCCCTGTAATCCTCTGGCTATCATAAGCTACCAGAGGACTCCAACTTAGGGTTGAATCGATGCGCAAGCCCAAATCCTTCACCTCAGTACTTATAGGAATAACGATATTATTGTAATAAATGGGTGGGAGCGTAATAATATGGTCCTGGTTGAGTCTATGCGAGGAACCAAGAATGATGGCCTGACACTTTCCCGGATTTTTGTGAAATTATTTCCCTAATGTATACTCGTAGTTGCATTAACCTTGAGTGACAAAGGCTACTTTTTATCTAAGTAATGTGTTCCAGTGGGAATTGGGAACCAGAAAACTATATCATGCGGGCGGAGCCGCGGTTATCAGTTCCTTATCAGATTCGAGAACCTCATTGGTCAATTTCGGAATCTGCTAATGAGATTATTACTGCTTGACTGGTTATACGAACACTTCTATAATTGTACATAAAGTGTACGAACACACTGTGCTTTTGGCCTTCTGCTCGTCCAAACCAACAGGCAATCTGTGTGTCTAGTACCAGTTCTTTACGTTAAATTGCTCGGAATACGTTTTCGTATTCCTCCATACATTTCACACAGTTCCCTGACGTTACCGCAAGGGGCGCTGGTGTGAAAAGTATGGGGAATACGAAAACGTATTTCGAGCAAATTATTGTAAGGAACTGCTACTAGACACTCTGGATGGAGGGTGCGACTTGACCAACTCAATTGGGGCCTTACGGACCCGGTTAGACCCATTGAAAATAAGTCATTACGGGAAAAGTTCCTTTTGAAGTACGTATTTTACGTACATCAGTACATTTTGACATTCAGATCTAACCATCCATAAGGAATTGGGGTACCACCATCATCGCGGCGGTGAGACCGATCATGGACGACTGGCTGCAGAGGCAGCGTGGTGACCTCACGTATCGTACGACGCAGATCGTTACCGGGCATGGATGCTTCGGTAGCTTCGGTAGCATGTTTCGCATCCATCGTGGTCACACCCCGGTGTCAACACTGCGAGGTTTCCGGATACGACACCGCACTCCACACGCTGGTGGAGTGCTCAGCGTGGGCGAGTCAGCGCCGGGACCTCGTAGTGGGTCTGGCCGTGGATACCCTCTCGCTGGAGACCAATCAAGCCATGGTCTCCAGCGGGAGTAGGTCCGCGAAGGAGGCGGCTGAGAGGGAGAGGGAGCGTACCCTCCCTGACGAGTTCCGTAGTCAGCGGCGAGGGCGCCGCAGACTCATCTACGCCCAAGACCATTGACCTCCATGATCGGGGCCTGAGGACGACGGGATCGCCATCCGCCGACCTTACAAAAGCAGGCTAGAAGGGTGGGGCAAAGGCCCCGCAGCACGCAACCAGATTCACTCATTGACGCGGGATAATACCCTACCACAACGAGGCGGGAAAAAAGACACTCTGGATAACTTTTAGCAACACAACAGAAGAGATGCAAATGGACGACCGCAACTTTAATTTTATTATTCTGTTTCTCAAAAAGAACACAGCGGCAATAGGTAGCACCCATGGCCTCGTGGGATCAGCGAAGTTAGCGAAAAGTGGATGAGTCCACGGAAACAGGCGTGATAAGTGATAATAGATGGAAGTGTGTATACACAGTACCCGGCGATAAATGTTGCACATCGACCTTTGGAAAGAGACAATCGGCTAATTTTGGCTTCGTAGAGCGTTATCTCTGTCGCACGAAATACAAACAGTCCGGTATCTATTAGGAGCTGTTAGAACAATTATGATTTGCTTTCTTTTAATAATTCTTTTTATTCTTTGTATAAATTACACCAATTTTTCTATAAATAATTTATATAAATAAATATTTTTTCTATAAGTGTTGGTGTTGACTGACAAAACGTCACATAGGTAGTGTTCGACAGAGATAACGCTCTACGATGCCAAAATTAGCCGATTGTCTCTTTCCAAAGGTCGATGTGCAATATTTATCGCCAGGTAATGTGGTATAACTCATACGAATGGATCACATTCACACAGACCAAAACAGCAATTTAGTTTGCTTTATATTAAAAGAGAATTTAAATTCTGGTAATTAATACCACCACCAAAGACAATTAAATTAAATTTGAAATATGACGCTTACCTACATTAATGAGGACAAGCTTTTCAAACTGGTTAACTGTAATTAGCTAATTAAAGGTATTGTTTGGAGAAGTTGGATTTGGAAGTACCTACCCACAATTATAACCAGTTTTATTATAACCAATTCATTCTACCACAAAAGATTTTAAAACAATTCACCTTAAGAATTGAAACACCAATCATTTTGGTACAAATTCACCAAATAGACATACACCTACCTACATAATTTACTCTGCTACGTTATAGAATTCAGATGTGCATGTAAGTAGAGTAATATAATAATGCTTGTAATAGTTCGCAATAGCCCGCTTGATACTTGCCATATTCTTCTAGTAACGAAGTTAGTAGGTAGGTACGTGTGAAAATATGTTCTTATCGCTTAGCGCAGTCTGTCCAAGTGGGGTTACATTGACACTAAATAGAACCAGTGTGAATATGGCTTATCACCACAAACCATCAGACACATGATGTAATGTCCGGGTTGCCCAGAGTTGTGCACTTTAGATGACCTGTACGAGGCGAGGCCAAAAGCGATTCGCGTCGCAGGGCACTGGGCCAAGACAATATAATCACCATAGTGTTGCCCATCGACACGAGAAGAAGCAGAAGCGCAGTAATACACGTCTTTTCCTTACTTGCGTTTATTTGGACTATGACGGTCCATACAAAAACTTATATCTACATCCATAACAGTAAGCACTAATTATTAACGATATAGGTATCTCATACATACCCTACTTATCTACTCAAATTTTCTTTATCGAGGCTAATATCTGTTTATGTTTTGTACCTATTCTTATTCGATAAAGTTATGATTAGTTTTCAACACAAATAAGATTAATCCACAACCAAAGCGTGATTATTTCTCCAGAGCGATGCCATAAAAAGTTGATTATTCCAATCAGCCAAGTAAGGTTTGCTTTAGTTAACGTAACCCCTACCTAGGTAGTTATCTACTTTAGTTTCTAGAATTAGATTCTGTGGAATAATTTTATCGTTTCCAATTCCTACTCATTGGGATTTTGGGTACCTAATATTAACCAAAGCCTGATTCAGTCAGTACTACTATTATTGTGGCCATTGGTTATTGGAAATAATTCAGACAACCCTTTTTCAATGTCGACCCAAAATGTACCACTTATGTGTGACTTCGACCCACGCACACTCTCACTTATCGACGCGGTATTAATTCAACCCCCAAAGATTCAGAATAACACTCGACGTCACTTTTGATAGAGGCCGCAAAGGTGGCTTAAGTTAGCGGCGCCCTAGGGCGGACTCCTGCCGAGGACGTATCTGGGGCATCCGGCAATCGGATGTAAAAGTGGCTAGGTTTTAAAGAAAAGGCGTCCAGAGTTTTAATAAACATATAGAAAACTTACTGACATCCATGTCGAATTTCACCTACGGCTCTATGCTTGATTTTCGTTGTCTTTTTTGTTCTTCGCGTGATGGTTGCCATCGGGGGATTATTTACTTGCTGGTATTGATTTTTTTTTTGGATTACCTTTAAATCTTTGGGATTACCACCTTTTGAACACTGTCGTTCTCTGCGCCATGCAGCAAATCCTGAAGACTGGAGGGTCGGACATGCGCGGTGTAACGCGATGCGAATGGGTAAGGGGACGTTGTTTTTAGTGTTTTTCGATACAGCGCGTGGTGGTGGCCTGTCAACAATGCCAACATTTAGGTGCTTACATACCTGTTACATTTGTACTTGTATCATCAGAAACCAAAATAATTTTCATACTTTAAAAAAATGTCCAATAGTTCTCTAATATCCATAACACCCTCAGTCAAATTTTAAATGTGGCCTTGGATGACCGGGCCTGGCTTCAGGCGTCCTTACCAGATCGCATGGGTGGGCTCGGCGTCCGCAAAATTAATGAAATTAGCCTACCGGCATTTCTGTCATCGGTTCACAGCACTGAAGACTTAACCAGGAAGATTTTAACTAACACACTGGTTGATTCTGAGGTGTTGTATAACACCGATGCCATAAATGCCTGAAAGGTTACTGGCCCCTTCACTGATCTGCCGTCTCAACCATTCTCTCAGAGGCAGTGGGACGCGCCGCTCTGTAATTTAAGGCGAGATACACTAATTAATACTTTTAATGTTTCAGAGCGAGCACGCTTGCTGGCTGTGGGAGAGTGGGAGTCTGGATTGTGGATCAAGGCACTTCCTTCGCCCAATATAGGTACTATGTTGGACGATACCACTTTCCGCCTTGCCACCTGTCTTCGTTTAGGTGCGCCATGTGTTTCTCCGCATCGCTGCCACTGTGGAGAAGTAGTCGATAACCTTGGACATCACGGTAATTCGTGCTCTACTAGGCTAACCCTAACGACATAATCCGTCGGGCTCTTTCCACCGCCGGTATCCCAGCAGTTCGTGAACCAAATGGGCTGGTACGTGTAGATGGAAAGAGACCTGATGGAATGTCGTTATTGCCATGGAAGATGGGAAGGCCTTCAGTGTGGGACGCAACGTGGGTTGACACTCTGGCGCCTTCTCACCTTTCTAGTACATCGGGTTGTGCCGGCGCTGCTGCTGCATCAGCGGAAATCCTCAAACGGCGCAAATACTCAAATTTTGCAGGAGACTACATATTTGAGCCGTTTGGGGTAGAGACGCTGGGACCTTGGGGTCCGAGCGCTCGCGGACTCTTTAAAACCATCTCGAAACTCATGATCGACTCTTCTCAAGACCAGAATGCTGGTTACTTTTTATCTCAAAGAATAAGCATTGCCTTCTGGGAATATTGCCAGTCGGCGACGAGGCGGAGGAGTTCTTTGACGCCTGATAAAGTGTAGATTTTAATGTGTATAGTATAGTTTTTAGTAAGTGTAAATAGTATTTTCATCTACTATGTACTCGTATTATGTATATTGTAATTCTTATTGTAAATTAATAAATGGAGAAAGCGAATAAAACCTAATTTCTGGTGCATGCTACGAATCCAGCATCTGATTTTTAAGTGACTGAATATTTTAGTTTTAGTCCGGTTAACTAGGTTCCTTCTCACAATGTATTTTTAACCAGGATCCTATACTATCTATAATATTTTATCGTGTAGTTAGTGACCAAACTAATACCCAGATTTATTCCGGTCACTCTGATGCCACTGAACAACCGAAGCCGACCTTCAGCACCCAAGCCTATATTTAAAGAAGAGCATAATTGAAATGTCAAATTCACAGTACCTACATAGAGATAGCAAATATGACTAAAGAGGCTTACCTTTTTACCCTGTTACCAGCTTTGTCAGAAGCTTGCTTTTTGTTTTTGGCGATTCGAGCTGACTTCTTTTGCGTAACGTTGCAATACTTGTTCTCTAGTATTAATTCACCAACGCTTGCACTATGGTCTACCATTTGGAGAACCAAGACACATGATTGTGATTGTCTTGGTAGTAATACGGGATCACTAATAAGATTTCAAAGGAATAAAAAAAATAAACTTCTTGGAGTAAGTTTTTTTGAAAGCCGAGGTTCAACGTCAGCTTGAGTTGCAATCTTGTACGGGTTTATTATAGTCATTGCTTATATAATTTAGAATTGAATCTTTGTTAAACATAAAATTTTGTGAGTTAAAGCAGGTATGTAAATGTTTGTTTAAATTATAAATTCATTTTTGTTTATAGAAGATTATGCAGTATGATGGGAAACCAGAGTAAATTATTGGTGTTGGAGAAAAAAACTATATGTCAACTTAATGTTCAGTCGATGGTCGGTAACCAAAGAGTACCTACTTGTTTAAGCTAGAGGTGTAGTTAGTGATTCACATCTTATTGATAGAATATTTCCAATAAATGTTATCGAAATACTGCACAAAACTTACTTGTGTGTTGAGGAATCCTTTATCCGACACCCGAGCCGTCCTCACCTGGACGCCTCCTGAGAGACGGATGAGGCACCTACTTAAAGTGCCCGAAGTCTCAATAGGCTCACCCTAGAGGGTGACCAATAAATTGTCTAGCGTAATGTGAGCGTAGAATCTGTCTAATTCCCGTGTGTGTAACATTGAGAATAGGCATCGAGCAAAACGATCATTATAGTGGCGGGACCTATGAGGATTGGTCAATAAAGACTTGTTATCTGGTAAATATGGGTCCGATACACAGAGCAAACTAAAATGGTCCCTGCAGTAGATGATAGATATATTGCTAGCAAGTAAAAGCTAAAAGCAGAACTGATTAAAATTTTAGCGAATCCCATATTTATGCTTTCTTTGGTCAATATTACCATGAGTATAACTTTGTATCTTAGAGCAGCTCGTGGTCTAGAGAGGGACCACGAGTCCTCTAGTCTAGTGGTAACCGACAATGTTAACACATTGCAAAGGTTAAGCAACATTTAGTCAGGCTGGTCTTAAAATAGGTGAACATTTCTTAAGACATTATAAGACCCCCTCCGTGCCTCAGAGAGCACGTTAAGCCATTGGTCCCGGTTGCCATACGAACATCTATGGCGGTCGTTAATCCTGAATCAAAAATCCGACCAGTCTAACTACAGAACATCAATATCGCCCATGGGTTGTGGAGGTCAGATGGCAGTCGCTTCAAGGAAAATATCGAAATTCAGCCGCATCGCAGTTAGACCCCAACTGCGTTGGGAAAAGGCTCAGTGGATGATGAGTATAACTTTGTTTCATATTAACTTATAGATAGGTACATTTAATAACTTTTTATAAATTCCCGTGAGTTTAATATCCTTCAAACAATACGTTGCGTTGCATTTTCCGTAATCCAATTAATGTTTAATACCAAATTGCATAAAGTCAAAACAACAGTAGGTACCTATTAAAAATAAGTAAAGTTTGAAGTATTCTTTCCAGCGGAAATACTTATATATATATATATATATTAAGTAGTTACCTATAGCGTATTGAAGTACTTACCAGTAACATTTTTCTTTCCCTTTTTCAATGTGCTGTGTTGCAATGTTGGGAAAAGTTTGAATTGCCAGAACTTTGATGAAGCTCTTTAGAATACACGAATACTTTCAATAAAAAGACTGACTACGTTATTTTGTAATATTTTAATAAGTAAAAATAAGGTTATTGAGTCTAACCATCTGCTTTTTAGGATTCCGTAGTTCAAGACTCGGAACCTTTATAGTTTCGTCATGTCGATGTCGGTCCGTCTGTCCGTCCGTCCTCGCCTTTCTTCCCAACAAAGTAGTGCTAGAAAGATGAAACTTTGCATGGATACTAGTTCGATTTGATGAAGTTTTCAGTTATGGGTTTGAATGGTGCGTTTTCTTAGATAGGTGTTACGGTGACAACTCACCAGGGGGTTCTGCAGCAAATATTTGTTTGTGCAAATCTAAAACTACTAGTACGGTTTTGATGCAGTTCAACCCACTGGAGGGCACTTTTTTAAGCCCGCGCGTGCGCGGCCGCTCCTACGTCCGTTGTCGGGCGTCTCTGGTATGCACCAGAAGGTATTTCCAGTGGCGGCCGGCGACTGAAGGGCACTGCAGCATATAACATCTGTGCTATTTAAAAATCTGCCATCGCCATTTTAAATTTCATCGTAAACAAAAATAAGTTACTTCTAAAGGTCCCCATTGTAGGGACACGGCCTACGTACTCCAGTTATTCACGTTACTATAAACTGCAAAACTAGTTCATTCAACAGCAGCCCCCGACGGATAGTCTTTTAATCTATATATTTAATACGACAATATGCCTGTCTGTCTGTCTGTCCGTCCGTCGCGTTTTTCAATTTACATACATTTGCATGAAATATTAAAATATACATATATTTTTTTTTATTTGAGGCGATACAAAGATCGCTGGGATAACTAGTTAATTTTATCCTTTTTCAAAGACTTTTTAACACGTCATGGGTATTTTCAAAACTATGAATTTAATTTTTTTAGTATTTGTTATTATAGCGTCAACTGAAATACATCATCTATGAAAATTTCTAACTAACTACGTTCTCGAGATACACAGCCTGAAGACAGACAGACGGACGGACAGCGAAGACTTAGTAATACGGTTCCTATTTTATCCTTTGGGTACGAACTCCTAAAAATGGAAAAGCAACATAAATAGACTGATTTAATATTCAAAGTCCTATAAGATGTAGGTATTAGTTAATAGGACACCACGGCCATAGTAAGGAGACTGAAAATGACTAAGCCTTTTGAGTCAGTTAAGTGAAATCAGTGTTACAGAGTGCAGTGAGTGCTAATACCATTGAAGAACACAAGAACAAAGTGTCTTTCCATTATAATAGAGACTATAAGAAAAGTGCCAATGGACACATTCTTTACACTGTACGTTTTTAGCAAATTAAGTCAGATTTAAATTACTTATTAGCCTCAAGGCTAGATTGTAAAATAGGAATTAACAATTTGCTTTACCTAGTTGTAGCCAAGTAACTGTTACAAACTAAATTGGTTCAGTACTCCTTGCAGTTTGCTATTCGTAAGCCAACTTAGTCAAACAAGAAAACCAGAGCTGCCAAACTACAAAATCCAATGTTCAAAGTACATAAATATCCAACATTGTTAATTTATATCAATACGGACTCGCTAACAAGTTGGTTTCTGTTGTACGGAGAATTGCAGCGAACTGTGATTTAATTTGCAAAACGATGTAAACAAACAACATCTACCTTATTATGTTCTGTGGTATCTACTGAATATATATTGTTGAGGAACGGATGCAGGAGTATTGGATGCGCCATTAAAAAGTTATATGATTTAGTAGTCCAGTCATTTAAACTTAAATTTGGTAAGAATCTCGGATTTTGAGATACCCAGCTGTAAGTCTGTAAATACTTGTATATTGACACCCTAAAAGTTGTCTCAAAACCTACATATGGTAGGGTGTACGCAACTATTAAATTTCAAGGTCAAAAGTCACAAAAATCGGTTGACCTGAAGTGATCCTGTGACCGCGCGCTCTCCGCCCTCTATGTCGAAAACGGTTCACCGTATAAAAAAATGTTTTAATCAAAATTTGTAGAGAATTTTGTATTCTACAATATTGAAAATAAATACAAATAGCAAAAAACCCGTAGGAAATGAGATATTTACAAAAAAAGAGCAAAAAACCGATTTTTGTGACCTTTGACCTTGAAATTTAATAGTTGTGTACACCCTACCATATGTAGGTTTTGAGGCAACTTTTAGGGTATCAATATACAAGTATTTACAGACTTACAGCTGGGTATCTCGAATTCCGAGGTGAACTTACTATAATGACTGGACTATTAGGTAATGATTTGTTTATATAGTATTCTTATATCTGTGGTTTAAAGAAGTCTTTTTAAGTTGTACCTATAGCGATTTTTAGAGTGCTATGAGACGCCAATAAACGCCAATAAAATCTAAGTTATGTGAGTTTGGTAAATATAGGTACTCAAAGTTTTCATAAATGGCAAAATAGCAATACTAATATGTAGCAGAAATACTAAATACTCGTAGTAAACTCAGCGGCGGCGGCCAGGAACAGTAAGACGCGGTATGAAGGAGCGCAGGCACAGATTAATAAATAGTTACTACGGCGCAGGGCAGCTGTATAACCTGGCTGTGATTGGGCGCTTGAGGTACCGGCATAGAAAACGGCATAAAATAGTACCTATGTCAGTAGTTACATACGGTACCGCACGTAGATGTTTATTATGTACCTAAAGGTTCCTCGGAATCCGTTGAATGCGTTCTTTGTTTATTTCTAATTTAAGGAAGTTTATTCTTGACAAGCATTTATTATTTAGCGACGTCGAGACACATTGAAGGTGTTTTGCGGTTTAACAATGCAGTTGACTTATTATTAGTACTCGTATTTATTACACCCCTTATGCTTAAACTAATTTAGTTGCTAATTACTTGGGACCAGCAAAATGTCGGTGTAAAATGCTTCTGCCACTACCTTCGGACATAAAGATTTTCCTCCTTAGGGGACCCACGCACTAACAGATCACCGGCGTAGCGGATATCATCCTGTGAGGTCAGGCCTTTGTCAAACTCTAGCCAACTTCAACCTTATCAACTAACTGAGTCTGATATCCTACGGTGGACGGAAAGTCGATCGTTAGTCTATGAGGCCTTTTTCGAAGGCGTCGTTTGGAGTAAAGAATTATTTATTAACAATAGTCCATTGTCTCGCTGGTTCTGAAGTGCAAGCGTGAAACATCATCTTTCTAACGAGGGTAAATTAAAATATATAAACTCATCATCATTAGTAATCTCGATTGTCTTGAAAGCCGTGAATACGTATTAAAGTAGACCTAATTACCACTAAAGACCAGTGTGGAGACTATCCGTCGGCCGCTCGTAAGTACTAAGGAAGGATCAATTATATTAGAACGGGCCGTGCACGGTGCGTGCAGTGAACGTGGCTCTTAATATACCTACAAACGTTTTGTGACAGTGTCAGTGCCGGATGAGTTCCGTCCGGGCCCGTATAGGGCACTGACACTGATACACATACACATTTATACTTTTGTTCTTATTTCTTGCACTTACCTATGTATAAATCTCACTCACAATTGTTTTTTTTTACTGCCACATTCGTGAACTTTGATGTGGGTTATACGTTTACCCGAGTGTTTAACATTGTATTAAGATATATTAAGTCATAACGTGTAACTGTTAATAGTCCCAATAAAGAAAAATAAAATAAAATAAAGACACTGTCAGTCTCTATACATATACAATCCCGCCCGTTGTAATATAATTAATCCCTTTTCTTTGGAATTTAGTACTCGACGCAACTTTTCATAACTGCTTACGAGTATCATGAAAATATACCTATACACAACTACACACGACATAATTCAACTTTTTCTCACGAAATATACTTTGAAAATATTTTATACTTACCCCAATGGCCACTCACTCATTTGAGGCGAATCTTTAGCCGTTGGGGCACTTTTATATGTATTTGGCCACAGTTTTGACTTATCAGTAGGTACTGACAGATCACTCAGTAGTTGCACCTCGTGCCAATAAAACATTTTACCCCGTAAATTTCTTGGTGAAGCGCCTCACTACTCCCCAATAATGTAGGTAGGTACTATAAGGATTACCAAGTAATAAATTTATTGTTAATTGAGAAGCAAAGTACCTTATCTGAATTCTACCGATCATGGAAGTAATAAATTCACAGTCCGATTTAACGCTGCCATTGCATTGGTTTGTATTCGGAACTGGGTTAAACTGAATCAGTTATCTTCTTACCTCTGCTCTGACACTGCACACAATGTAATCCCGGGGCTTTGCAGCATTTCAGTAGAAGTCAATGCTTAATATGCAATATATATTATATATCTACGATACTAGTAAAACATATCTAATACCAGCAATAAAACAATGTTTAACGGATTGTACCGCAAGTTTTTTCTCAATTCAATTCAATACACTTTATTGTACACAACATGGAGAACATACAAAAAGGAGATATCACATAGAAGAGTACAAATGGCGGCCTTACCGCTAAAAGCGGTCTCTTCCAGACAACCTTTGAATGGACAGCGAATTTAAGAAATTAAAAGGGGTAGTGTACAGTGAAGTACAGCTATCACTCTAAGGAGAAAGAAGAATAAAGCTTAGTAAACAATGAAATAAAGATAATACTAAATATAATCAAAAAATAAATAAATAATGTAGGTAAATAATTAATATTTTTTTATTATTTTTAAACCTGAAGTTTCGGATCCTTTACAGGGTTCTCACTTTCCCATAGACCATGAGTTTTCACTTACTACGATTTTGCTACGTTCACAAAGTGCTGAAAAAAAATATTTTTTTTTGGTCCCTACACGTAACCTGAGGAGGTTTTTTTTCTTGCCTACCCCGTATTTTGGAGTATAATTTTTTGGTAGAACATAGCGGGGCGCTAATAGCTAAAGCTACAGGCTCTTAAAACTTAACGGCTGGCACGAAAAATCTGATAATATTCATGATGGTAGTAACTTTGAAGGAAAACTATAACGGATTACATAACTCTGTTAGTGCAGGAGTTATAGAGACTAGTATGGATAACTACGGAGCCCTATTCTATGCGTGGCCCAACACGCACTTGGCCAGTTTTTAATTTTCATGAGTGTTTGATGCATGTTCGGTTAGGTACAGGTAAAACCTGAAGTAAGTACGTGCGCTTAAGTCAAAGCTTACCAGCCGCACTTCAAAGATAATATTGAACGACGAGGTATCTTTCAATACGTTCGTACGATAAGTACTTTTAGGTCGGGAATGTGGAAATCGTTCAGATAAATGCTTTGAAATAATTCTGATAACTATGCATAAACTGGACGAGATAATGTAATGAATATTTACATCGTAAGGGAACCGATTGTATGCGAAATGTGGGTAGTCATTTATTTAAATGACCAATAAATAGGAAAACTGATTAATCTCAATCCCTTTTCACATCCTGGAATATCATAGGTAGGTACTTCTTGTTTGATGTATGTGTAGGTAATAACTTCATTACTTAGTAGACTTAATCATGTCAAAAAATAGTATAAAACAAAGTCTTTTCCCTATGTATGTTTAACTTAGATCTTTAAACTACGCAACGGATTTTGATGCAGATTTCACCAATTGATAGAGTGGTTATCGGGGAAGGTTTTTGTGTATTTAATTTGTCAAGCGAGCGTCCGCTAGTATTATATAAAATCAAACAAACATTTTAATTTTATTTATCTGAAACCACCTATGTATTATCAATGATATAAGGTATAATTCCGTATATAAGTAATCGACAATAAACTTTTATGGTGACAATTTTTTCCATTAGAGTTTGATGAAACAAATGCTGTGAAATCCGCTGAATAATCCGTTCAGTGGCTCCAGAGATTACACTGTGATTTAAAAATATGTGTAGCAATTCATAATATCGGATTTCATTATATATTTAATAGAGCTGCTTATTTATGATGAGAGCTTTTGAAATTTCATATCCAATGCGTAATTTGTTCGGTGCTTTAATTATGAGCAGCTAATTGGATTATCATTAAACATTCATGCAATCATGATGATTGAGGGTGAAGTTTATAAACCGTGCTTGGACTTAACTCAAGCTGGGCTAAGCAAAATCTTAACTAAGCATCTTTATTGAATTGAATTTATAGTCTGACTAGGTATTTAATTCTTAATAGTCAAATTTATAATTTAACATAGGTATGTAATGAATATACTAATATACAAAATAGTAGATGAAAATACTAAAACAGATTTACACTTACTAAAAACTATACTATACACATTAAAATCTACACTATACGAGTATAAAGGCATCAAAGAACTCCGCTTCATCGCCGACTGGCAATGTTCCCAGAAGGTTGGCAGCATTGCCACGTTGTATGGCAATGCTTATTCTTTGAGCTAAAAAGTAACCAGCATTGTGGTATTGAGAAGAGTCGATCATGAGTTTCGAGATGGTTTTAAAGGGTCCACGAGCACTCGGACCTCAAGGTCTCAGTGTCTCTACCCCAAACGGCTCAAATATGTAGTCTCCTGCTAAATTTGAGTATTTGCGCCGTTTAAGGCTTTCCGCTGATGCAGCAGCAGCGCCGGCACAACCCGCTGTACTAGGAAGGTAAGAAGGCGCCAGAGTGTCAACACACGTTGCGTCCCACACTAAAGGCCTTCCCATCTTCCATGGCAATAACGACATTCCATCAGGTCTCTTTCCATCGCCACGTGCCAGCTCATTTGGTTCACGAACTGCTGGGATACCGGCAGTGGAAAGAGCCCGACGGAATATGTCATTAAGGTTAGCGTGTCGAAAAATACGACCTGCGCTTCTACTGCATGAAAGACCGTGATGTCCAAGGTTATCGACTACTTCTCCACAGTGGCAACGATGCGGAGAAACACATGGCGCACCTAAACGAAGACAGGTGGCAAGCCGGAAAGTGGTATCGTCAAACATAGTACCTATAAGTATTGGGCGAAGGAAGTGCATTAATCCACTATCCAGACTACCACTCTGACTTGGCTTAGCTCGAGCTAAGTTCTAAACACATGGTTATAAGTGTAATTTTGCCATTTATATCTGATAAACTGTAACATACCTCTATAATAATAATAAAGAATAAAAAAAGAATATGGTAAAGAAAATATACTTTGACAACATTAATTTAGTATTTCGTAAGTCACCGTTTTTGTGAACTTAGACTTGGCTTAGCTTAGGTCTTTTTTTTCAGTCCGTGCAAGCGCGGCCGCTCTTACGTCCATTGCCAGGCGTCTCTGGTATGCACCAAAAGGTATTTTAAAGGTAAGTGGGTGGCCACTTTGGGGGTTTGGTCAGGATGAGAATCCCGTGTCGTTGGGGTAGGGTTTTATCCCCGACCGCGATCCTTCTAGAGTTTAGCTTAAGCTAAGACCTAGACGAAAATTGCATTATAAATATCGATTTTGTCTCAAGTGTAAAGTTAAATGGTTGAACTGAGTCCAAGTACGCTTTATCGCCGGGCGCCACTGGAAATAGTTCTGCTTGTAACCAGAGACGCCCGGCAACGGACGTTAGAGCGACCGCGGCCTTAGGCCGCGGAACTAAAAAAAAAAAAGTACGCTTTATAAGTCTCAACCTGAGACACGTTGGTATATATAATTTCAACCCGGACTGCAGAGATAAGCATCATCATCATGTTATGCATGTAACATCGGTCTAGCCTTTTGGAATTTACGTTCGGATCATAGATTTAAGGATGGTATTTCTGTATTTAAAGGAATGAGTCTGCTTAAACTACTTATTCTTAAAATATTTATATAGAAATCATAATCATAACATATTAATCAAAGTCTGTCTGTCCCCATTGTATGCTTATATCTTTAAAACTACGCAACGGACGTTCTCGAGGAAGGTAGGTTTTTGTGTATATAATTTGTCAAGAGGTCGAAGCCGCGGACGCCCACAAGTAAATGATAGATGGTAAATATTTCGAAAACTTTAAAGTAATTTGAGTAACCATTGATAGATTGCATAATTACATAAAGAAATATTACAAAATTCTTTAATTGGCTGTGAGCACGTAAGATTTTGTTGCCTTTCATTAACAGTTCAACGCAGGGCAACGGGTTTCAATTTTTTTCAAAATGACAATATAGCTGCTACTTTTTATTAAATTCTTTCGGCCCTCCCGGTCCCATGCTGCCGCCTCCTCCTCCGACAGCTGGACCAGCGCCGAAGACGGCGCCACCGACGGCGCCCACCACGGCGCCCACCAAGGCGCCCACCACGGCGCCAACCATGGCGTCCACCAAGGCGCCCACCACGGTGCCCACCATGGCGCCCACCACGGCGCCCAACACGGCGCCCGGATCGCCGCCACAGCCTGTACCGACTATGGTACAGGTCCTGACGGCGATCGAGAGGCGCCTCGCGGTCCTGGAGGACCGGGCGTACCGCCCTCCGCTAGCACGTCCCGCGTTCTCATACGCGGCGGCTGTTGGCGGTTCTCCCGCTCCAGGACCCAGCGGCACACCCGCTGTCCGCCGCCCCACTCCGCCCCAGTCCGCTCCAGCGTACCGGTTGCCGGCCGAGACCGCGGCCCAGGCGCGGAAGGCGAAGGGGCGCGGCAAGAAGAGCGGCACCCCTGCCGCCTCCTCTTCCTCTAACGCTCCCGCTGCTTCTTTACATCCCTCCGGACGGGAGGGATGGGAGGTAGTGGGGGCCAAGAAGAGGAAGACGAAGGCCGCCAAGAAAGCGGCCAAGAAAGTGGCCAAAGCCGCCGCGGCGAAGGCGCCTAAGAGGCCCCGCGCTCCTCGCTCCACAGCCGTCGTCCTTACTGTGACGACGGAGGGTGTGGAGAGGGGTGTGGGGTACGCTGATGTCCTGAGGACCGTGAAGTCCTCAGTCAACCTCTCAGCCCTCGATATCCAGGGGGGTCTCCGGTGCAAGACGACACGCACCGGGGCTCGCCTCCTCGAGGTCTCCGGCGCCTCCAGCGGCCCTAAAGCTGACGCCCTAGCAGCGCAGCTTAGGGACGCGCTGGACGCAGAAGCCGTCCGCGTCACCAGACCCACCAAATGCGCTGCATTGCGCATCACGGGTCTGGATGACGCGGCCACGACGGAGGAAGTAATCTCCGCCGTCGTGGAGGCGGGCGGCTGCCCCCGTGACCAGGTGAAGGCTGGAGACATCTCCTTCGGCTCCACTGGTCATGGGATGACAGTCGTCCAGTGCCCCGTCGCGGCGGCACTGAAAGTGACGGACGGACGAAGCCTCCTCGTAGGGGGCTTCCTAAAGGCGCAGGTGCACCTCCTTCGTGCCCGGGAAACCAGATGTTTCCGGTGCATGGTGGTGGGGCACGTCGGAGTGCAGTGCACAGCGGAAGTCACCGTGGGCGATCGGTGCTTCCGCTGCAGCCGGCCCGGTCACAAGGCAAGTGCCTGTGATGCCCCGCCTCGCTGCTTTAGATGCGAGGCGGAGGGCAAAACTGCGGACCACCGGGTTGGCAGCACAACCTGCGCCGCCTCGAGGCCAAAGCCTCGTCCGTCCGCTGAGAGCGGTGGGGGTGCCGCTACTGCACGGCCAGATGTTTTTCGGCGGGATGCTGATATGGACGTCCATTAATGTCTGACGCCCATATCCGTATCCTGCAAGTGAATTTGAACCGCTGCCGCGCTGCTCAGGATCTTCTGTACCAGAGCATCCAGCAGTGGTCCATAAACTTGGCCGTGGTCGTCGAGCCGTACTACGTCCACCCGGGAAGCCCGGTGGACGAGGACGGCTCGGCCTGTTTTATCTTCGGGGGGTCCGCCGCAGACAACTCGCGCCTTGCTATCATTCAATTCATATCAAGGGGCCGCGGGTGTGTTGCGGCGGAATATGATGGGTTGGCAGTCGTGGCCACCTACATCTCGCCGACACTGGACGAGACTCAGTTTGAGCTATGGCTCACTGAGCTCGACGTCGTCTTCGCTGCGTGCCGTCCTCGCCCTGTCCTGCTCCTGGGAGACTTCAACGCCTGGAGTGAGGCGTGGGGCTCCCGGGAAACCAGGGACAAGGGGAGGCTTCTTGAGGACTGGACCAGAACACGTGGTCTGGAGGTCCTCAACCGGGGGAATGTCGCCACCTTCTGGCGGCGGGGGACCAGCTCGGTCGTGGACGTATCGTTCGCGACCTCTGCCCTCGCCGCCCTTATTACTGGCTGGCACGTGGAGGAGGGTGAGGAGACGCACTCGGACCATCGGTACATCCGATTCGATGTCGTCGTCCCACCTGACCTCCCACAGCCGGTAGAAAATCCCCCGGATCCACGTTGGGCACTTCACCATCTGGATCGGGAGGCTCTCCTGGAGGCATCCATCGTGCAGGCCTGGATTCCGGCACCGGACCGGCCTGCCGATGTGGATGCCGAGGCGGAGTGGTTCAGGAGAGCCATGTCGCAAATCTGTGATGCGGCGATGCCTATAGTTACACCCAGACCGGCAAGGAAGCAGGTGTACTGGTGGTCGCCGGAGATTGCGCAGCTGCGCGCAGCATGCATCTCCGCCCGCCGCCAGTACACCAGGTTTCGCCGGAGGCATCGCCGCGCAGACGATGCGGCAACCCGAGAGGCGGAGCTTTATCAGGCTTACAGGGAGGCTAAAGGTAATCTCCAGGAGACGATAAAGCGGGCCAAGACGGCGGCCCGCGAGGAGCTCCTGGAGACCCTGCAGCAGAACCCATGGGGGCGCCCGTACCTACAGGTCAGGGAGAAACTCCGACCTAGGGTGCCCCCACTGACCCAGAGTCTCCAGCCGCAGCAGCTGGAGCGGGTCATGGGCTCCCTGTTTCCGACGAGCGTGGAGGAGCACGTCCCTCCGCGCATGGCTCCGTTTCTGCCCGACGCGGATAGCATCAGTGAAGACGACGTACCCGAAGTCAGGGTGGGGGAGCTAGGTGCAGCAGTACTCCGGCTTAAACGCCGGAAAATCACTGCCCCCGGACCCGACGGCATTCCTGGCCGTGCATGGGTCCTGGCCCTCGAAGAACTCGGGCCTCGACTAATGGGGCTCTTTAGCGCATGCCTCGAAAGGGGCCAGTTTCCCAAGGTGTGGAGGACGGGGAAACTGGTCCTGATTCGTAAGGCGGGGCGCCCGGTGGACTCACCGTCCGGATACCGGCCGATCGTGTTGCTCGACGAGGTGTGTAAGCTCTTTGAGCGAATTATCGCGGAACGCCTCGTTGAGCATCTCTCGACGGTGGGAAACCGTACTGGTTGTCCGACAGGTCTGGCACCTGTCGGACAACCAGTACGGTTTCCGTCGGGGACGCTCCACCGTGAGCGCGATCATGCGCGTCAAGAGCCTGACGGAGGAAGCAGTCTCGCAGGGCAAGGTGGTGGTGGCGGTGTCTCTTGACATCGCCAACGCGTTCAACACCTTGCCATGGAGCTGCGTTAGGGAGGCGCTCGTGTATCACGAAACGCCTCTCTACCTCCGTCGTATTGTCGGGGCCTATCTCTCGGAGAGGGCCATAGCTTTCCCCAGCTGGCTCGGGCCAGCTCGGCGAGATGTGTCGTGCGGTGTTCCGCAGGGGTCGGTCCTGGGGCCGCTTCTGTGGAACATCGGCTACGACTGGGTGCTGCGGGGTGCGTTGCCTGAGGGCGTCGGCGTAACGTGCTACGCCGACGATACCCTCGTCACGGCGCGGGGTGCAACGTACCAGGAGGCAGCACTCAAGGTCACGACGGGTGTTGCTCAAGTCGTGGGTCGGATACGGCGGCTGGGACTGCCAACGGCGGGCCAACAACTCAACGCTCCTTAACAGACCGTTGAGGACCTTGGCCGTCAAAACAATAAGGGGCTATCGCACGATCTCCGGAGAGGCTGCATGTCTCCTAGCCGGGACCCCTCCATGGGACCTGGAAGCGAGAACCCTTGCGTCATTGTTCCAATGGCGCAAGGAGGCGCTGGAGCGGGACCACAGGCCTGCGTCTCGAGAAATCGATGACCGGCGATCCCAACTCCGACAGGATCTCATGGAGTCATGGAGGGTGCGACTTGAGCAACCCAAGTGGGGCGCCACCATCATCGTGGCGGTGAGACCGATCATGGACGATTGGCTGCAGAGGCAGCATGGTGACCTCACGTATCGTGCGACGCAGGACGTTACCGGGCATGGATGCTTCGGTGGCTATCTGTTTCGCATCCGTCGTGAGGTCACACCCCGGTGTCAACACTGCGAGGTTTCCGACGACGACACCGCACTACACACGTTGGTGGAGTGCTCAGCGTGGGCGAGTCAGCGCCGGGACCTCGTAGTGGGTCTGAGCGTGGATACCCTCTCGCTGGAGACCATGCTTCAAGCCATGGTCTCCAGCGGGAGTAGGTGGAACGCGGCCGTGTCCTTCTGCGAGCAAGTCGTGCTCGTCGTGCGAGGCAGCCGAGAGGGAGAGGGAGCGTACCCTCCCCGCCGAGTTCCGTAGTCAGCGGCGAGGACGCCGCAGACTCATCTACGCCCAAGACCATCGACCTCCATGATCGGGGCCTGAGGACAGCGGGATCGCCACCCGTCGTCCTTACAGAAGTGCGTGCTGCGGGGCCTTTGCCCCATAGCACGCAACCAGATTCACTCACTGACGCCGGATAATACCCGACCCCAACGACGCGGGATTCTCATCCCGACCCAACCCCCGCAGAGACCACAGAGGTGGTCAAAGTCCGCCGGGCGCCACTGGAAATACGTTCTGCTTGTAACCAGAGACGCCCGGCAACGGACGTTAGAGCGGCCGCGGCCTTGGTCGCGGAACTAAAAAAAAAAAAAAATTATTTTGTCCATTTTGGACATAACCCATTATAAATGTGCCCGGTGACGGCAATAGGCTTGCCCCCTATTACGTGGGACTAATTGAGGATGTGTAATGCACCTCTGCCTACCCCTTCGGGGATATAGGCGTGATATGTGTGTCATATGTGTTTCCGTCCGTATGTATGCTTAGATCTTTTAAACTACGCAATGGATTTTGTTGCGGTTTTCACCAATGGATAGTTATCGAGGAAGGGTATTTATAAATATATATATAAATATATATATTTATAAATATTTCGAAAACTTTAATAGTAACAAAGTCATCATTGGTATATTGTAAATAAATATTCCAAAAATACATAATGATTACACCGAGAATATTAAATAAAAATAACTCAAATAAATAACAAAATTCTATGTGCGTAACCGAATGAACATTGAACCAATTGAACACACACGTGCCGAGTAAACAGCGATTATACAAAAAACATAAAAAAGAACCAAAAAAAATCACGTGCCGAATATCGAAAACGCTCAAGTGCAGTTATGAAACTTGTATCTAGCTTGAGTGTATTATACATATTACAATATTTTTTGTGATTATTACAAAAGTTATTACAATGCGTACACGTTATTATGATCTTTATTTATTTATATATATACAACACACATAGAAAAATAAAACAATAAGAAGAGTATAAAGAGAACAGTGATCAGTTACTTATTCTTAAAGGAATCTCTTATAGCAGGCCAGAGTGGAGATGTAAAGGTAATAAAAATAAACCTACATAAACTAAAGGTGCATATAATAATATACAAAAATATATATGCATGCTGTTCTATGTCCTATAATATACTTAAATATGGGGTCATGGGGTCCGAGTGCTCGCCGCCTTTATAGAGACATTGAAACGCCTAATCGATGCTTCTCAGGACAAGAAGGCTGGCTATTTTCTGGCCCAAAGAATAAGTATCGCCACCCAACGTGGCAACACAGCCAGCATTCTGGGAACCTTCCCAGTCGGCAATGACGCGAAGGATTTTTTAACCGATGTTTTGTAATGTAAATATTTTACTTTCTTTTTAAATAGAGTAAGAGTTCTACAGCTTGAACGTCAGCGGGGAGTGATCTTTACTTATTAGATGTGTTTTTAGTGAGTATTCAACTGCTTCGGTGGCGTGATCTGTAGCATCGGCTTTCGATTCCGGAGTCTCGGGTTCGATTCCCGGGTCGAATCAAATATTTTGTGTGATCCACAAATGTTTGTTTCGGAATTTGGGTGTTTTATATGTATATTACGTATGTATTTAGAAATATATAAGTATGTTTATCAGTTGTCTAGATCCCATATCACAAGCTTATAGCTTAGTTTGGGCTAGATGACGTCGTGTGAGAATGTCCAAAATATTTATTTATTTTTATTATTTATTTCATTATCTTAGTGATAGTTAAGTCTAAATTGAGGGCGGGAGGAAGTAGGTAGGTACTGTGTTATTAACTCACACAAAAAATTACTCTATGCCTTACTTTTCTTGTGTGATTATTTATATACGTAGGTACATAAAATCACGGCTCATCCCTCGTAGGGTTGAGTAAACAGGGGCATTTTATACGGCCACTTTTCGCCTGTAAAGTTGAACCCACAATTTCAATTTATTTAAACGTTGTAAATGTGGGTTACAATAGAATGTTAAAGTCAGTAGGTAGGTACAGATATTTCACTATTAGGCATGCAATCTTAGTCGCTAAATTTGAAGGAAAACATGTGAATAACTTATAGATTTTTTTTTGCCGGCCTGGTGATAAGATTATTGCCGCTTATCGGGAACTTATATATTTGTAAGAGCTTCGTCTATTCACCTGCAAGTACATAACTTGTAAGTGAGGTTGACTTAGGATCCTAAGATCTGGGGCGGGGCCCCAAGTGAGTAGTGCGTACGTCCACGTTCGTCCGCCCTGGACCCCAACCTGACCATCGTAACGGAGTGGCAGGTTGGGTGACCTAATCGCATTGCTCGATACTTGTGGCCAACTTGTTTGCGCTATATTTTTGTTAGCACAATTCTTTCCCCGGCATTGTTCCATTCAGGACGATGGCGGGTCGTAAAAAAAAAAAAAATCTGCATCGGACCGGGGCCATCCGGCTCCGGAGGATGGGAATCGTGAGGGTTCTTCGGTAGGATCACAGCTTGCGGCGACTAAATCTAGTATGTCGCTGCAGCTGCATGTCAGAGGACCTCACAGTCCACTGCTGTTTCAGTCGTGACTCCTCGGACATATTATTGCTGGCCCATCCACTGCCGAGTTCCGTGTGGGTGAGAACCCTGCTGAGGTAAGAGCTCTTTTTTTTTTTTTTTTTTTATCTTTGATATTTTCAGAAAATTATTTAGATTCGTCAGAAGTTGGTGTGACTCTACCGAGGGTTCCAAAATGCAACGAGACTGAGAAGAGCCCTCAAGAAACTCAGCTCGGCTTTTTTCAAAATATTTCATCTTAAATCTAATACAGAGTTATTTAGAAAGGAGCAATTCGTTACGTTGTTACAACCAGGCCGCCTTGTCATCTAAGAAATCATTAATACTATAATAAGCTTTATGGCACAATTTACTTTTTATTAGTTTTTTAAATTTATTGACAGATAAATTTGCTATTTCGGTTGGCAATGTATTGTACATTCGAATAAAGTTCCCCGCAAAAGAATTACTCACTTTATGAAGCCTAAATTTAGGAACAGCCAGTTTATCCTTATTTCTTAAGTTTAGATTATGATTATCACAATTTTTCACAAATTTACTTTTGTTCTTGTGGGTATACAATAAAATTTCATAAATATACTGTGAATACACTGTAAGGATTTTAATATGCTTAAACTTATCTCTTAATGACTCCCGAGACCCCATTCCATAGATAGTCCGGATAGCCCTCTTCTGCAACACAAAGATGCATTCAATATCGGCAGCGTTACCCCACAGTAGTATGCCATATGTCATGATACTGTGGAAGTAGCTGAAATAGACAAGACGCGCCGTTTTAATGTCTGTAAGTTGTCGGATCTTTTTGACAGCATAGGCTGCTGAACTAAGCCTGGCCGAAATTTTCCCGATATGAGGCCCCCATTGCAATTTGGAGTCTAACGTTATGCCCAGAAAGACAGTGTCATCGACCAATTCTATTATATCATCCCTAACCTTAACACTGGTTTTAACAAGTCTTACATTAGGTAAGGTGAATCTTACACATTTAGTTTTATTTTCATTTAATAATAAATTATTAGCACAAAACCAGTGGACTATCCTAGAGAGGGCAATGTTTACATCGTCAAGTTCGCGCTGTCCACGTTTAACTTTAAATATTAAAGAAGTGTCATCAGCAAACAAAACTACCTCGTGGTCGTCTCTTATGAGGTGAGGGAGATCATTAATATATACTAGAAAAAGAAAAGAACCCAAAATTGAACCCTGCGGTACCCCCATTGCTACAGGAGAACCAGGTGACTGTTTACCATTGATCACTACTTTCTGGACCCTATCACTTAAGTAAGAATTGACGAAATTCAAGGCCGTCCCCCGGATTCCGTAATGATCAAGTTTCTTAATTAAAGTCTGGTGCTGAACGCAATCGAAGGCCTTAGATAAGTCACAGAATACACCATAAGCATCATATGACTCATCCCAGGCCCTGTATATACACTCTAATAATTTAATTCCGGCATCAGTGGTGGACCGACCACGAGTGAAACCGAATTGTTTTGTATCTAATAGTTTATTAACGTTAAAGTGATTTTGCATTTGATTAAGCATAATTTTTTCAAAAATTTTACTAAATGTAGGTAGTACAGAAATGGGACGGAAATTGGACGGATCTGAAGTACTACCCGATTTAAACAGGGGAATTAATTTACTAGATTTCATTAAATCAGGGAACACACCACTATCAACACAATTATTAAATATTATTACTAGTTCAGGAGCAACCATTTCAATAAAAGAATTTACTAAATACACAGAGATGCCCCAGAGGTCAGCTGTTTTCTTGATATTTAAAGATTTAAAAGTTTTTAAGATAGTGTTTATGTTAACTTTACTGAATTTAAATATAACGTTACAACAAGGAACGTTTGCTTTTAACAAAGATTCTGCAATGGGGGTTGAATTTCAAATTCGTTAGCGACCTCGAAGTCTGATGTAGTTATTTTACCATTTATATTAAGTTTAAAATGATTATCGTTTAATTTTTGTTGACCTCTTTCCGCGTTTATAATTTTCCAAGTAGATTTAACTTTGTCTGCACTATTGAGAATTTTATCACTTATATATTTTGATTTAGCTGCTAAACAATCTGCTTTCAACTTTTTTGAATAAGTTTTAACATAATCTAGAAATTCAACTGATCTATTAAGCTGTCTTTCTGAGTATAGTTCATAAAGTTTTTGTCTACTTTTGCTCGCAGACGGAGATGCTCAAGAGATCCCAGACGAGTCTGACAGTCGTCCTGGAGGTAGCTCTGAGGTCCAGCCGCCTAAAAGGCACCTTCCAGAAAGCCCTAAAGGTGGCTCACACAGACCTGCAGGCCACACTAGAGATCAAATCAAATCACTTTTTATGGAACTCTTTCGATTTAGGAGGAACAAAAACATTAATATGGCTATTTATCAATTGTATGAAAAAGTCATTACAAATGTCGATAACGCGCGTCCAGTGGCTGCTTTGTTCATGGATATGAGCAAAGCATTTGATAATGTGGACAGAAAAATACTCGTTGATAAACTGGAAAGATATGGTGTAAGAGGGAATGCATTTGACTTATTTTAATCGTACTTGACAAATAGAAAACAATTTACACAAATAAATAAGGTATGTATGAGAACAAAAACCGAAAAAACATTCAAGTACTAACAGGTTAACGTTGTATGGTGTACCCCAAGGGAGTATACTAGGGCCCTTATTGTTCTTAGTATACATTAACGACATGCCCAAAGTAATTCATCATCCTATGGTTCTATTTGCAGATGATAGTACAGCCATATTTCATTCAAACAATGCCACATACCTCAAAGACAATATTAATGATTTTCTCACTAAAGTAATTGACTGGCTTACGCGACATAACCTAAAAATTAACTTAGATAAAACTAAAATAATGACGTTTGAACAGAGGACTCAGCATGAGACGCCCCGGATACATTATGAAGGAAAGATAATCCAAGAATCCAAGTCAACCAAGTTTCTGGGACTTGAACTTGATAAAGACATGTCGTGGAAAACGCATACCATTTTTGTACGAAAACGTCTTAATCAATACTCATATGCACTACGTAAGTTATCGAGGGTAGCTGACCGACAGACAGTATTGATATCGTATCACGCCTATGTTACCTCCTCATTACGGTATGGCGTTATATTCTGGGGTAACTCCACAAATGCAGAAATTATATTTAGGGCACAAAAACAATGTGTACGAGCAATATGTGGCCTGCAATCCACTGATAGTTGCAGAATGTGGTTCCCTAAATTCCGCATATTAACATTGCCATGCCTATATATTTATGAGGTGGCTGTATTTGTGAAGTCGAACTTTAACCTATTTAACACATTAAAGAGTGCTCGTCATAAAAATAAAATACGCACCAGAACAATAAAAAAAAACGGTTTATGGTAAGGGTTTCTTAGGTATGGCACCAAAGCTATATAATAAGTTGCCAGATTCAATACTGGGTTGTAGAGATATGTACAAGTTTAAGAAAGAACTGTCGTCGTTGTTACTGAAAAAAGCCTATTACACAGTGACTGAATACTTGCTGGATGGCAGTGTCAGCTAGATATAAGAATTTGACTTTTGTTTTGTAATATTTTTTGACATTAAACTGTAAATAGACTAAAATGTAACATGACAATCGAAATTGATGTAATAAGATGACATTTTAATTTACTTGAATTTTGAACTTTGCAACATTTTATGTAATTGATTATAATATGGTAAGATTATGTACTTATCCAGAAATTGTGCTCCCGATTGAGCCACCTTCGAAAATCGAAAATTGCATGCCTAGTATTATGGACACTTTTATCATTAAAGTAATCAACTGTCTTATAATATGCTTTTTGACATAAAGTGGTCTTTATAAAGGTTTTAAATTTACTGTCGGGCATACAAAGGACCGATTCAGGCAATTTATTATAAAAGCGTATACCTTCCCCCTTGAAAGAATGACTAACCTCGCTAAGCCGATAACACGGAGGGAGTAGTTTATTTTTATTACGTAGATTTCTGTCTGTAACGTCACTTACTTTAGTATAGCTAGATATATTTACCTGACATACAGTATGTTATCAAATATATATTGGGAACCTACAGTTAAAACATTAATATCTTTAAATAGCTCCCTAAGAGAATCTCTCTTACCTAAACAATAAATGGCACGGACTGCCCTCTTTTGTAATATAAAAATTGTTTCTATATCTGCTGCATTTCCCCATAGTAGTATTCCATAGGACATCAAGCTATGGAAGTAACCAAAGTAAACTAGCCTAGCAGTAGCTACATCTGTCAACTGTCTAATCCGTCTCACAGCATATGCAGCAGAGCTAAGCTTATTAGCTAAAATGGTGATATGGCCACCCCATTGTAATTTAGAATCTATTGTTATTCCTAAAAAGGTAGTGTTATTTAAAAATTCTAACCTTTGGCTACCCAGCACGACATGGACGTTTGCTTATCTGACATTGGGCATTGTAAATTTAACGCATTTGGTCTTTTCTGCATTCAACAATAGGTTGTTCGTGAAAACCAATTTGAACTATCATTTAAAATATTATTAACATTATTCGCATCTGTACTATGCCGATTTACTTTGAATATAAGTGATGTATAATCCGCACATTACTATACCAGCTTGTACCTCGATCATGCAAGGCAAGTCATTAACATAAACCAAGAAGAGAAAAGGCCCTAGAATTGATCCCTGAGGTACGCCTATTTTGACGTTAGTTCCGTTTGACTTAACGTTGTTCACATGAACAGTCTGCAGCCTATCTGTCAGGTAAGATTCTAATAGTTCTAAGGATTTTTTGTCAAAACCATACCGACGTAACTTTAGCAAAAGTGTTTGATGGTCAATACAATCAAATGCTTTAGACAGATCGTAGAATACCCCAATGGCATCCTGCGATCCCTCCCATGCATCGTAAATCAAGCTAACAAGAGTTGCTCCCGCATCGGTGGTAGATTTTCCGCAAGTAAAGCCAACTTTAGACAAGATCACAAGATACAAGATCTTCCGACTTTTTAATTTTGAGATTTTTAAATGCTTTCAAGATGTCACTGGGGTCGATATGTTTGAAGTTAAATTTAGATGAAGAACCAATTTTATTTTTGAGAAGGGCTACCGCACCGAGGGCACATGAATTAACAGAAGAAGTGACTTTAAATGGAATGTTGGTAAAATAATCTTCAAATGCATTTACAATATCTTTCGGAGAGGTTATATTCTTGTTTTCTAATTTAATTTTAGTAACAGTATCCCTCACTTTACATTTACCTGACTCTTTGTTTATAACTTTCCATGTTTCTTTTACTTTGTTAGGAGCCTCAATTATTTTCCTTTTGATGTGAATGGATTTAGCCTGTCTACATACTTTTTTGAATACTTTGGAGTAATTCCTAACATATTCAGTGAAACTTTTATCAAATCTGTATCGTTTTTGTGCATATAGATCAAACAGCGTTCGTCTACTTTTATAAATGCCTACTGTTGCCCACTCACAAAATTTCGTTTTAACACTACGATTTTGGCATTTTTGTTTGAATGTGTCTGAAAAAGCATCAGATAATGTACTAAATAAACTATTTTAATAGACTCTGTATTCTTAACAGAGGCACCGCTAGTACGTTCGAGCGACGGCCGGGGAGTTCCATAGTGGACCTTTCGTTTGCTACCCCAGCAGTCGCCGAACGAGTCAGGAGCTGGCGAGTTCTGGAGGAGGTAGAGACGCTCTCGGATCACAAATATATCCGATTTGAGCTCTCCCGGAACCAGACCGCTGGCAGGGATCATGAGGTTGGCAGTACCTCCCGCTTCCCGCGGTGGGCTGTGCGTCGGCTCAATCGGGACCTACTGGTAGAGGAAGCTATAATCCAGTCGTGGCTCTCTCCACAGCCTGTTTCCGAGGGGGTTGATACAGGGGCACGCCGCTTTAGCAGATCTCTATCTGTTGTTTGTGATGCGGCGATGCCCCGGGTTAGTCGACACCCACCAAAGAAACAGGTGTACTGGTGGTCTACCGAATTGACAGTTCTCCGTGCGGCCTGTATACGTGCACGTAGATCTTACGCTCGCAGCTGACGACGTAACCGCGGTGAAGACGAAGAGAACCGGCTCTACGAGACTTATCGCGAAGCGCGAGTGGCTCTAAAGCTGGGTATACGTACTGCCAAGGAACGCAGTAGAGAGGAAATGCTGAAGGATTTGAATCGTGATCCCTGGGGCCGACCCTACCGCGCAGTGCGTCAAAAGCTCTGCGTTCAGGTCGCCCCCCTGACACAAACCCTTCAGCCCCGCTTCCTGACGGAAGTGGTCGAGGGCCTTTTCCCGGATCAGGCAGAACACACGCCTCCGTCCATGGTTAATACGGCTGAAGGCGCAGTGCTTACCATTGGGGAAGAGGTTCCGCCCATCACGGAGGCAGAAATCGGGGTTTGGTTGTTGGTTGTTCTTCGAGTCCGCTCGAAGAATACCGCCCCCGGGCCAGACAGAATCCCAATCCCCGCGTTGGCCCTGGCCCTCGATTACATGGGTGACCGTCTCCGGGCACATGTCTACGGTTGGCCCCAACCTGTCGGACGCCCAGTACGGATTCCGAGGGCGTTCGACGATTGACGCCATATTGTGCCTGAAGGCCGTGGCAAAGGAGACGGTAGGCCGCGGTGGCATGCTGTTGGCGGTGTCTCTTGACATCGCCAACGCATTCAATAGTCTGCCATTTAGTTGCATCAACGAGGCACTCCATTTCCATGGGGTGCCAGGTTACTTAAGGCGGCTTGTGGCGGACTCTCTGCAGGAGCGACGGGTCCTATACGAGGACTGTGACGGACGTCTGTTGCAGCAACCCATGTCGTGCGGTGAACATCGGCTATGATTGGGTTCTCCGCGGAGTCTTCCCCCAGGGGTTGACGGTAAGATGCTACGCAAATGATACGCTGGTGGCAGCCCCTGGAGGTAGTTTTGAGGAGGCGGCACGACTAGCCACTGTGGGCGTATCTCAGGTGGTCGGTAGGATCGAAGCGTTGGGCTTAAGGGTGGCCTTACAGAAGACGGAAGCCCTGGTCTTCCTTGGGCCTTGCCGCCGCCCCCCGCCAAACGCTTCGATTGACGTCCGTTTGGTTCTCGTACCGGTCAAGGGCACACTAAAGTACTTGGGTCTGGTGTTGGACTCCAAGTGGCACTTCGACGAGCACGTCCGCTTGCTGGAGCCAAGACTAATCGGTACTGCGTCTGCCTTGGGTCGACTATTGCCTAACCTAGGGGGACCTAGTATTGGTTGTCGTCGGCTGTACACGGGGGTGGTACGGTCAATGGCGCTGTATGGCGCCCCAGTGTGGGCGGGACCCCTGACCGTCCGAAACAAACCATTTTTATGGCGGACGCAGCGCATCCTGCCGGTCAGGGTAATACGTGGTTACCGGACGGTGTCTGCAGAAGCGGCATACGCGTTGGCCGGAGCTCCCCCTTGGGACTTAGAGGCGGTGGTGGCCCACGGAGTCATAATGGCTCATTGGTCGTCCCGGCTGGAAGAACCACGTGCAGGTCATCGCACCGTGACGGCTCTCCAACCGGTCATAGTTGATTGGGCGGGTAGGCAGCACGGCACCCTTACCTTTCGGCTGACACAGGTGCTTTCAGGGCACGGCTGCTTTGGAAAGTACCTGTTCTCCGTCGCTAGAAGGGAACCGAGTCCCGCCTGCCATCACTGCGATTGCGGTAAGGATTCTGCGCAGCACACTCTCGAGGTCTGTCCGGCCTGGGTGGTGCAGCGCCGGGAACTCATCGCAATACTCGGAGTAGATCTCTCGCTACCAGCCATCCTGCGTTCTAGGGCTGGTAGCGACGGTTGTTTCACCGCGGTCGCCATTCTGCGAAGACGTGGTCCCGCAGAAGGAAGCGGCGGAGCGGATCAGAGAGGAGAATCCCTTAGCTGATCCAAACCGCCGCCAGCGAACCGGACGAAGGAGGCGCACTTTTGCGCTCATTTTCCGCCCTGAGCTTGACCGCGGGTGGATGGGACGGGAAGATCGCTCCACCTGCATTAGTGTCTCCCGCGAGGAGTGATGCCCAAGTGTGCGGGGCATCACTAAGTCTGAAGACGGGGCCCGCATCTCACTTTTGGGCCAGCGTTGAGTGGGTAATTGACGTTATGCCACGGCCCCCGATAGTCCACTCACCAGGCGCAAAGTAAGGCACACGACAGGTCGGTTTTAGTGGGTGAGAGCCCCACATGCCCCACGGGCGTCCCCGCGCTCGTGGAAGTGCGCATGAGGTACATTTTTTTCCTGCCAAAACAAAAAAAAAAATAAAAAAAAGGATCCTAAGATCTTGATAGATACCCCTTTAAAGTAAATCACTTGTGTATTGTATGTATCTAATGTTATATTACTTAATCAATGACATGTGTTAATGAACTGCATTTGTTTGTACTTATATTGCAAGATTGCGTCGGATGTGTCGTGCACTGTCAATTCACAATACAATTACAGTGCTTTGTGGACAATGTGTTCTTGTCCTAGTCAAATACCTGTACATACATATTTTTGTATTTTAAAGCAACGAGTTTGCTTAAACTATTCTGAAAATATTAAGAAAGAAATTATAAATAGATCACAAAAACTGATGTCATCGGCAGGACTCGAACCCACGGCCACTGAATTTTTGATTATTAATATATTGATTAAATATATTGATTTGGTAAGGATTCATTTCAAATTCAGTGTTTAAATATCGTTGTAACACGATACTCGGGTACCGTTAGTTCGGCAGAACTCCAACGCTAACCTTAGTAGCGCGATCTAGAAATTATGAATATGATATGAAGCAAAAATTCGATGTTGTCAGTATTGGTCATCGTAACTCAGAGGTCAGAGCATTCCCCCTAATAGGGAAAGGTCGTGGGTTCGAGTCCTGCCTATGACAAATTTTTGTGATCTATTTATAATTTCTTTCTTAATACATACATATTGTAAGAAAAATGTCAATGTTAACCATATTAATTCTGTCAGGTAGGTATGTTAGTATGTTTCATGGATGGAATGGGCGTTGGGCGGGGAATAAAACTAAGTCAGTTGACACAAAAACTGACTTCAAATGACCGAAATGGGACCAAATATTGATCGGAGTGGGATCAAATTGAAATGAAAGCACTCGTTATGATTTAACTTTCAATTTCTTTGGTAACAAACACGATAGCAAAAAATATTTAAAAAAAGGTAAGTAGTCGAATTGACAACCTCCTTCTTTTATGAAAGTCGGTTAAAAGAGTGTATTTTTATCTACGAGTTATTAAATACAAATAAAACTGAGGCTGTACCTACACCATCTCTCTAATAAGATACGCATTCACATGATTGCGTGTCGCAATTTAAATTAGGTACATACATTTATCGAGTTTATTGACACGTGAAATAAAAAGCAGGATGCTCACTGATATTCATTGGTTGTAAATGTTTGGCAGATATACCTACTCAGTTAATTTGATGATTCCCGGTCGGGACAAACTTTGTGTGATGACGCATGCATTTGTGCCGAAGTCTGGGTGTTTCTTATGTATAATATGTATGTATTTACAAAAAAATGTATATAAGTATTTATATCAGTTTATCTAGTACCTACTCATATCACAAGCTCTGCTTAGTTTGAGACTAGATGGCGGTGTGTGAATTGTCCTAACATACCTGGAGATATTATGGTCATCCAAACAATATCTTTAAATATTGGATAGTGATGCTCACTGATCTTAAATATTGGATAGAATCAGGTGCTACTTGGCGAAAATCCATGACAAAGCAATGGTAAGTAAAATGTTTTAAAACCTTCTAAATTTGTAATAGCATTGTTTTCCGCAGAATTAAAAAAGACAACAAAACGTCGACAATTGTTTCGCCTCTACACGAGGCATTATCAAGACTGTCTCAGAGAGAACAGCAAAATTTGTGGTTAGAACACTGCCTGTTTGCCGTTCGTGGGTCCCGTCTCGTTGAGTATAGCTCAGATTATGAGAGAAAATAGGATATTCGCGGCTTTTAGAACACAGAACACCTTGAGGGAGCTGTGTAATGACAAGGACTCGGTGTCGGTTTCACACAGATCGGGTGTTTATTTGTTGAGTTGCGATGGCTGTAATATGCAGTATGTAGGGCAGACTGGCAGGTCCTTTGAGATCAGATACAAGGAACATATGGCGGCGTTCCGCAACGGTTGTCCTGAGAAGTCCCTCTTCGCGAAGCATCTCCTTGACACTGGTCATTCCTTGAACAATAGTAACACCTTTAGAGTTTTACGCTTATGTGAGAAAGGGTTCAAGCTGAGTGTTTGGGAAAGGCTAGAAATAGTTAGAAGAGATGCGGACACCTTACTCAATGAACAAAATTAAATAGATTTTCACACGTCTCCCTTACTTAATCTGTTTGTGAACAGACAGACACATTAGTTGGTTGTTGGTTTGTATGTGTCATGTGGCATTTCTACACAACTTAATAGAAATTGTGAAGATAAAGTCTTGTATTGGTGAATACCTATTTTTGGAACTTAGTTAGCATGATCTGAGGTTTCTACCCACGTTAGTTATTGTGAAAAATCCTACATCGCGATAATGAAATTTGCACACGCTTACTTATAAGCAAATATGTTCTAACCACAAATTTTGCTGTTCTCTCTGAGACAGTCTTGATAATGCCTCGTTTAGAGGCGAAACAATTGTCGACGTTTTGTTGTCTTTTTTAATTCTGCGGAAAACAATGCTATTACAAATTTAGAAGGTTTTAAAACATTTTTTTAAAACATTTTACTTACCATTGCTTTAATATCTTTAAACTTAGATTATGAATAAACTATAACTCACCGTATGACCGTTAACGTTAAAATTATTTAAGTGAGTTTTAGTTCTTTGGTTGTGTACTTTTTGCTATAAAGTTACTGCCGATAAATAGGATACTAATATTTGACTGCCTCTGTGGCGCAGTGGTATGTGAATGTGACTACCGTCCTTAAGGTCCCAGGTTCGATTCCGGGTCGAATCAAATTATTTGTGTGATCCACAAATGTTTATTTCGGAGTTTTGGGTATTTTCTATGTATAATATGTATGTATTTAGAAATGTATAAGTATGTTTATCAGTCGTCTTGATCCCATAGCACAAGCTTAATTAGCTTAATTTGGGCTAGTTGACGTCGTGTGAGAATGTCCAGAAAAAAAATAATATTTATTTACATAAAGGTACCTATATACCTACCTACCTACATTTGATAATACAGTCGTGCATTATTATTTAGCTATGTATAATACCATAGTACAGTTTTAACTGCTTCGGTGGCGTGGTCGGTAGTGCATCGGCTTTCTACTCCGGAGTCTCGGGTTCGATTCCGGGGTCGAATCAAATATTTGTGTGATCCACTAATGTTTGTTTCGGAGTTTGGGTATTTTCTATGTATTATTATTAATGTATTTAGAAATATATAAGTACATATGCTTAACAGTTGTCTAGATCCCATAGCACAAGCTTATAGCTTAGTGTGGGCTAGATGACGTTGTGTGAGAATGTCCAAAAATATTTATTTATTATTTACATACCATAGTATTACCTCGAAGATAGTTATAATAAAACACAAGCCAGCAGTCGGGTCTGCTAGGAAATCATTAATTCTTTGAAGGGGCAAACTCATAAAAATCATTTCGTTGGCCATCATAAAAGTAACATCATGTATTCTCCAATCATTTATTATCAGTCATTATTATACCGACCATTTATCACGCTAAATGCCAGTTAAGAGTCACATATTCCCGTCGACGCACTGATACATAAGAATATGTACTAAATATACTAACAAATCATAATAAAATAGTAAGAATAAGTAGTAATAAGTAATACTAAATACACATAAGTGATTCTTTTGAAAAAAATGTGTTTAAAATCGTTACTGTATCGGCGAGCGAGTGGATATCAGGTTTTGGGTTTTAAAAGGTGCTTCTCTGTCCAAGGAATTCCTATAAATGTAAGTATTTTCAACTGACTTTTGACTGTATGTTTTTTTTGGGTCTCCCTTGGTTGACCGAAAGGAATTATATAAATGTTCACTTCCCAAAAAAAAATCGGATAATTTCATTTGCCAAATTATTACTTAGCAAAAAATCTATTGACAAAAAATTGTAACGCAAACCTAATGTTTGGGAAATGAACGTTTAAATTATAACTTGTTTACCAACTAGTACTTTTAACAATTTTTATTTAGTCAAATATTTCAGTTGGAATAACACCCCTGTCACCCGTCATCTCTTCAGTCACTACTTTCCTGGTCATATCCTCTTTCACGCATTCCATCCATCTTTTCTTGGGCCTACCTCGAGCCCTCTACATTCATACTTTGCACCTTTCTTACCACGTTACTTTCCTCTCTTCTCATAACATGTCTATCACACACACATAATCCTGTATTTATCCCTGAATGAGCAGGTAGAGCCGCATTTAATGTGTTCTTGTGGGAATTGAGAACGTGTACTTTTCTTCCACGGCATAGAATGGTAGAACCGCGAGTATAATCTAGTTGCTTCTATTTAAAAAAATTATAGTATGACAATGACAACTTACTTGATTTATTCATAAATAAAAATTAATCACCGTTCGTTTGTCTCGCTAAAACTCGAGAACGGCTGGACCGATTTAGCTAATTTTGGTCTTGAAATAATCCTGGAAGTTCAGGGAAGGTTTAAAAGGCAGTACGAAGTTCGCCAGGACAGCTAGTAAGTAATAAAACTTTGATAATGCTGTAAAGTGAAACCGTAAACAAGTGTGTTTGTTCATCATATATTACTTGATAAGTGTAGAAATAGAAATGATTATAAACAAATCCAATCACGAACTAAAGAAATAAGATGTTTGACGTAAATGAACTCAGTGGCTTCAGTTCATAGATGAAGACCTCTGAGGTATCTAAAACATTCTTATACTTGTATTATGCAAAAAGAAAAGCGAAACCGGTCGATGAAAATAAATCGTATAAAGTTGTGGAATAGTGTACAAGTGTGTTGGTTCATTTTGGATTATAAACAATCATTTAAAAATAAGTAATTAAAACTAAGTTAAAATTTAGTTAACTAATTGATACTTGGAAAAAGGACTCCCCGATTATGAACACATTTCCAAAACGATTAAATAATGACTTCGAGCTAATTATAATGCTAATTACATTTTCTTGGTGTATATATTAATTACCAACCAATATTTATTTAGGTCGTTGTATCAACATTAAAAAGACATTATATAAATTGTTATTTTGATAAATTGGACTGTGCTTTTATAAGAAAAATAATTAGGATTCAACCTCCAGATAAAATCATCTTTAAGTAATTTAGGTACGCCAAAATATTCTATTTTAAAAGAGAGATTTCGTAGGGCTTTGTAAAGCCCAACGTTTAATTTTTTACGTAATATAAGGCGAAACTAAAAAACCAGCCAAGTGCGAGGCGGAGTCGCGCACGACGGGTTCCGTACCATCATCACTACATATTATAAAACAAAGTCGCTTCCGAGTATATATGCTTAGATCTTAAAACAATGTAACGGACTTTGATGCGGTTTTCACCAATGGATAGAGTGGTTCTCGAGGAAGGATTTTGTGTGTATAATTTGTGAAGCGGGTGAAGCCGCGGGCGTCCGCTAGTTATGTATAAAAATGGAAACAAATTATGTTTGTTGTATGGGAACCCCCTAAATATTGATTTAATTCTGTTAGTATTCGTTGTTATAGCGGCAACAGAAATACATCATCTGTGAAAATTTCAACTTTCTAACTTCACGGTTCATGAGATACAGCGTAAAAAAATCATTTATGTCGGACTTCGTAGTCCATAGTTATTAATTGGTTAGTTACAATAAAGACTTAAAAACTATGTTAGTACGATTTAATAGGTAAACATTTAATATTTTTATTTAGATACCAGACTATTGTTCGTCACACAACGACGAATAATAGTCCTTAGCAATGGGGAGTCATACCTCTCCATTATAGTCCCCAGGATGGAGTTGGAGCTGTCCCGCACTCTGCGAAGCAGTGAGGCAGACCATTTTCTGACGATCGCATGAAAGTCATCGATATGCGCCTGAGCGAATCGGGGCAGCCCCATCAGTATCCTGAAGCCATTATTATATTGGACCGTAGGTCGCTGATTGCCCGCTGAGTATAGCCGGCCCACTGGCTACACGTATAGAAAACCTGACAGTAAGCTCTAAAGCGTGTAGTTTTAACTTGCTCACTACAACGTGAAAACCTCCGCGCCAACATGTTACAGCGCACAGCCAGCGCCCTACGTTCCCTTTCCACATCTAACCGGTCATCAAGGCTGTCGGTAACGATGTGGCCTAGATATTTAAACTGATAGACGCGCTACAGCTCATGACCATTCAGTTTCAGTGTGGGTACAGTCTCTGGACATTTACCACCAGCCTTGTAGACCAGGTATTCACTCTTCACTACATTTGACAATTGAACGGCAATTAATTTTTATTTATACATGAAGGTACTTGTAGATAGAGACATAGAAGATATCTCTTAAAATACTAAAACATTCAGGATTCTTGGACATACTTAAGGTAACTTTAATTAGAAAATTCCAGAACCATGAATGTCTTAATTACTTAGACTGCCATTTTACAAGTTTACTGTAGCGAGTTATATAGGCACTTGAAAGTTCTGCCTATTAAACTACAGACAGTACTGGTATTCAACGTACGAGTACAACTAGCGCGAACATAACTATGAGTAACTTCCTAAACTTAAAGTTCGTTCGTTATTCAAGTTATATAAAAATGTTCTTACACGGGCGATAACAATCGCTTAATTATGAGCAATGATGGTCGATTGTGACGTCATGCAATTTACGGCAACTAGCACCAATTTATCATGCAAAAACAATATTGAGCGATTTAAGGAGTAATTTCAAGAAACTGTATGACAAGTATGGAGTAATTAGATGCAATACATCTGAAACAAATACCGCAATTTATTAAAATTCCTCTATATTGCTCTACTTATTATCTACTCGAGAGCACAATCTCCGTAAAGACTGCATTAGCCGGTATTTAACCATGGAATTAAGGGGTCATTGTTTCAATGGCACAAGGATCACTGGTGCTGGGTCACACGCCTGCGTCTCCAAGTATTTTGTGGCACGCAAAAAACCAACGAAAAAAGTTTCTTCCGCCCCGGCAGTAGACGACGCTACTGACGGGATCCCTTTATTTTCAGCCAGCAACAATTGCTCTAAAAATTGCCAGTGTAAGCGCAGCTTTATGATAACCTGAGCAGTTCAGTGGTTAGTGACACAAGAACTAACTAGGCTAACTACTAGACTCTTAGGTCTTCGAAAAATAACTTCATTAAAATAATATCCTTGACCATGCCGTGACGTCACTCTACGCCATCTTTAATAAGCACTTAGTCATTTATTTATTTTCGTAGAGTTGAAAATTCGTTATATCTCTCTGAAGCGTATTGATATCAACTGGTACATATTACGGATACTGGTGCTGGCAGAATTACCACGTTGAATAGAAGCGCCAATGCTCTACCGAATGAGGTCAGCCGTCGGTCGCGTGAATTGTCAATCAGTCGACAGCCAGGCTTTGTGTAATAAATTAGGTACCTGACATTACAAACAGCTAAACGTGTTAAACTCTCGTACAAATCTGAATCTGTAAATCTAAATGGTTTTTAATCAACATTATTTATAAAAATTGTAATAAAACGTGACTAGGTTTTGGCGTTTCGACAAGAGAGAGTTAGTCCACACTACTTATGTGAATAAACTCCTAACTCAATCAACTTTCATGCAGGTGTAAACGGGAGTAGTAACAATAATAACTTGTATTTGCAGTATCTAGTATAAACCATCATCTCAGCCCATTCCACTGCTGGGCATAGCATCTCAAAGAGGGGGGAATTCAGCCTACATATAACACGCTGGCCAGTCGGACTGGTATAGGGCTTTGTGTTGAGTTTTCCTTCTCTAATAATGTACCTAAATAATACATGAGGTCAAATGCGTTTTAATGTGACTTAAAAACTCAGAACAGTCTGAATCGACTTTCAATGTGGACTTGGGTATCTGCGGTGCGCGTAGGTGGTAGCCTTTTAGGTTACCTCTGACACTGGACAAAAATCGAGGCCCAAACGCTCAAATTACAATACCGAACAACGTTTCCTTGTCCCACACCGCGAACTAGTTCAGAGTAACTGGTTCTTCTGGGCGGGAAAAAACAAGCATTACCTTGACATTGGCGAAATTATCAATGAATATCGATGGAGCCACGTTTTTAAAAAGGTCACACTATAAGTTTTGCGTAACTTAAAAAAACAACATGTTTTAACACTTTACATTTTAAACATTTTTTCATGCGATCGAATCATTTTTTAAAACAGGAGGACCACAGATCTGAAGGCATGTTTTCTACGTGCTGATTGAACGCTATCACTGCCTCTTCAGAGTTGGTAAAAGTGAAACCTCTCATCAAATCTTTGATTTTGGGGAAAATACAGAAATCACAGGGTGCTAGGTCGGGGCTATGCGCAGGATAGGTGACCAGTTGTACTTTTTCGGAAGCTAAAAATTACTTTGTTTTGTTGGCCGTGTGTGAAGAAGCGTTGTCATGATGTAGGAGAACGCGGCTTTTGGGTCGTCTTTCGCGAACTTTTTCTAACACCCTGGGTAAACAAATGGTAGAATACCACTAGAGATTAACACTCTTTTGATCTTCAAGTGGAATTGTACAGATGGGACCCGTAGCTGAGAAAAAAAACGCGATCATATTTTTACCAACGTTTCTCGCCTGCCTCACTTTTGTTGAGGTATTCCTCGATGATCACCAATATGATCGTCACCAAAACGATGATCACCAAAACTATTCCTCGATGCTCACCAGAGGTGATGATCGTTTAAAATTTTAATTTTATTAAAATTTTCTATTCCTCGATGATCACCAGCCAATATCATTGACATAGTGCAGGGACTAAAAAATATCGACAGAAGAAAATATTTATATTGAACTAGCAGCTCCGCCTGCGTGTTATAGCTTTCTTGATCACCAGTTACTGATTTTTATGTATAGCTGTTGAGCGATATTGTATCTTAAGATAAAATTATTATAGTATCTTAGCCGTGTGCAGCGCCCCTTAGTGAACTCCACTGCGGGTTACGTAACCTACGACAAACTTATTATTTGCGTTTGGTGCAGTAATGGGATTATTCCCGGTAGTTCCATGTAGCCAGTTCCACATGGAGTTTTTGCAACCTTACAAAATACGATTTTTGTCCCATTTGTTCCATGTAATTTTATACTACTTTTACCGTTGACATTATTTAAATAAAAATTATTTTTATTTTAAATTGTTTTATTAAATACTAGCTGACCCGGCAAACGTTGTTTTGCTTTAGGGGTGGACTACCCTTAACATTTAGGGGGATGAAAAATAGATGTTGTCCGATTCTCAGACCTACCCAATATGCAAACAAAATTTCATGAGAATCGGTCAAGCCGTTACGGAGGAGTATGGCAACGAAAACTGTGACACGAGAATTTTATATATTAGAAGATATACCCAGTAGTTCCATAGATACACAAACAACAAAAGTACTAGGAGTACAGAACTACAAAAGAGCACTCGCAAACTCTTATCTCGCTCAGTTTGGTTTATTCAAAATGTGTTCGAAGAAGTTTTGTTCAGAAACCCTTCACCTTTGATCGTGCTTAAAAAATGTCTTATAGATTCTTCTGTTTTATGCGTTGATGAGGTAGACAGAGCTGTTTATTGTACCCATATTTCGTTAGTCACATTGATGGTGAGGCATCTTTTATTATAAATGACACGCACCTTGAATAAAATACTAGGACTACAGAAGTACATAAGCACTCTCGAAATCTCATTCGAATCTCGATCCGTTTAGTTTATTTAAATGTGTCAACAGGTGCACCGAGTACAGATGAAAATGATTGTCCATTATAAAAGACACAAACCTCAAATGTACCAGGAATACATAAGAACATAAGAGCCTTCAAGATTTTAAATTCTTTTAAATTCAGTGAAAACCGATTGATTGTTTGAACTCATTATTCTGGAAAAGTACCAGGCGATCATAAAAATAAAACAATTTAAAATTAAAATAATTTTTATTGAAATAATGTCAGCGGCAAAAGTAGTATAAAATTACATGGAACAAATAAATATAAACATAAATATAAATAAATATTTTTGGACATTTTCACACAACGTCATCTAGCCCAAATTAAGCTAATATAAGCTTGTGTTATGGGATCTAGACAAATGATAAACATACTTATATATTTCTAAATACATACATATTATACATAGAAAATACCCAAACTCCGAAACAAACATTTGTGGATCACACAAATAATTCGATTCGACCCGGAATCGAACCTGGGATCTCAGGGGCGGCAGTCGCATACTCATACCACTGAGCCACCGAGGCAGTCAAAGGCAGTCAAAATGGGACAAAAATCGTATTTTGTAAGGTTGCAAAAGTTCCATGTGGAACTGGGTACATGGAACTACTGGGAATATGGTCTAACGCCCATGGGTTGTGAAGGTCAGGATGGCAGGCGCTTCACGGAAAATATCGAAGTTCAGCCGAATCGTAGTTAGACTGGAAAGCCGACCCCAACTGAGATGAATGATGAATAAGACTAACTTTATGTACTTTCTTTTGTCTATGCTTTAATTAACATAAATAATCACAGTTTTTTTAATTCACTTATTATTTATGAAATACTCTACCTTAACATAAATAATAACTTTTTTTATTTTATTTCACTTATAAATTATGAAATACTCTCCCTTATAATAATAATAATAATAACAACCTGAAATAGAACAGTTGAAGAAGAAAATATTGCATGGCAGACACCCACAAGATCTAGAACAACCACATGTCGATAAGGCAGCTTCAAATAAGTGGCTCACTGTAGGTTCCCTATTCCCAGAAACAGAAGGGTTTATTATAGCCATCCAAGATCAAATCATCAATATCAAGAACTACCGAAAATACATCATCAAGGGCACAAATCTAACAAACGATAAATGTAAGAAATGCCACAGACAATCTGAAACCATACAACACATCACTGGAGGGTGCCCAAACCTTGCACAAACCGATTACACACACAGACACAATCAAGTTGCCAATATCATATATCAAAATCTAGCAATCACACATTCACTCATACCGAACTCGCACACACCTTACTATCAATATAACCCCAACCCAGTTCTTGAAAACAGCACTCACAAAATGTACTACGACCGAGCAATACTGACGGATAGAACTACCCACTACAACCGACCTGGCATTACCCTTCAGAACAAAGTAAATAAAACAACTTACCTCATTGATATAGCCATCCCAAACACTCACAACCTACAAAAAACAATAGTAGAAAAAAATACAGAAATATACTGACTTGCAGGATGAAATTTCAAGAATTTGGAAACATGAAAAAGTTTACATTGTACCGATTGTACTATCCTCCACTGGCGTCATCCTCAACCATTTACACCATAGCCTGAACCTCATTAACCTGAAACCCAATATTTACAATTCCAAAAAGCCGCCATACTAAATACCTGCAGAAATGTTAGGAAGTTCCTGCAAATAGATGTCAATGAAGCTGAGACAGCAACATTATACTTAAATTATACTTGTGTCATTTACTAAGTTTGTTTGTTGATTGTTTCTTAAAAAAATAATCAAATACATTGTCTAGAGAAATTAATCAAAACCTTAATTTCTCTAGACAATGGCCAATTGTAATTGAGCCATTTTCGTACTCCTTAATAGTATTATTAATTAAATAATTTTTTTCTTGAGCAATTGTTTGATTTTTGGAACTGTCCATTTTTTTTTTCACTTCACCATAATTATTACAATGTTTTTTAAAACACTCTAATAGTCTGGCCAAATTAACTACGCGGTTTTTGTTAAAAACTTTGTTCATTATGGAATAGTGCGACTCCGTATAATTGTTTGTTTTATTAACTAAGTTGTAGCACGACCATCTGTCGTGCCAGAACTTGTGTTCGAGCCATTGGGCCACAAAATATTCATTAAATTTTCTTATATTTTCACGTTGAGGGCATTCACTCATCACATACAACCAGGCCTCATCCAAGGCCTCTGGCGGAATATGAGGCAGAATGGTACACAAAGCGACATGTTTCCTGGTTATGCAACTTTTATCCAAACCTAAGGAATGTGATTTTTTTAAAAGAGCCTTTTTGTAATGGAAATAACATCCATACATTTTAGCCGTCGAAAATACAGATAATAGGCCCCTGACGGCAGCTTCTTCAAAATCACACATAAATGTATTGATTTGTAGTTTAGGTAGCGTCATTTTGAGGAGTTGAAATAGTATTTTGTATGTTGTTTTTTTTTTGTTTGGCAATAAAGCATAAGCCACTAGCTTAACGGTATTTCCAACCCCACCATGGATGCTGTAAATTTGCAGGAAAGGTTTGGGCGCACATTTGAAAGTACCATCAAAAAAAATGTGTGTGCAACTTTCTAATTCCTGCCTACTCTTTTGTGTTGCAAAAACAATAATTCTTGTTTTTGTATCATTATAGTCTGCAAGGATGAAATCTTGATATTGTTCGGGCAGCTGGAAAGCAAATATCATCTGTTTTTAAAATTCATTTGTAGATACTAAAAAAGACAGTTCGTGTGTACTTGGCCCAATTATTAAAATGACTAATTGTCATAATATCTAGCTATCAAAACAACAAATTGTTAAAAATTTCTTATTGTCATAATCATTTTTTTTTTGTTTTTTTTTATATTGGGTTCGCCAAATTGACGCCGCCCGCCTGGTGGTATCGTGATGACGTCTAGCGATTGTGGGCCACTCTCACAGCACATAATACTATAGAGAGTGGCCCTCAACTTGACAACCTACTGATGTGCCTCTTCACCCTCCGCTTAAAGAACCCAGGATCATATGTGGGAGGAAACACGTGCAAAGGCAGGGCGTTCCAGGCCGCTATCGTTTGGCAGAGAAACGAACGTTTAAAACGTTCGGTTCTCGCGAACATGCTATCCACTGTGTGGGAGTGGCATCTCTGCCCGGCACGCGTTGTTGTTCGGGATCTGAAGGAAGAGGGTGGGGTGTCCTAATAACAATAACATCTGATTGCCATACATTTTTGTGGTTAATTGGTTGTTTTGCCAATGCGTCCTTCTAACTCCATAATACAAGCTTAAACTAGCTCACTTTCGGATCGGATAGCGGTGTGGAAATAAATAAATAAATAAAAAAATAGGACCAAAGACCGACTAAAACTTAAGTTCAAAAAATCAAAATCATTAAAGAAACTGTGTTATTCTTTTACTACTTTACTTACTTGTACTTCCACAGTTGACTTTGCAAACAGTCTCTTTACACCCAGAGATTTATTCCTATTGTTGTAGAGGCCGGTCTTCATGTTTCGAAATGATGGTATATCAGTTACTAAATTATGCCCTTTATCCAATACATTGTTTAGTTTTTCCTTGTATAATGTAGTAAGTGGTTCCATACTGGAAGCCACTTGTTGCTGAAGCTCATTAGTAATGTTCTTCCTTTCAATATCTAAAAAATTTGTCCTACAAAGATGGCCTGTTGTATTAAGAATTTCTTCCGTCGTACTCAATTTGAGGAAGGCATTACAACCTGTTTTAGCGCACCGGCACAAGGTATTGCCGTTTTTATTAACTTTGTGTTTGTTATAATATTTGTTGTCATACACTAAAGATACTCCCCCTCTTCGGCTACGTGTGTAACTGATACACGGATTATTATTTCTATTACTTGGACCTGCCGCCGGTTCCATTACTGTTTTATTTGCACTTTGTTTAATTTGCACTTAAGTGGAATAAATACCAAGACAGCCCGCGATATAATATTTTTTACACTATTCCAAACTACACACTACAATAATCTACTACCTAATATTACATACTAAAATACTAATTATTATATTAATGTTGTGACAAAACAAAATAAAGGAAAGACGCGACAGCCATGACAGGATGACAGGTACAAATTTTTCATTTGCCCTCTTCTATAGGTTTTAGTATTTTGACCATAACGCCTTACTGTTTCTAAGTCTACTAATATTTTTCCCATCAAGTTACTAATAAAAATATCTTCAATTCCATAACATAAGTACAACAGTGTTGGTCCGGGGGGGTACCACCGTGCAGCTGTGCTAAAGCCCCCCAAGTAACCCAGCCCAGGCTGGGTTGCGTTAGGGGTTCAGCAGCTGCACTGCCGGGCCCGGGGCGATGTATGGTGCGGCAGGCATGGGTCCAGTGGGGGCGAAGCGGAGTCTAGTGTAGGCGGTGTGGGTCGATTCGCCGGACAGGGAGGCCCTTAGCAACGGCGTTGCCGCGGCCACCCGCGATATAGTCATGGGGCCCGCCTGGGACCAACCACCCCAGGAGGCTGCTCCACATGTTGCGCATAATCCTGATTTGGAGTCGCCGCTCCGGGTGGTAACCGGTGTGGGGTAGCGGCGGCCTTGCATCAGGGGGGTTTGCTAGCCCTTCCGTCCGGCGGGTCGGCTCCGACCTAGCCACACGGTTCGAGACGAAGCTAGCCTCTGCACTTTGTCACTTACTGCCGCACTAAATAACGCCCTGTCTTCACGCTTCCCCATATTCTCACCATGACAGTGCAACAAAGTAATAAACGGTACACAGCGGCCTCTAGAAACCCCACAAAGTTGATTTCTTTTGAGGTGGAGTTCGCGAATATCCGCGGACTCCATGCGAACCTCGATACCGTCCACCACCACCTAGAGACGGCACGGCCTTCTGTGATGTTCCTAACGGAGACACAGATACGCCGCCCTGACGACACGTCTTACCTCTGTTACCCGGGTTATGTCATTGAGGAACAATTCAGCGACAAAGCCGGAGTGTGCGTTTCGTTAGGGCGGATGTTTGCTGCCGCCGCCGGACCACGTGCTGCACGTGGATCATGGCTCTATGAGCCAGATCTACGTGTGCGTCTATTGCTCCCACACAGGGGACACTGGGACAACAAGGCTTTTCGATTACCTCAGCGAAATGGCTAACGATGCGCAGGTGCGATTCCCGAACGCTGATCTGGTTTTATTGGGGATTTAACGGTCATCACGTTGAGTGGCTGGGGTCCCTTAGGACCGATCATGCGGGACGAACCGCCCATGCATTCGCTCTCTCCCACGGGCTGACCCAGATGGTACAGGGGATCACCCGGATACCAGACAGGTCAGACCACACGCCCGCCTTGCTGGATCTACTGCTGACGAGTCGCCCAGCCGAGTACAGTGTGTCGGTACGCGCCCCACTGGGCACTTCCGTATAGTACTATAGCATTCCTGTGTACTGTGAGAGTCACACACAATCGCCAGACGTCGCCACAGCTTACCATCAGGCGGGTGGCGTCAATTTGTCGAACTAAATATATAAAAAAAAAAGTTAATAGCATACAAAATTTTGTGCAAAATGATCTAACCATAATACCACCAGATAAAGCATGTTCGCGAGAACCGAACGTTTTAAACGTTCGTTTCTCTGCCGAACGATAGTGGCCTGGATCGCCCTGCCTGTGCACGTGTTTCCTCCCACATATAACCCTGGGTTCTTTAAGCGGAGCGTGAAGAGGCACATCAGTAGGTCGTCAAGTTGAGGGCCACTCTATATAGTATTGTGCGCTGTGAGAGTGGCCCACAATCGCTAGACGTCATCACGACTGGTAAGTCGTGATGACGTCGACCAGGCGGGCGGCGTCAATTTGGCGAACCCTAATATATAAAAAAAAAAAATAACCATCGACTTGCGTCAAAATGAGGTTAAACATTCGTTTCACAATATTATAAACAGCGAAGTCTCGGTAATGGGGTTCCCGTTTTACCCTTTGGGCACGGAACCCTAAAAAGGAAATAACGGGTACCAAAGGGTTTAATGGAACCCTACTATTAAGGTTCCGCTGCCCGCCCGTCCGCCTAACCGTTAAAATTTTCACTCTGCTGCTAACATAGGTATAATAAGTCAATACATTTACAAAACACAATACCTATGCCACTACACTACACATATACCTACGTTATACCACTACGAGTGAGAGAGTCCCAGCCACACGCAAAACCCGCGCACTAGACGTGGACTTGCGGAGATCAGCCCGTAAGTACAAGTACAAGAGTATACCACTACTAAACAAAATGAAAATATTTGTATACATGTTAATAATATAAGTATGTACATACATAAAGTTAGTAATAAAAGAAAGTATGTACATAAAGTTAGTCTTATTCAATATAAATGTTTTCTTCTGTCGATATTTTTCATATAGTCCCTGCACTATGTCAATGATATTGGTTGGTGATCATCGAGGAATAGAAAATTTTAATAAAATTAAAATTTTAAACGATCATCACCTCTGGTGAGCATCGAGGAATAGTTTTGGTGATCATCGTTTTGGTGACGATCAAATTGGTGATCATCGAGGAATACCTCCTTTTGTTGGCTTGTTCTCATTTTCAAACACCCATTCACAAGATTGCTGTTTTTTTTCGGGTTCAAAACAATAAATCCACGTTTCGTCTCCTGTGACAAAGTCATAAACAGCATTCGAATGTCTGTGGTCGTACTTCAGAAGCATCTGTGAGCACCATTCCACGCGAGCCCGCTTCTACTCCGCTGTCAGTTCATGAGGGATCCAACGACAACAAAGTTTCCGAACTTTCAATTCGTCGTGTAAAATTTTCTGGATTTGACTCATACTAATCCCCAATAGTCCTCGAATTGTCTCATAGGTAATCCGCGGGTTTTCTTCAATTAACCGCTTAAGAGTAGCCACATTATTTTCGTTGACGGCAGTTGAAGGCCGTCCTTCACGAAATTCGTCATGTAAAGAAACTCGACCTCTCTCAAATTCAGTAAACCATCGCCTCACGGTGCTCAAACATGTTGCTTCTCTCCCAAAAGCATTTTGAAGACGAGCGGCACAGTCTTGCGGAGAGAGAGAACTTTTAAAATCATAAAAAATCATCGCTGTAAAATCTTTTCGACTTAATTCCATTTTCGTTGCATACGTAGAACTTTGACCTGTGATAAAAAACAATTGACAAATGATTTCCCGCCAATTGTTTTTTATTACTAAGAAGGTTGCAACGTTTCAAAAAATATAACATTCGAAATTTAAATAGTTCCGATTAGCTAGAAGTGCAAAACTTTTAGTGTACTCCATGTAGTTTCAGAATCAGTGGGTACAGCATTCTTGAATAATCCGAATCATTGAGATCGAAGTCATAAGATCTAAATCCTGTAAAAGCATTATTTTGGCGCATCTAATACTACGATTTAAATAGGTTTAAAACAGAAATATCAAAAATTAATTCTCGAATTTTAATAAAACTTTTGAACAATAATAACAGTTTTATTACAAATATTTAAGTCACGTCTACGTTATAAACTTTGGTCGCAAGACAGATATGAAAGCTGTATAATACGAGTATTAAAGCTCGTATTTAAGCCCTGAACAGTTTTCAAATCAAATTATTTCAGGTAAGTGGGTACCTATTGGATTTATATCATAATATTTATTTTGACATAGAAATTATGAATTAGAAATTATATTTTTATTTTTAATCAGTTTTTTTATTTATAAAGCTTTATGCACAAAAAAATGTACAAAGGCTTAATGATGGAGGCATTTTCTACCAGTCAACCTTAGGGAGATGCAGAGAATGTACTGGGTGAAGGCATGCACGGTATACTTAAACCATACACACTAATCCAGCAAAATAATTACAAAAAATACATAGCATCAATAAACTACACATATAACATAAAATAGATATATCCATATATAATACTTACATAATGATACATAATACATAAAGCCAACTTTTGTCTTATTCACATTTATCAAAAATTACAAAACAGAACATTCAAAAGTTAGTGATTTCAAATCGCTAATGTACAATTTGAATTTTTTTTTGGGCTTAACTATGCCGTAAAATTTCATTTAATACTCGTATTAACTTAGCGCATTTTTACATAAATCAAATAATATTATTTTACAATCAATTGTTAAATATAAATATAGTAATGGTAAGCAAGATGTTAAAAGTTTTCCAAATATAATAGCAGATAATACTATTATATTTTGAAAAGTTTTAACATTTTACTTACCATTACTTTGTCATGGATTTTCGCCAGGTAACGCCTGTTTCCATCCAAATATAAATATTTTATAAGCAATGTAGTATGCTAACTTATTCTCAAATAAATTCACAATATGAATCACAAAAACTATAGTCGGTAAACTTGTTTTATTTTTTAATCTGCGGCCCAAGCCGCGGCCGCACCTACCTACCTACATTGCTGAGCACTAAAAGAATTTTCCAGTGGTGCCCGACGGACCTTGGCTAACTGTGTGGCCGCTGCGTGGTGGTCAGGTTTTACCCCGCATCCATGGGGTCGGGTTTAATCCCGCGTCGGGGAGCGAAGACGTGCATAAGGGAGCCCACGGGAACACCCAAATACTCCGAAAAACTTTATTCTGAATTTCGATGTTCCGATTTTCAAAAGTCCGAATTTCATAATACCTAAGAATTGTATTGTCTGTTATTAAAAATCACGAAACTTATTTTACCGAAAGTCATTAATGCGATTTGTTAGTTTTCGTATTTTCATACGTTCGAAGAGTCAAATGATCAAAGGGTTCTCAGTCCGAAACACGACATTCCTATTTTCAATACTTCAAATAAACTAAAATATAACATGTTTGTTCTACAGAATTTAGTGACAGAAAGAAATCGCTGCAGAACCAACTTCATGCAGTCTGGTCCGGGTATCTGGAATGGGTAGAAGTGGGTTAGGTTAGGTTAGAACTGTGACCACAACAACCGGAATATAAAAACATATAAAAAAATTGGGAAATATACTGAATAATACTAACCAGGGAAACAAAATATTTTTATTCGAAACAAAATATTTTTATTCAAAAGTAAACAATCATAGTTTTAAATGAGGACCAATGCTGTAAAAATGTACTTCGTATGTTTCGAAATATCATTAAGTCGGACTTTTTGTTATTCGATCTATTGAAGCTCGGTATTTTGAGAGTAGTTATTATAAACGTTAGGAATATTGAAATTTAGGAATTATAAAAATAGGAATAATGATCAATCGGAGTTGTTATATTCGGAATTTTGAACCAGTTGGAATTATGAAAATCGGTATTTTGAAATTCGTATTTGTGACTGACGGAATAAAGTTATTAGTATTTATGTAGTGTACCCGAATCCCACAGCACGCAGTCCTTCTAGCCTGCTTCTGTAAGGACGGTGGGTTGCTATTCCGTCGTCCTCAGGCCCCGATCATGAAGGTCGTTAAACGGTAGCTATTAGCTACCGTTAAGCTCTCTTTTCGTCCACTTTGAGAGTTCTTGCCACAGCCACAGAGAAGGAATGTAAGTACCATGTATTCCCTATTCTGTGTCTCAGCTCTAAACAAAAAAAAGAGATTATTAACCTAAATATTAACTGATTACCATTAATGTCAAACATTATCTATTAGTAAATAACATCTCATTATGTTTGTCTGCGCAATGTAGTTGTAATTATCATACAAATGATAATTCTCTTATCTACAGAACTCACATCAGAACACCACGCTCCACATCAGACGAATACTATAAACATTCATATGCGGTGGTGTTGTGATGTCCTGAATATTTTGAACAGTTCTACAATAGTTCTAAAATAGTTTAATTTACTAAGATGTTTCGTTTAAGTAAAAACATTGGACAGATAGTGAGTGGAAAGAGATATTTCACGGTGAATGTTTGGGAGAAATCTGTGCGCGAAAGGGCTAAAATTTTACTGGTAAGTGCCGTTTTATTCTCTGGAGGCTGTGGGTTGTGGCGAATTATGAACATAATAATATACTAGGGACTGCCAGTGATCGAGATTTGATCATAATTTTAACGTAACTGCTATAAACGTAACTTATAAAAATCATAAAAATCATCAAATCATAGAAGACTATAGACAAATAATATTAATGACAACCACTAACTAAAGTGTGAGTAATGTTATTTTTATTGATTTAATTGACAGAGCGAGCGAAGCGTCTCAGTTTTAACTCGAGGACTGGCTGATTTGGCGTTGTTGGTATGTGTGTCAGTTCCGGTCTACAGGCCGCATTTTTCAGCCGATTTTCATGAAATTTGGCACAAGTGTTCTTTGTTGCAAGGCGCAACTTTTGTCGAAGGGATTTTTCGATTGGGAGGAAAATGGGGGAGAAATGGGGGGGGAAATGCGAAAATAATGCGAGGTCTACTGTTCACAGAACCACTAGTGTATCTTTTCTGCATAATTTAAAAAATATTAGCTCCATGCACTCCTCTATATCACTATCACAACATTATGTCTGTATACAACATATTTCGTATGTATACTTAGATATTAGCATGGATAGAGTGGTTCGCGAGAAAGGTTTTTGTAGAATATAATTTGTCAAGCGCGGGAAGCCACGGGGGTCCGCTAATAAATTATAAGTGTGCAAAATGTAATACTCCTCCGTAAGCAATTTTCATAACTTTGTACCGCAAGTTTTCGCTTCATAGATGCCTAATATCAAAAGAGCCAAGAAACGTCAATAGCTATTACTCCTTATTATCTAGTTACTGGCGAAATTTCAGGAGTTACATTGCGAGTAACGACATATTTTTGTGTTTTTCTTTTTTCCATAATTATTTTCCCCATTTATTTGGACTAAAACTATGTTTATAGTGGTTTTACTTTATTTGGCGGTTGCCAGAGGTTGCTCGTTGGGAGAGATAGTTTTACCTATTTTCATTTATCACCATTATTTTTTATTGTTGAGTTTCCGACAGTTCGTCCGAAATATCGGAAACATTTTATTTAATTCCGCGAGACTGTGGCCGCTCCTATGTCGCGGCGGGCGTCTTTGGTACGAGATATTTCGTAGGTCGTTGGGGTCGGGTTTCATAGCCTGCTTCTGTAAGGACGACGGGTGGCTACCCCGCCGTCCTCAGGCCCCGATTATGGAGGTCGATGGTCCTGGGTGTAAATGAGTCTGCCGTCTGGCCACTGACTGCGGAACTCAGTGTGGAGGGTATGCTACCTCTCCTTCTCGGCCGCCTCCTACGCGAGCATGACTTGCTCGCAGAAGGACACGACCGCGTTCCACCTACTCACGCTAGAGACTATGGCTTGAAGCATGGTTTCCAGCTAGAAGATATCCACGCTCAGACCCACTACGAGTACGGACCCGGGCGGCGCTGACTCACCCACGCTGAGCACTCCGTCAACGTGTGAAGTGCAGTGTCGTCGTCGGAAGCCTCGCAGTGTTGACACCGGGGTGTGACCTCACGATAGAAATCGAACTGGTAGTCCGCTAGGTCTGGCCCCACTCTCGTGAGATGCTCGACGAGGCGTTAATATCAGAAACTGAACAATTTCTACCTATACGTACTTCATTTTCACCCTAATTGTACACTTTGATACTTTTTTATTCCAATAAATTCTCGATGATGTGAAGTAGGTACCTACTTAAAGTTAAACTTTTTTATAAACGAGATAGCTAATGTGAAGCTAGGTTCACGTAAGAGGTGTAGGTACTGAAAGGGAATCGAATTCAGTTCGTCGACACACTCGACACCCAATATGAAGATACCGCTAATATTTATTAAGGCGTGGTGCTAAGCTGCGTTTGCTCACAATTTTAATAGAGATCCAAACGCTGGCATAGCTTGCCGAGGTGTGCGTGTATTCAGTACATTTCGAAATCGGATTCAATTATCGCTCCTTTTTTGAACTGTGTCTTCTCAATGTTATTTTTCTTCAGTAAATTCTAGTATAAACAGCTCTGTTGTAATGATGTAATATTGACCAAACAGTGAACAGTATACTATAATATCTTATCATCCAATATAGAAATCAAATATATTGACATTTTCATTACGCGATGAAGCAAAATAACTGAAAATATCGCAATGTCAAAACGTACTTAGAAGGTAGATTTTTATTTTAAAGTGCCGATTGCGCATTTTTATTAAGAAGCTACTTAGCCGTTGCCCGCAGCGGCAGCTCCGCCTGCGTGGGATATTTTCTAATAAGTTGTATTCCGGCACCCAACTTATTATATTTATTAATATTCGGCATCATAAAATTACCATTCTCTAATCTAAACCTTATTCAAACTAAAGGGTATGCCCGGGTATGGTAACTAAGAGTATAGGGTATGTAGCCAGCAAAGCGCTCCTTTTAATAACACGCGTAAAACTGTATTTGCAATCGTATATTTATCCCTTTACTCCATGAGAGTGGCCCTCAATCGCTAGACGTCGCCACAGCTTTCTATCAGGAAGCGGCGACATCTGTTCGGTGCACCTAAAAACTATATTAGAAACCAAATTGAACTTGCATTGGAGAGTCTCGCTCTGACGCAGTCGGGTAATAACGTAAAAGGTCATCACATTATCGTTTTGTTGATAATAAGTTGTGAATGAACAATATAGAACATCACCGTTGTAACACCCACATCATGTAACCACAACAGGCCACGGGAGGGTCCGGGTGATCCAATTTAATTCTAAATAGAGTTACACCCTGCTCCGGTCACCTCATCCTCGCGTACAACGGAAGTTAACAGGAAAATGACGATTTTGTGGGAAATAATGAGAGCGAGGGCTTCTCCTGTTATCTCTACAAATTCATACAATCACGACTTTATCCTCGAGAGTGTAGGCAGTGGTCCATTACACAAATATTGTCAGTCTTTTTATTGGTTGCATGTAGAGGGCAAGCCTATTGCCGCTACAAATGTATGTCCTGTGATTGGAGCGTGATGATCTAAAAAACACAAAAACTAACAAATATTCTGCGACGATATTTCTGTCAGCAGCTTTTTTGGGATGATTAAATTTTTGGGACATTAAAAAAAAGTAAGTTAGGTATGTCAAAAAAACTTAGTCATTGTCAGCAAAACCTAATCATTAGTCAATTAAACATTACACTACGGAACTAGTACGGAAGTATTTACATGATAGTAAAATTATCTCTTAAATTATTTATTTAAACAAAACTCTGTAAATACGACTAGTAGTTATAAAATACATTTATCTTATATTTTATTGGTTAATTACAAGTTTTACAATTGTTGAGAGTGTCTTCTCACATTATTTGTACATGATACATAGTATGGCTTTTAGTAGTCTCCGAAAAGGTAGGTATATAAGGCGCAAGTATAAATGCTTGCGGGTTTTCCCACGAAACAGTTTTCCAGTTTTCAATTCTCACAGGAACACACTCCCAAGATAAAAAGTAGCTTTAATTACTTCTTAGAACTTTGGCTATCTGCTAGTGAAAGTCCCGGTAAAATCGGCCTAGAACTTTCAGAGATTAGACAGATACAAAAAAAATCATTACTTTGCATTTACCCAGTGATCAATTTTATAGGCATATCTATCGATAGATTTAGATACAGATGTACTAAACACACTATGTATTTCTACCTTTTTATTATAGTTATATGAGTGATACTCGTATGTTTAATATTAGACTTTGTCCGTGCATCAACATTTAGTAAGTAGGTACAGTTCGCGAGGGATAAGCGGAACTTTGCATTTGTGTGAGTGACCACGAAAAGTTGAGTAAAAACTCTTCTTCGTGTACAACACATGTGTGTGTAAAACAGGTCACATACAAAGGGAAATATTCCCTATATTAACCTATTCTTGATGAGTACGTATACGTTCACATACACTGCACTCACACAAATGCAAAACTCCGCTTATCCCTCGCGAACTGTACCTACCTAACTAGTGGTTCTGTGAACCGTAGACTTGGGGAGCTGGGTTTACCTGGTTTTCATTTTTCATCCAATCCAAAAATATCATTCACATGTTATTTATTGTAAGCAAGGAGTGTGCGTGTAAAGTTTCATGAAAATCGGTTGATAAATACGGCCGCAAACATGATCTGACAGAACCCGTAGATGTAGAGATGTGTACAGACGAAAGAAATTCTCCCCAGTCTGCAAGTTGAAACGGAGACAATTAGGGTTCCGTACCCAAAGGGTAAAACGGGAACACTATTACTGAGACTTCGCTGTCAGTCCGTCCGTCTGTCTTAGGCTGTATCTTATGAACCGTGATAGTTGGCAAGTTAAAATTTTCACAGATGACGTATTTCTGTTGCCTCTGTAACAACAAATACTAAAAAACCGAATATAAAAAATATTTAAGGGGGCTCCCATACAACAAACGTGATTTTGTTTGCCGTTTTGATACGAAACCCTTTGTGTTCGAGTTCGACTCGAACTTGGCCGGTTTTAAATTATAATTGCCGACAATATAACTGTCGGCAATTATTTCAATTTGTCCATCGCAGACGGCAGTTAAGATAGTCTATTGGCGTCTGGAAAGGACTTGTATCGTTCATTGTGATGAGTCAAAGAAGTCATATTTATTATTGACGTTAATTAAAATGCCCAGTAAATGCACACCGAGCGCGATATTGTACCTACATTGGGTACCTACGCTTATTTATTAAAAAATACAAGTAGTCTATTTCTTTAGTCTATAGTCTATATCTTTACCTGTACTGTACTTATTACAAACTTCCGTAACCACAGTTTTAATAAAAAAAGTTGGAACTGGTAGTCCAATTCCGTCCCAACGCTATCGTTTTGAACCGACTTCCACAAAAGGTGCAGGTTTTTTTTGATTTGTTTGGTTATTTGACTGTATGTTTTTTTAATGTTTGTTACCTCTCCATCTTTGGACAGGAAAAAAAAATCAAAATCCGGTCAGATTCTTTTTTAAATGAAAGATACTAGATACTTCTTAAGTGGTCCCATTTCAATTTGGTCCCGTTCCGACAATTATTTGGTCCCATATCGGTCATTTGAAGTCGGTCGTTGTGTCAATTTTTGACGTGCTTTTTGTGATTCATATTATGAGATTACATATTTGGAACTGGTTTGATATAAATACAATTAGTTTGTTTTTAACTAGATCTATCACAATCCAATAAATATCGACCCTATAATTAGCATGCTTACACCCTTAATAAAAGAAACTAGTTATCCCAGCGAACTTTCTATCGACTCGAATAAAAAAAAAAAAAAAAAGAATATTTTAATATTTAATGCAAATGTATGTATTATTAATTATAATTGAAAAACGCGACGGACGGACAGAGAAATTGTCGTATTAAATATATAGATTTACCTAATTTATAGTGGTTAAACGACACCCTACCTAAATTTAATTAGACCTACTAGAATCCCAGAAATAACATCGTTGAAACCGCTATTACTTACAAAAATATATTAAAACTTTAATAAAAGTAGCCTTAGCAGTCACGTCGTAGTATAATTACTAAATAAAAACAAACCTGCATTTCCTACCCTAGAGTTTAACAGCGGCCATGTTAATCGATCGACAAAGTTATTCAACCAATGAAATTGTAGAAAAATTCTGTGAGTGAAATTTACTGCGTTTTCATTGGTTCAATATCTCGTTCGATTAAAGTTGACGCAGGCTGTACTAAGCTTTCCGGATCAAATGGGGTGTTATTAGTATGCAAGTGTAGCAACGTGCTAGTTTGCAAGTTACGGTTACGCGACTTGTAAGCTTTTGCCAAGCTTAATGCGGGGTAGACGCGTCAGTATGCATTCCTGCACCGGCAATTATGGTAATATTTCCAACTTCAAGAAATTTTCAACTTTATGAAGCAGTTATTATGACTTCTGCTAGTGATTTGTACAGTTTGTAAGTCTATTAGTAAGTTTGAAGTTTTCATCGGAGTAAATAATAGTTAATTGCTTCTTGCGTCCTCAGGCACCGATCATTAAGGTCGATGGTCATGGGCGTAGATGAGTCTGAGGCGCCCTGGCTGTCGACTTCGGAACTCAGCGGGGAGAGTACGCTCGCTCTCAGCCGCCTCCTTCACGGCCGACTCGGTCACGTTCCACCTAATCCCGGCTTGAAGCATGGTCTCCAGCGAGAGGGTATCCACGCTCAGGCCCAGCATACCTATTAACTGCATAGGGAACTCATTATTATGAATTTTCTTTTGCACACAGCGCTCGGTAACGGGAATTCGTTCCCTCTGGAATATAGGATGTGTGTAACTAAAATCGTATTTTACCATAATTACTATGTTAAGTACTAAAACGAATATCTAATTGCCATTTTGCAGTACCTATTGGACGACTTGAGCAACCCAAGTGGGGTACCACCATCATCGCGGCGGTGAGACCGATCATGGACGATTGGCTGCAGAGGCAGCATGGTGACCTCACGTATCGTGCGACGCAGATCGTTGCCGGGCATGGATGCTTCGGTAGCTATCTGTTTCGCATGCATCGTGAGGTCACACCCCGGTGTCAACACTGCGAGGTTTCCGACGACGACACCGCACTCCACACGTTGGTGGAGTGCTCAGCGTGGGCGAGCCAGCGCCGGGACCTCGTAGTGGGTCTGGGCGTGGATACCCTCTCGCTGGAGACCATGCTTCAAGCCATGGTCTCCAGCCGGAGTAGGTGGAACGCGGCCGTGTCCTTCTGCGAGCAAGTCATGCTCGCGAAGGAGGCGGCCGGGAGGGAGAGGGAGCGTACCCTCCCCGCCGAGTTCCGTAGTCGGCGGCCAGGGCGCCCCAGACTACGCGACTACGCCCAAGACTATCGACCTCCATGATCGGGGCCTGAGGACGGCGGGATCGCCATCCGCCGTCCTTACAGAAGCAGGCTAGAAGAGTTGCGTGCTGCGGGGCCTTTGCCCCATAGCACGCAACCAGATTCACTCACTGACGCGGGATAAAACCCTTCCCCCAACGACGCGGGATTCTCGTCCCGACCCAACACCCGAAGAGACCACAGAGGTGGTCAAAGTCCGCCGGGCGCCACTGGACATACCCTCTGCTAGTAACCAGAGACGCCCGGCAACGGACGTTAGAGCGGCCGCGGCCTTGGGCCGCGGAATTAAAAAAAAAAAAAAAAAGTACCTATTGGACATTTAAAAAAAGGATTGGTTATGAATTCTAAATTCAAATTAACTTTCAAAAGCGCAAAACATGCATAACAACTAAAATAATTGGTGACATAAAAATTGGTGTTAGTATTGAAGTACTATTCCCTATTCTGTGGTATTGGGGAGAAGTATAGGTAATTTGTAACGTCCCCTGACCCATTAACATAAAATACTAGGTATTCGCCGGAACGCGGGCGGTTACGTCGAAATAAATAAGACGGAGAACGTAATTAATAACTCAAAAACTAAGTATAAAAGCCACATATACCAAAAACTATACAGCAAAGTACGTTAATGTGATCTATCTGCAGCCAAATTTCAAGTCGATAGGTTTAAAATTGCGACCGGTATCGTTTTACATACATTTTCGATTGGGCCCATCTCGCTCATCATCACGCTTCGTCTTAATAATATCTTTCATAGGAAATTATACGCCGTCGTCGTCACGAAACGATATAACGAAAACAAATGTTGTTATATAACGATATCGAGTCATAATAATCATGATTATAACCACGAAACACATAAACAGTTTGAACCTTAACCTCATCTTTTAACCATTGACGAAATTCTTGATTACGTTTCTATATTCGCCAAACACGACAAAAACATTTTGTCAATTTTAAACAAGTCAGCTTTTAGGAATATTGGAAGAAATTGACAACACGTATCCCTTTGAGTCAGGCACCTCTTCGTAGGTGGTATGCTATTTAGGGAAATTGCTCACGGGTGCAATTTTGTGAAAGGTGTCTCACTAAGTTCACGCCACACAAATTTCTCTTGAAGATGTTTCAACACAGTATTTCAATGTCAGAATGATTTAACTGTGTTGTATTAACGACATTTTTTGTACATACGCACGTATAATCATGTCAGTTGCCCCGGAGATATTTATTAGACTTTTTATTAGACTTCCACTTTTTGCCAACTTTGTTGGTCCCATATACTGGGTGTCCATCAGGAACGTTAGAAATGGAACAGTTAATTATCGATACATAAGTTTTGAATTCTAAGACCAAAATTAGTCGTAAGTTACTGAACTCCTTCTAAACGAGTGGACCGATTATAATGAAATTTATAGTGTGTGTTCAAGTGGGTTCATCAATGGTTTATATAGGTATAAATTTTGCTGTAGCGAATATCGTACCTAAGTACAATCTTTGATTTGGATTTTATGGTCTGACTTGGTTTAGCTCGAGCTAAGTTCTAAACACAAGTGTAATTTTGCCATTTATATATTATATTATCTAATATTTCTGTAATAATAAAGAATTTGCTAAAGTACGAGTATACATTTGAGAACATTATTTTCATTAGATAAGTACAGTTATTTCAGAGTTTTTAAAGTCACCGTTTTTGTAAACTTAGACTTGGCTTAGTTTAAGCTAAGACAAAAACGAAGATCGCATTTTAAATACCGATTTTGTCTCAAGTGTAAAGGCTAAGTTAAATCCAAGTACGCTTTATAAATCTCACCCAGAATTCAAAACATAATGTAGCCCCACCGGCCACCGGGCACCACTGGAAATACCTCCTGGGACCTACCAGATACACCCGAGGCAATGGACGTAGCAGCGGTCTTAGGGCGCGGAACATAATAAAAAAAAACTTATTATTAAATTAGCTTCAGAGGAAAAAGGATAAAAGGATTAAGTTTGCAGTAACTAATATTGCGTAATATCGAGTGGACTTTGCATGTTGGCCAACGTCAACTAAAACATGAAATTTAAATTGGATTTTTAATTACAAAACTCTACGTTGAGCTGATATAGTCTGGAATCCCACGTATATTTTGTAAATTTGCTCGGAGAGTTGTGTATTTGTAGCTCAATCACAGTTAATAACTACACTGGTTTTTAGGGTTCCGTAGTTCGCTTTTCGGAACCCTTATTCGTTTCGGTTTCGTCATGTCCATCCTCGGATTTTAATTTTTTTTTGGGGTCCTCACCCCACCTAAAGTGAGGTTGGTTTTTGTTCTCGCAACTAGCCCATAGTGTGAGGTATTGTATAGTTATAGTTGAGGGTGTGGAGTAGGAGAATTCGAATTAGACTACCTCGGTGGCACAAAGACTACCTCGGTGGCACAATGGTACTATGTATGGACTGCCATACTCGAGATCTCGGGTTCGATTCCCGGGTCTGGTGGATTATGTATAATTCTCTTTAGAATTTTACCCAGATAATTATCCCAGTCTGGAACTTGTGCCCGGTAAATGGCAATAGGCTCGCCACCTATTACATGGGACCTAACATAGCTGGCGAGATGTGGGTGTGTTTGCACACCTCTGCCTACCCCTTCGGGGAAAAAGGCGTGATGCTATGTATGTATGATGTGGAGTAGGACAATTTTTTTTATAAAGTATTTTTTTGCGAGATAATCAGCTTTAAAAAACACTTTTTGTTAAAACAGGCAAATTAAATAAATCTAACTACTTTGCAATATTCCACCACTTTTTTTTTTTTTCAAATTCCGCGGCCCGAGGCCGCGGCCGCTCTAACGTCCGTTGCCGGGCGTCTCTGGTTACTAGCAGAGGGTATGTCCAGTGGCGCCCGGCGAATATTCCGCCACTTGCAAATTACCCAACTCTCGTATTGTTGCCAAAATTTTACGTAAAAATAATATTCATGTCGCGTTTAGAACGGACAACACTATCCGGAGAAACATTTGCAATGTTAAGGAGAAAATTGGGGATGACAGGAAGTCAGGTATGTATAGGCTTAAGTGCGGGGATTGTGAGGGTGTTTATATTGGCCAAACCGGCCGTAGCTTCGCAACGCGGTATAAAGACCATCAGCTTTTAGAAACAATCGCCCAGAACAGGCTCATTCGGTGGCCGTGCGCCCAGCCATCGACATCTCCTGATGATGCCCCTGGTTGGGGGCGAAACACGTGACGAGGTTTTTTTTTTATTTTTTTTTACGATAACACAACTCTCATATTTATTCTATTTTCAAAATAATTTCTCTATTCTTTAGGCCTAATTTTAAGTGGGTTTGGAGGGTGGTTATGTGCATGAATAAATACGAGAGTTGGGTAATTTGCATGTGGTGGAATATTGCAAAGTAGTTAGATTTATTTAATTTAACTATGGACTTCCGAAAAGTAACACCTGATAGTATTAACTTTATAAAACAAGCAAAGTTCGCGCTACAGTACAATATACGAAGTGTCTCTGAAATAGGATAACTTTGGTTGGCATTACAAATATTCAACAACCTATCAAGATGATATATATTTTGGGTGAACCTGTTAAAAATTTATTGTAGCCTGGTACAATCATTGATTCGCTTAGAGAGTTAAGCAAATCTTGACCTGGAAACCTATGATTGGAACCAAAAAGTAGCATTTAATCTGAGCGTTCTTTAGAGGGCACTTTACAAGGCAGCCCCGTTTGCTATACAGTTGTTAGGTCAAACAGGAGATCCACCACAAAATATATCTCAATGTCTTTGCATCAGGACCCATAAAGTCGATAGATTGTTTTTTTTTCAATAGGGCCTCAACGTCGATAAGCGTAACTTGGCAAGCGCGGAAAGAAAACAACGGACCTTCACAGATAGATCACAGCTGAAGTATGCGCGACGACTTGTCATCAAGCTTGGAAGCGCGGTCATCACAAGAGAAGATGGTAATGGATTGGCATTGGGACGATTGGCTTCTATTGTTGAACAGGTGAGGTGATCAAAAGTAATTTGTCGCCTTTTTGGTAAAAAATAAGTGACTTTGAAGTGTGCATGTAGTTGCGACACAGTCAGAGCTGATTACAGATTTCATTATTATACTGTTTCATATACTCTATTTCGTTTACAATAAGGCTTTCTTGATTGCCATTTGGTCTGGCATAGTCTTAAGTTCGCAAATACAATTCCTATTCAACTTCAATGTTTCTGTCAACTACCAACGCTTTGAAAAGAGAAACACTTGAGAGTTTCTTGAGAAACAATATTGCCTCTCAATCTCAAATCAAGATGTAGGTAGATCCCTCCACAAAAGTCTTTTCCTTTGTAGATGGATTACTTTCGAAGAACACTTTTGAGTCAAATCGTCTCTTGCATACTTTTAGTGTCAATGGAAAATGTATTAGAATTTGATGAAAACTGTACAATTTTATGATTGGAATTATTGAAAAACACGTTGTATTATGTCTTGTAGGTGGCAGAGTGTCATCATGAAGGAAGGGAATGCATTATGGTGTCGAGTGGAGCAGTGGCGTTTGGAAGACAAAAGCTTACACAAGAATTACTTATGTCACTTTCTATGAGAGAGACATTATCTCCAAGTGACCATACTAGAGAGGTAAGTTGGTAAAGTTCTCAATAAAAAACAAAAACAATAAAAATAAATGCATTACTTTTGTACACGTTTCATGTTGTTGTTGCCGCACTCGCGTCGCTACAGACGGTTTACCTAACGACATCCTAAGCTTCTGCCCTGCCCGCAGGCGTGATAATATTGCTCGATATTAACGACGGCCATTTCAGAGATATTTTGCACTAGGACGTTCACGATAATATCGTCACGATATGCTTAGAACCTTTTGTGAGTAAGGAACCGTGTCGCATAATCACCCTCGATATTATGGAACTTGTGGGACCGAGGCTTTAATTGTCCAATAACATGAGCGAACTCCGGAGAATTGTTCGAAGTCTCGTCGCGTTAAACGCAAGTACGGCTACGGGCTACAGCATTAGCCACATTGTTCGCTTTCCGGCTAGAAGTTTAATGTCATTGTTTGCAGAAAATCTTACAGGTGAGATGGTAAGAAGCTTAGCTTTTGGGCAACAGCCAGGAGCAAAATGAGATTTTTAAAAACACAGCACTTATTTTGAGCCTTGGAATTATTTTAATTACAAGAGCTGTTATTGTACTTCTGCGTGGACTAGTTTTGTCGTCCGGGAACACATTACGGGAACAAAAAGTACGCTATGCATTAACCAGAAGAAATAATAAACAAAACAGAAGAAATGTTCTGCTGCCAAATTTCTTTAAATCTATTCAGTGGTTTTGCATGTCACAACAACGTCAATCCTATAAATAAGTTACAATAGTTTTGATAAACCTCATTTGCTCATTTTACTACAGGATGCGGGAAGTATTTTGGATCCAAGAGCTGCAGCGGCTGTCGGTCAGTCAGAGCTGATGGCAATGTATGATGCCATGTTCTCACAATACAGCGTGAAAATCGCGCAGGTCAGTTAAGTTACGTTATATCCCCTATTCCCACCCTACTGGAAAAATGTATGTTTGTAATGCACTTCTGTCTGTCCGAGGAAATAGGTGTAATTATTTGTGAGTACTTCAAAATCTAATGTTAGGGATGAACACTTAATTTAATGTAAAACTTTGGTGGTATTTTCACAGGTTCTTGTGACAAAGCCTGACTTTTACAACGAAGAGACGAAAAAGAACTTATTCTGCACGTTATCTGAATTGATATCCCTCAACATAGTGCCTATTATTAATACTAATGATGCTGTCAGTCCACCCATGTACATACACGACGACACTGTAGTGCCAGGCACAGGGAAAAAGGTAAGCAATTTTGTTAAGTAATTCAATTTACCTAAAAGGTGATTTCTGAAATGAATTTTATAGAGCTATATATAGGATTTTAATAAAGATCTATCTTGAAAGAAATGTATTTATTACAGTACAATATCCATAACAATTATTTTTTACACGTTTCAAGGTGATAACTGAAAAATACGTTACTGTAGTAGGTATTCGTAGTTGTCCAGTAAAATAACTTAAATTTACTGTCAATTCTATTGTATATAAGTAAAATCGTCCTTTTATTTTTATTATATTCCACATTAAGAATTTGTCTGATACAATACTTGATAGGATTGATTATATCTGACTGATATAAAATATTTATGTGAACTGAGATAAAAGAAAAAATGTGAATCGTTTTATTTTCCATCTAAATATTATGCATTGTTCTAGCGTTTAATATTTAGTCGTAAATCTTAAGCATTATATGATACATGAATTTCCACTTTTCATTGAACATTTACGATATCGTTTATTTGTGATGCAGGGTTTAGGTATCAAAGACAATGACAGTCTATCAGCGCTGCTAGCTGCAGAGATTCAGTCAGATCTTCTGATCATGATGTCCGATGTTGATGGCATTTATAATAAACCGCCTTGGGAAGATGGCGCTCGGATGTTGCACACGTATACTTCGGTTGAAAAGGATCAAATACAGTTTGGACATAAATCCAAAGTAAGTATGAGGATCTTATAAGGTAATAATAGGTTGAGGTTCGGAGGGTTCTTTAAAATTAGCAAACTAAATTCTTAATCTAATGCAATAAAAGCTCCTCACGTAATGTGTTTAGTGTGATAATAATTTGCATTTGCATATTATTTTAGTTAAAAATAGCAGTTTGTTTGAAAATATTTATCCCAATACTTCGATGAGAGAATAACTAAATGTGAACTTAAAACAATACTGCATCTTGATTTATAGGTTGGTACAGGCGGTATGGATTCCAAAGTTAACGCAGCAACATGGGCAATGGCTCGTGGAGTGAGTGTGGTTATCTGTAATGGTATGCAGGACAAAGCCATAAAAACTATTATAAGTGGTAGAAAAGTGGGGACGTTCTTCACTGATTGTGCTACTACTTCACCTACATCTGTTGATGTATTGGCTGAAAATGGTAAGAATATAAACAATATTATAGCTTCATTTACAAAGTTATTACAAACACATTTTTCATAAATATTTTTTTATTTACAGCAAGAATTGGAAGTAGAGTACTTCAAAAATTATCACCAGCAGATAGAGCAAGTGCCATATATTCATTAGCAGACAAACTTATAGATAAACAAGACCTAATTTTGGAAGCTAATTCTATGGACTTAGAAAAAGCAACGAAAGAGGGTCTTGCTGCACCATTACTTAGTAGACTGTCACTAAATCCAAGTAAATTGAAGACTCTATCAATCGGTTTGAAACAAATTGCCGACTCTAGCCATGAAAATGTTGGCAGGGTACTAAGGAAGACAAAACTGGCGGACAATTTGGTGCTCCAACAAGTGACAGTGCCTATTGGAGTGTTGTTAGTTATATTTGAATCAAGACCAGATTCATTACCGCAAGTAGCTGCTTTAGCTATGGCTTCTGCCAATGGACTACTCTTGAAGGGAGGCAAAGAAGCTGCATTTTCAAACAAAGCTCTTATAGGATTAGTTAAAGAATCTCTAGCAACAGTCGGAGCGGATGGAGCAATATCTCTTGTATCTACTAGGGAAGAAATAAGTGACTTACTAAGCATGGACGAACATATAGATTTAATTATTCCACGCGGTTCTTCTGATTTAGTACGAAATATTCAGAAACAGTCACAACAAATACCAGTCCTAGGGCACGCTGAAGGTATCTGTCATGTATACGTTGACAAAGACGCTGATCATGCAAAAGCTTTAAAAATTGTTCGTGATGCAAAATGCGACTATCCTGCTGCGTGTAATGCTATGGAAACTCTTTTGATTCATGAAGACCATGTTTCTGGACCTCTTTTCAATGATGTATGTAATATGTTGAAAAGAGAAGGAGTTAAAATTCATGCTGGGCCTAAATTGTCTACTCAGTTGACATTCGGTCCACCAACTGCTAGAAGTATGAAATTTGAATATGGTGCTCTTGAATGCTGTATTGAGATTGTAAAGGATTGCGATGGTGCGATTGATCATATCCACAAATTTGGAAGTTCACACACTGATGTTATTATTACAGAAGATGGTGAGTAGATATTGTGACCAAATATTGTTGCTGAGAGGAATATCTATTTTAGCGATAGCTACTTAGAGATAAAACGAGCCAGTTGTCAGGCAGTTCATTGACATGAGTTATCACTATATTAATGTTGTAGGAAGCTATTGCTATCTATAGGTATTAAACTTTACACTATTGATGATGTTTAATCATCTGAGTTCCAAACTGTATTCTTTTTTATATTTTCAGATAGTACAGCTAAACGGTTTTTAAGTGGTGTGGACAGTGCCTGTGTATTCCACAACGTGTCGTCGCGTTTCGCCGACGGATTCCGTTTTGGACTCGGTGCTGAGGTTGGAATATCTACAGCGAGAATACACGCTAGAGGTAAGCCTATATCGTATCATTATATTTATGTATATACGGCTAACTTCTTTGATGGCGTGGTCGATAGTGCATGAACTTTCAACTTCTCTAATGTTTGTTTCGTAGTTTGGGTATTTTCTATGTTCATTTAGTATGTATTTAGAAATATATAAGTATAAAGTTAATACTATCAGGCGTTACTTTTCGGAAGTCCATAGTTAAATAAAATAAATCTAACTACTTTGCAATATTCCGCCACATGCAAATTACTGGCTCGGCGCACGGCGACCGAATCGGTCGCCGTGCGCCGAGCCATCGACATCTCCTGATGATGCCCCTGGTTGGGGGCGAAACACGTGTCGAGGTTTTTTATTATTTTTTGCACGATAACACAACTCTCATATTTATTCTATTTTCAAAATTATTTCTCTATTCTTTCGGCCTAAGTGGGATTGGAGGGCGGACTTGTGCATGAATAAATACGAGAGTTGGGTAATTTGCATGTGGCGGAATATTGCAAAGTAGTTAGATTTATTTTATTTTATATATAAGTATGTTTAGAGAACAAACAACTCGACACAAAACATAGGGTTTTCCGACCCGTACACTACCTGCCAGCGTGGTATATGTAGGCTAAAATAATCATGACGAAAAATATCGTGACGATATCGTCAAGATATCGTCGTTTTATTATATGTATTATGGACGATATCGTGTGTCGTTATCGTGTAATGTGAAAATGCCCAATCTCCGAAGATATAGAACGAATGTTGAGGGCAACGTAATATACTTTGTTTCATCAAAATCGGATGACAGGAAAAAAGTTATTGTCATAATCAGCTAGTTCAAAATATTAGTTTTTTTATAAATAATTGATTTAATTTTCTTAGTTTACGTTATTTTTGGTTCTAATATTGTTAATCAACGATTTTATAGGGCCTGTTGGAGTAGAGGGTCTGCTTACAACAAAATGGCTACTCGAGGGCACCGATCATACAGCAGCTGAGTTCAACGAGGGAAAAAGGACATGGATTCATGAAAAAATGCCAGTGAATTGACTAGTAAAGGGAAAACGTAAAAAAATTAGACTAAACTTAACAGATTTATTTTCTAAAAAATAACATTAGAAACCTGTATTTAAGTAGAATAAATTCTTGTAACATAAAATGAGGAAGTATTTTATAAGTCTATTTCTAGAAATATCTTTTAATAACATACAGAAAAAATCAAATTACCTTTGTTTTATTAATGTTAGAGACATACCACACCTAGAGAAGATGGCGGAGAAGCTTGCCTGTTCCCTTCACATATGATAATGATTAATCATAACATAGTTTAAAACAAAGTCTGTCAGTCCATATGTATGCTTAGATCTTTAAAACTACGCAACGGATGTTGATGAGGTTTTCATCAATGGATAGAGTGGTTTTCGAGGAAGGTTTTAATATACGATTTGTCAAGCGGGTGAAGCCGCGGGCGTCCGCTAGTATCAAATAACTTGAGCCAAGTGCACCATAATTATACTGTGATAGACTTTATTGTTGTTCTAAATAAAAACCATTCTCTAACTTGAGATCAGTGTCTTGAGATCTGTGTTTCACGCGGTATCATGGTCTTAGAAGTCTACTAACCATGATCTCTTTTTTTTATTTTAATTCCGCGGCCCAAGGCCGCGGCCGCTCCAACGTCCGTTGCCGGGCATCTCTGGTTACTAGCAGAGGGTATGTCCAGTGGCGCCCGGCGGACTTTGACCACCTCTGTGGTCTCTGCGGGTGTTTGGTCGGGACGAGAATCCCGCGTCATTGGGGTCGGGTTTTATCCTGCGTCAGTGAGTGAATCTGGTTGCGTGCTATGGGGCAAAGGCCCCGCAGCACGCAACCCTTCTAGCCTGCTTCTGTAAGGACGGTGGGTGGCGATCCCACCGTCCTCAGGCCCCGATCATGGAGGACGATAGTCTTGGGCGTAGTCGCGTAGTCTGGGGCGGCCTGGCCGCCGACTACGGAACTCGGCGGGGAGGGTACGCACCCTCTCCCTCCCGGCCACCTCCTTCGCGAGCATGACTTGCTCGCAGAAGGACACGGCCGCGTTCCACCTACTCCCGCTGGATACCATGGCTTGAAGCATGGTCCCCAGCGAGAGGGTGTCCACGCCCAGACCCACTACGAGGTCCCGGCGCTGACTCGCCCACGCTGAGCACTCCACCAACGTGTGGAGTGCGGTGTCGTCGTCGGAAACCTCGCAGCGTTGACACCGGGGTGTGACCTCACGATGCATGCGAAACAGATAGCTACCGAAGCATCCATGCCCGGCAACGATCTGCGTCGCACGGTACGTGAGGTCACCATGCTGCCTCTGCAGCCAATCGTCCATGATCGGTCTCACCGCCGCGATGATGTTGGCACCCCCCTTGGGTTGCTCAAGTCGCACCCTCCATGACTCCATGAGATTCTGGCGGAGTTGGGACCGCTGGTCCTCGATTTCTCGAGACGCAGGCCTGTGGTCCCGCTCCAGCGCGTCCTTGCGCCATTGGAACAATGACGCAAGGGCTCTCGCTTCCAGGTCCCATGGAGGGGTCCCGGCTAGGAGACATGCAGCCTCTCCGGAGATCGTGCTGTACCCCCGTATGGTTCTGACGGCCAAGGTTCGAAGTGGTCTGTATAACAGAGTCACGTTCCCCTTGACCGCCAACCTATCCGCCCATACGGGAGCCCCGTATAGGGCCATACTCCGCACGATCCCCAGGTACAGTCTCCTGCAGGAGGCGTTGGGTCCCTTTAGGTTGGGCATCAGTCGCGAAAGCGCGACCGATGCCTGTGTCACCTTGGGGACCAAACTTCGGAAATGTGGTCCGAAGTTCCATCGGCTATCAAGTACGATCCCTAGGTACTTCATCGAGGGCTTGATGCCGATGCTAACGCCTCCCACATTTATGCTGGAACCTTCGGGTGGACCGTTCCGAGGTCTGTGAAAACACAGAACCTCGGACTTGTGCAAGGCCACCTCCAGTCCCAGCTGCCGTATCCGACCCACGACTACCAACACCCGTCGTGACCTTGAGTGCTGCCTCCTGGTACGTTGCACCGCGCGCCGTGACGAGGGTATCGTCAGCGTAGCACGTTACGCCGACGCCCCTAGGCAACGCACCCCGCAGCACCCAGTCGTAGCCGATGTTCCACAAAAGCGGCCCCAGGACCGACCCCTGCGGAACACCGCACGACACATCTCGCCGAGCTGGCCCGAGCCAGCTGGTGAAAGCTATGGCCCTCTCCGAGAGATAGGCCCCGGCAATACGACGGAGGTAGAGACTCCCCACACTCGTGAGATGCTCGACGAGGCGTTCCGCGATAATTCGCTCAAAGAGCTTACACACCTCGTCGAGCAACACGATCGGCCGGTATCCGGACGGTGAGTCCACCGGCCGCCCCGCCTTACGGATCAGGACCAGTTTCCCCGTCCTCCACACCTTGGAAAACTGGTCCCTTTCGAGGCATGCGCTAAAGAGCCCCATCAGTCGAGGCCCGAGTTCTTCGAGGGCCAGGACCCATGCACGGCCAGGAATGCCGTCGGGTCCGGGGGCAGTGATTTTCCGGCGTTTAAGCCGGAGTACTGCCGCACCTAGCTCCCCCACCCTGACTTCGGGACCGTCGTCCTCGCTGGTGCTATCCGCGTCGGGCAGAGACGGAGCCATGCGCGGAGGGACGTGCTCCTCCGCGCTCGTCGGAAACAGGGAGCCCATAACCCGCTCCAGCTGCTGCGGCTGGAGACTATAGGTCAGTGGGGGCGCCCTAGGTTGGAGTTTCTCCCTGACCTGTAGGTACGGGCGCCCCCATGGGTTCTGCTGCAGGGTCTCCAGGAGCTCCTCGCGGGCCGCCGTCTTGGCCCGCTTTATCGTCTCCTGGAGATTACCTTTAGCCTCCCTGTATGCCTGAAAAAGCTCCGCCTCTCGGGCTGCCGCGTCGTCTGGGCGGCGACGCCTCCGGCGAAACCTGGTGTACCAGCGGCGGGCGGAGATGCATGCTGCGCGCAGCTGTGCAATCTCCGGCGACCACCAGTACACCTGCTTCCTGGCCGGTCTGGGTGTAACCCTAGGCATCGCTGCATCACAGATTTGCGACACGGCTCTCCTGAACCACTCCGCCTCGGCATCCACATCGGCAGGCCGGTCCGGCGCCGGAATCCAGGCCTGCACGATGGATGCCTCCAGGAGAGCCTCCCGATCCAGGTGGTGAAGTGCCCAACGCGGATCCGGGGGATTTGCCACCGGCTGTGGGAGGTCAGGTGAGGGGACGACATCGAACCGGATGTACCGATAATCAGAGTGCGTCTCCTCACCCTCCTCCACGCGCCAGCCTGTAATACGTCGGGCGAGGTCAGGGGATGCGAACGTTACGTCCACGATCGGTTCCCCCCCCGCCGCCAAAAGGTGGCGACATTCCCCCGGTTGAGGACGGACCACGTGTTCTGGTCCAGTCCTCAAGAAGCCTCCCCTTGTCCCTGGTTTCCCGGGAGCCCCACGCCTCACTCCAGGCGTTGAAGTTTCCCAGGAGCAGGACAGGGCGAGGACGGCACGCAGCGAAGACGACGTCGAGCTCAGTGAGCCATAGCTCAAACTGAGACTCGTCAATGTTCGGCGAGATGTAGGTGGCCACGACTGCCAACCCATCATAGTCCGCCGCAACACACCCACGGCCCCTTGCAATGATCGCAAGGCGCGAGTTGTCTGCGGCGGACCCCCCCAAGGAACAACAGGCCGAGCCGTCCTCGTCCACCGGGCTTCCCGGGTGGACGTAGTACGGCTCGGCGACCACGGCCAAGTTTATGGACCACTGCCGGATGCTCTGGTACAGAAGATCCTGAGCAGCACGGCAGTGGTTCAAATTCACTTGCAGGATACGGATACGTTAGACATTAATTGACGTCCATAACCGCATCCCGCCGCGAAACAACTGGCCGCGCAGGGGCGGCATCCCCTCCGCTCTCAGCGGACGGACGAGGTTTTGGCCTCGAGGCGGCGCAGGTTGTGCTGCCGACCCGGTGATCCGCCGTCTTGCCCTCCACCTCGCATCTAAAGCAGCGAGGCGGGGCGTCACAGGCACTTGCCTTGTGACCGGGCCGGCTGCAGCGGAAGCACCGATCGCACACGGTAACTTCCGCTGTACACTGCATTCCGACGTGCCCCACCACCATGCACCGGAAACATCTGGTTTCCCGGGCACGAAGGAGGTGCACCTGCGCCTTCAGGAAGCCCCCTACAAGGAGGCTTCGTCCGTCCGCCACTTTCAGTGCCGCCGCGACGGGGCACTGGACGACTGTCATCCCGTGACCAGTGGAGCCGAAGGAGATATCTCCAGCCGTCACCTGGTCACGGGGGCAGCCGCCCGCCTCCACGACGGCGGAGACAACTTCCTCCGTCGTGGCCGCGTCATCCAGACCCGTGATGCGCAATGCGGCGCATTTGGTGGGTCTGGTGACGCGGACGGCTTCTCCGTCCAGCGCGTCCCTAAGCTGAGCCGCTAGGGCGTCAGCTTTAGGGCCGCTGGAGGCGCCGGAGACTCGAGGAGGCGAGCCCCGGGGCGTGTCGTCTTGCACCGGAGCCCCCCCCTGTATATCGAGGGTCGAGAGGTTGACTGAGGACTTCACAGTCCTCAGTACGTCGGCGTACCCCACCCCCTTCTCCACACCTACCGTCATCACCATCAGGACGACGCCCTCCTCGCTCCACCGAGCGAGGAGGGCGGGGCCTCTTCGGCGCCTTCGCCGCGGCGGCTTTGGCCGCTTTCTTTGCGGCCTTCGTCTTCCTCTTCTTGGCTCCCACTACTTCCCATCCCTCCCGTCTGGAGGGATGTAAGGAAGCAGCGGGAGCGACGATAGAGGAAGAGGAGGCGGCAGGGGTGCCACTCTTCTTGCCGCGCCCCTTGGCCTTCCGCGCCTGGGCCGCGGTCTCAGCCGGCATCCGGCTCACCGAAGCGGACGGTGGCGGAGCGGGGCGGTGGACAGCAGGTGTGCCGCTTGAACTGGGAGCGGGAGTACCGCCAGCCGCCGCGTATGAAAACGCGGGACGCGCTAGCGGAGGGCGGTATGCCCGGTCCTCCAGGACCGCGAGGCGCCTCTAGATCGCCGTCAGGACCTGCACCGTAGTCGGCACAGGCTGTGGCGGCGAGCCGGGCGCCGTGGTGGGCGCGGTCCTAGGCACCGTCTTCGGCGCTGGTCCAGCCGTCAGAGGAGGAGGAGGCGGCATGGGACCTGGAGGCGCCTTGACCACCTTGGTTAACTCAGCAACCTCCCGACGCAGGTCTTCCATCTGATTTCGGGAGGCAGTGAGCTCCACCTCCAGGCTCGCAACCTGCTTGCGGAGTTTCGCCTCCTCCTTAGTTACGCTCCGCGCGAGGAGCTTGTCAATGGAGGATTGGGCTTCATCCACCAGTGAATCCACAATCTTCTTCCTCCCCGACATATTCTTACTACCCCGCATGGCAGCATTCATGCGGGACAGAATGCTCATGATCTCCCGCGCGGGCGGCACACCAATATCCCTGCGGCTACGCAGGGACGGTACAGAGGACGGCGGTGGAGTTGGCGGGCGCATTCTGTAGGCGCCGAGACGCGTGCGCACCGTCTTCACCAGCACCTCCTCCTCCGAATCGCTGGAGAGGAGGGACCCCCACCCAGAGCAACTAGTGTTTCGGTCGCGCGGCGGTTCCCCCTTCTCGAAGGTCCTCTTCTGCGAAGAGGAACGGCCCTTACTCTTAACTTTACTGGGAGCTGACCCATCGTCAGTCCCAGCAGCAACATTTCCTTGGGGCGTCGACGTCGCACTGCAGCTAGGCGGCGCGACGCAAGCCCCCAAATCAAAAGACATCGAAGTCCGTTTTTCCAGCAATAAGTCGTCGGTTGACACTGTCGGGGAAAGGGCAGTGTCAGTACCGGGAGTCTCGTCAAGCATATCCATGATAGCCCAATTAAACGCAATGTTGGCCACTCAAGTCTCGATTTCGACGTTCGGTCACCCAACTTGCCACTGCGTTACCGTGGTCAAGTTTGGGTCCAGGGCGGACGGCGAGGACGTAGTCTATAATCTCTTGGGGCCCCGCCCCAACTGATAAACATACTTATATATTTCTAAATACATACATAATATACATAGAAAACACCCAAACTCCGAAACAACCATTTGTGGATCACACAAATATTAGAGTCGACCCGGGAGTCGAACCGGAGAGTACGGAGTCGAAAGTCGATGCACTACCGACCACACCATCGAAGCAGTTAAAACTGACTCCAGAACCTCGTCCTGCTGTCAGCACCATGTGAAGGTGAGGATGTATTGGGCCCTGGAGTTGTTTTTTTTATATTGCGTGTGCTAAATTGATAATATAAGACTCTTAAGTACCAGCATGACAAACGTCCTGTTCAATCGCCCTAATTTTATTCCGATGGACCAACTTGCAATAAGCTTAACGCAGGCCACAAAAGTATGGGCGAAGCCCCTTTTGATCAATTTAAAGCACAAAGTTGATAAGTAAAACAATGATACGAGTATTACGGCTCCTCTCAACATTCAACAACAAAAGTTAAAGAAAACCAGAACCGCAAATCATTAATCAAGTTATATTATGATTAAACGTTCTCCGGTCCGAAAATAATGACGATGACAAATTACGTGATAATACGAAGAGATAATTTTATATAAAACCTTTTATAAGTTTTCTTAACATCCACTCAACATTTACATACTCGTACTTAGTGGAAGTGGAATTCAAAATATTAACATTTTATAATAAGTCATATCTGTGGAAAAATAAAAGATGTTCATGAAATTCGGAATCAAAGAATCAAGAATCAAAGAATCAATTTCGTTCATTCAGTTTAATGCACATAAAGAGCACATATTAATATAACATTTTTTCAATTTTATGTCAAGCAATATTATAGAAATACTAAATTAAGTACATAAATAACCATTGGAAGATGATTATTTCGCTGGTTCGGTAAGTTGGTTCTACTGAGAAGATACCAGCAAGAAACTCAAGTAGATTATCCATTTTCTTTAGTAAATATAGTTTTGTTTACATTGTGTTAATATTATATATATATATTTTTAGGACAATTCACACAACGCCATCTGTCTCAAACGATCAAGAGATCCTGAGCAGCACGGCAGTGGTTCAAATTCACTTGCAGGATACGGATACGTTAGACATTAATTGACGTCCATAACCGCATCCCGCCGCGAAACAACTGGCCGCGCAGGGGCGGCATCCCCTCCGCTCTCAGCGGACGGACGAGGTTTTGGCCTCGAGGCGGCGCAGGTTGTGCTGCCGACCCGGTGATCCGCCGTCTTGCCCTCCACCTCGCATCTAAAGCAGCGAGGCGGGGCGTCACAGGCACTTGCCTTGTGACCGGGCCGGCTGCAGCGGAAGCACCGATCGCACACGGTAACTTCCGCTGTACACTGCATTCCGACGTGCCCCACCACCATGCACCGGAAACATCTGGTTTCCCGGGCACGAAGGAGGTGCACCTGCGCCTTCAGGAAGCCCCCTACAAGGAGGCTTCGTCCGTCCGCCACTTTCAGTGCCGCCGCGACGGGGCACTGGACGACTGTCATCCCGTGACCAGTGGAGCCGAAGGAGATATCTCCAGCCGTCACCTGGTCACGGGGGCAGCCGCCCGCCTCCACGACGGCGGAGACAACTTCCTCCGTCGTGGCCGCGTCATCCAGACCCGTGATGCGCAATGCGGCGCATTTGGTGGGTCTGGTGACGCGGACGGCTTCTCCGTCCAGCGCGTCCCTAAGCTGAGCCGCTAGGGCGTCAGCTTTAGGGCCGCTGGAGGCGCCGGAGACTCGAGGAGGCGAGCCCCGGGGCGTGTCGTCTTGCACCGGAGCCCCCCCCTGTATATCGAGGGTCGAGAGGTTGACTGAGGACTTCACAGTCCTCAGTACGTCGGCGTACCCCACCCCCTTCTCCACACCTACCGTCATCACCATCAGGACGACGCCCTCCTCGCTCCACCGAGCGAGGAGGGCGGGGCCTCTTCGGCGCCTTCGCCGCGGCGGCTTTGGCCGCTTTCTTTGCGGCCTTCGTCTTCCTCTTCTTGGCTCCCACTACTTCCCATCCCTCCCGTCTGGAGGGATGTAAGGAAGCAGCGGGAGCGACGATAGAGGAAGAGGAGGCGGCAGGGGTGCCACTCTTCTTGCCGCGCCCCTTGGCCTTCCGCGCCTGGGCCGCGGTCTCAGCCGGCATCCGGCTCACCGAAGCGGACGGTGGCGGAGCGGGGCGGTGGACAGCAGGTGTGCCGCTTGAACTGGGAGCGGGAGTACCGCCAGCCGCCGCGTATGAAAACGCGGGACGCGCTAGCGGAGGGCGGTATGCCCGGTCCTCCAGGACCGCGAGGCGCCTCTAGATCGCCGTCAGGACCTGCACCGTAGTCGGCACAGGCTGTGGCGGCGAGCCGGGCGCCGTGGTGGGCGCGGTCCTAGGCACCGTCTTCGGCGCTGGTCCAGCCGTCAGAGGAGGAGGAGGCGGCATGGGACCTGGAGGCGCCTTGACCACCTTGGTTAACTCAGCAACCTCCCGACGCAGGTCTTCCATCTGATTTCGGGAGGCAGTGAGCTCCACCTCCAGGCTCGCAACCTGCTTGCGGAGTTTCGCCTCCTCCTTAGTTACGCTCCGCGCGAGGAGCTTGTCAATGGAGGATTGGGCTTCATCCACCAGTGAATCCACAATCTTCTTCCTCCCCGACATATTCTTACTACCCCGCATGGCAGCATTCATGCGGGACAGAATGCTCATGATCTCCCGCGCGGGCGGCACACCAATATCCCTGCGGCTACGCAGGGACGGTACAGAGGACGGCGGTGGAGTTGGCGGGCGCATTCTGTAGGCGCCGAGACGCGTGCGCACCGTCTTCACCAGCACCTCCTCCTCCGAATCGCTGGAGAGGAGGGACCCCCACCCAGAGCAACTAGTGTTTCGGTCGCGCGGCGGTTCCCCCTTCTCGAAGGTCCTCTTCTGCGAAGAGGAACGGCCCTTACTCTTAACTTTACTGGGAGCTGACCCATCGTCAGTCCCAGCAGCAACATTTCCTTGGGGCGTCGACGTCGCACTGCAGCTAGGCGGCGCGACGCAAGCCCCCAAATCAAAAGACATCGAAGTCCGTTTTTCCAGCAATAAGTCGTCGGTTGACACTGTCGGGGAAAGGGCAGTGTCAGTACCGGGAGTCTCGTCAAGCATATCCATGATAGCCCAATTAAACGCAATGTTGGCCACTCAAGTCTCGATTTCGACGTTCGGTCACCCAACTTGCCACTGCGTTACCGTGGTCAAGTTTGGGTCCAGGGCGGACGGCGAGGACGTAGTCTATAATCTCTTGGGGCCCCGCCCCAACTGATAAACATACTTATATATTTCTAAATACATACATAATATACATAGAAAACACCCAAACTCCGAAACAACCATTTGTGGATCACACAAATATTAGAGTCGACCCGGGAGTCGAACCGGAGAGTACGGAGTCGAAAGTCGATGCACTACCGACCACACCATCGAAGCAGTTAAAACTGACTCCAGAACCTCGTCCTGCTGTCAGCACCATGTGAAGGTGAGGATGTATTGGGCCCTGGAGTTGTTTTTTTTATATTGCGTGTGCTAAATTGATAATATAAGACTCTTAAGTACCAGCATGACAAACGTCCTGTTCAATCGCCCTAATTTTATTCCGATGGACCAACTTGCAATAAGCTTAACGCAGGCCACAAAAGTATGGGCGAAGCCCCTTTTGATCAATTTAAAGCACAAAGTTGATAAGTAAAACAATGATACGAGTATTACGGCTCCTCTCAACATTCAACAACAAAAGTTAAAGAAAACCAGAACCGCAAATCATTAATCAAGTTATATTATGATTAAACGTTCTCCGGTCCGAAAATAATGACGATGACAAATTACGTGATAATACGAAGAGATAATTTTATATAAAACCTTTTATAAGTTTTCTTAACATCCACTCAACATTTACATACTCGTACTTAGTGGAAGTGGAATTCAAAATATTAACATTTTATAATAAGTCATATCTGTGGAAAAATAAAAGATGTTCATGAAATTCGGAATCAAAGAATCAAGAATCAAAGAATCAATTTCGTTCATTCAGTTTAATGCACATAAAGAGCACATATTAATATAACATTTTTTCAATTTTATGTCAAGCAATATTATAGAAATACTAAATTAAGTACATAAATAACCATTGGAAGATGATTATTTCGCTGGTTCGGTAAGTTGGTTCTACTGAGAAGATACCAGCAAGAAACTCAAGTAGATTATCCATTTTCTTTAGTAAATATAGTTTTGTTTACATTGTGTTAATATTATATATATATATTTTTAGGACAATTCACACAACGCCATCTGTCTCAAACTAAGCAGAGCTTGTGATAAACTAGATAAACTGATATAAATACTTACATACATTTTTTTTGTAAATACATACATATTATACATATGAAACACCCAGACTTCGGTACAAACGTATGTGTCATCACACAAAGTTTACTAAGTCCTTTACTTTTTTCCATATTCATCAACCCTGCTGTTCGAGTTATCTCTTCTAACTTCCATCTCTATGCAGACGACTTGCAGCTTTATCGTCATTTTGCTCTGAACGAGTATAGGACTGCCATTGCAGCCATGAATAGGGATCTCGCAGCCATTAACCAGTGGGCTTGTTCGTATGGCCTACATATTAACCCTAAAAAATCGCAGGCCATGATTATTGGCAGTAGGCAAATGCGAAGTGGGTTAGACATGGCTGTGATTCCGCCAGTTGTCTTGGATGGTTCTCCGATTCCATATATTGAAATCGCAAAAAACCTTGGAGTCTACATCGATTGCAACTTGACGTGGAATGCACATGTTAGGGAACTAAGTAAAAAAGTCCATTTCACCTTTCACACTCTTAAATGTCTCCAAAGCTTCTTGCCCTTAGATGTCAAAGTTACTCTTGCTCAGACGTTAATTCAGCCCATTCTTGACTATGCGGATGCCTGCTACTTGGATGCCACCGAGGAGCTCCTAGATAAACTTAAGCGTTTGCAAAATCTTTGTATTCGTTTTATATTCAATTTGCGGAACTTCGATCATGTCTCACAATTTCGCAAGGAACTCAAGTGGCTCCCAATCCGTCTTCGTAGAGATGCTCGGATATTGTGTCTGCTATTTAACATTCTACACAATCCTTCCTACCCATCCTACCTACGGGAGCGTTTCTCTTACATGAACGCACCTGATGTCCCGTGTAGGTCTCACCTACAATACCGCCTCACCTGTCCCTCTCACAAATCCGACTCCTACTCCTACTCCTTTACTGTTCATGCGGTCAGGCTGTGGAACTCGCTCCCACCGAACATACATCGCTGCAACACCATCTTTACATTTAAGAAAAAAGTAAAGGAACCCTATCTTTCCTCTCTGTCTTAAGTATTTGTATGTATGTATATTAATTGTTAGTATAATAGTATGTATTATATTCTTATAGTATTATGTATTTATATCTATATATTTATACGTATTAGTATTTATATCTATGTAGGTAGGTATATGTATGTGTATGTATATTCTGGCGCATTTGCGGTAGGTACGTGTATTTATTTGCATATTTGAATGCTACACCTACACACACATAAAACTTGTTCTTCCAAGCATTTCCTTCCCTTGGCCCACTGGAAGAGATTTCTTATGAAATAAGTGGTGCCTTTGTACTTTTAATCTATCCTTTGTATTCCTCTTCTCTTTTCTGTAACTTCATGTGTGTACATAAATTAATAAATAAATAAATAAATAAAGTTTGTCCCAACCGGGAATCGAACCCGAATCGAAAGCGGATGGAATAAAGGCCACGCCAACGAAGCAGTCAAACAAATATTATATTTTATTATACTGCTATATTCGTCTTCTTTATAATAGCCTTTCTTCATCAAACATATATTAATATATATGTTTATATAAGGAATATAATAACTTGTACTTTTATATAGGTATTACTAGTGGACGCCCGCGGCTTCGCCAAATATGTTTTTGGAACAAATTACTTAACTACCTGTTTACTTCGTGAGATGCATGTTTGTACGTAATCCGACAAATCCCTTAACCTCAGCGTGTGAAGGCAGGCTCAGCTTAGTAAAACTGATTTATTCATGCATCTAGAGTTGTAGTTGAGTTTACTTTTAAGTTAAGCGTTAGTCTATGTCTAGACGTACGTAGGTACCTACCTATATAAAGCGAGAAACCTTTTCTTTCATGTTCGTTGATATAAAGTTCTCATACCTATCGAGATTAAATATTCGACATGGCCTTTATTGAAATGTTGACTATAAATTTTAAATATTCAACGGATATTAAGCACATTACAAACTTCATAGCGCCAGCAAAATTCCTGCTTAAACATGGGCTTGTACCTCTGCCTACCCCTTCGGAGAAACAAGGGTAATTTTTATTCGTTTATAAAGATTGAATCATCGTACTTAATAGACGCCAGTACACAAAAGTTAACACGCGTAAAACACCATAAAAAATTCAAAATTCCGACCAACAAATACTTTTATTAAATTCCACAGCCAGTGTTCTGACACCGGCTGAAAAAATTCTTAATAAAAAAAAATATAGGCACCTTTTAGATATTCGAAAGAGAGATATTCAATTAGATAGATAGATACATATTCAAAATCCAGTTTTTTTTAGTACAATATCTAGTTACCAGCAATGCAGTAACGTCTAGTTGTTGTCCGCAGCTCGGTCCATAGAAGAAAAACTTTTTTATCATCCGATTTTGATTAAACCAAGGCTATATTTTGCTGTGCTGTGCGTAATCTAGATAGATTAAGCACAGCTCAGGGCAGCAGCTTTCACGGATTTGAAAGCTGCAAGAAAATTAATTCAGTATCTTCAGGTATTACATGCATATCTTATTATAATAAGTGTGTTTCATAGGGCGTAATATATAAAAGGATGAATCAAACTTGATGAAACGCTGTACAGAAATAGTTTGAGACCATGGGCAGAAAACATTCAACTTAGTATATGCCATGTTAACAATCGTTTCCAAAAATAATTTGATTTTAGTACAAATAACATATTCTAAACGAGCGATTCCGCAAGCATCATTTTGTTGTTGTTAAAATAATATAAGAACATTTTTTCTGACTGTACGTCACAATTAATACCTTCTACTAATACTTTTTAAACTTAATTTTATTAAAAGCAATACCGAAACACAAATTGAAGCCATAAATTTACTGTCTTAAATGAACAACAATACCGCTCTGGCTATTATCATAATGAGAAGGACTAAAACACCACTTATTAATACTCTGGCGTTTTGTTGCTTTGAAATAAAATCTTATTTGAGCTCACGCCACTCTTGGCTTTTAATACTTTTTAAACTTTTAGCCAAGTTTCATTGAAACAGATTGTTTGATTTACAAAGTGAATAATAATTAAATGTTGATGTCTCAGTTTTAAGTTACGTGTGGAGTTCTCATGGACTTGATTCTGCGAGCTATCGGCAAAGTGGGCATTTAAAAAAAACTATTGTTTCCGTATTCTATCCTATTTATAAAAACGCCAAAAAAACAAGTATGTTGTATAAATATTTATATTATTGTATTTTGTTTTCAGTATTTGTTGTTATAGCGGCAACAGAAAAACATTATCTGTGAAAATTTCAACTGTCTAACTATCACGGTTCATGAGATATACAGTACAGCCTGGTGACAGACATACAGTAGGACGGACAGCGGAGCCTTAGTAATACGGTCCCATTTTACCCTTTGGGTACTGTAATGTTTATAATTTTTGATGTTAGGATGTCAAAGGATAGAAATAAAGTATTCATTTAAGCCACTATATTTTTATTGTAAGAACCTTCTAAGATAATATAGGGGAACTGAGGGTTCCCCTCTGCAAGGATTTAATGTACTTTTAGCCTAGGATACAATTTAGGTCTATTCTAGGTGCTATGTTATTCAGTAATACAGAGTATATGGTTGGTGCGCTTGGTCAGTAACGATAGTGTATCTTTATGAAGATACCGTGGTAATTAAGGGTAATAGGTTAAGGGATTTTATAAGATACTTTCCCGGTGAAATACGCCACTCCTGCAAGCCGGCAGACACCGTCTCTGTTCCGGTCTCTGCCCACTCCAGGCAGAAGGAAGCTGGGTTCTCACCCAGGTAGTATGGTAGTACCGTAAGCCTCCTGTAACAGGAGTTAAAGACTTATTCCATGCATTATGGCCACTGTTATTATCTAAGCGCCTACCACGTCGTACATATTATGTGTACATACCTTTCGGAGGCGAATATCCAAGCTTCACCCGATTAAATCCAGCTAACACATGCAAAGCATGCATGCGTATCGTGTAAGTCGGTCTCTAGCCAATCCTGGCCAGATCAGGCAAAGATTCCTGTTTAAATTTAGTGAGACAACTCCAGACACGTGTGCGTTCAAACTCAAACCTGTAAGGAACGAGAACCCACTGTCAAAATATACAGTACATACGCTAATTCACGCTAGCACAACAACATTTTATCTAAAACTTACCAAACTTCGAAATAAATTACAATAAATTAAATTGTAATATAAATATGTGATGCGAGCGTAGCTCGCTTGTATAAAATGGCTGTCACACAAGTCACGTGGTCCAGCGTCCAATCCTGGTCAAAATCAGGCAGACTCCTGTTTAGATTTGGTAGGACAAAATCAGACGTGACACGTGTGTCACACAACGTGCACTCGTACCCAAACGTTGAAATGTTAATATTAATGGTAATAGAAATAACCCGTGCGGATCAGTTCGCTTGTGAGAATGTCAAGATGGCTGTCTCAAAGTCCAATCGCCGACGCGCCGCCCGGCGTCCAATCACAGCTCACCTCACAAGATTTAATATTGCCAATAGATTATCCCAATTTCAACTGGAATTTAAACAGTTGAAATGGAATATCGACAACACCAGTCAGTGGCCTGTTTATTTTTATTAGACGGGAAACGAAATGTCCTTAAAAGTAAAACTATTCCAAACCGGTCCCACACGAATTTATACTATTTATAGATAAAACCTATAAACAGTTGAGTAGTAGAACTGGTGAAAAAGTCGCCACACCATATCCAATGCGGCTCCATCGGGCAACACTGCCCGACGAACCAGACGGCGCCTCGTTTTACGCAGCAAACGTTGAAAACAGCCTATGACTTTATGGACAAAAAATACAACATTACAGTACGGAACCCTAAAAATCCAAGTCGCCAAAATAGCGCCTGATGGAAAGCCGAGGCGACATATAGTGATTGGGTGCCACTGTCACAGCACACAGTATACTATGGAAAGTGGTCCTGAAATGGCGGCCACATGATTTGCCTCTTTACGCAAATTACAGATTTAGTCGAGAGACGAATTTCACAAAGAGGTTATCCGAGTAATCTTAGATGCGAGTTCAGATTGTACCTACACGACTTCGGATGTCATACGTTAGCGTTAAGCTTAGCAATATCGTGTTTCGTTTCGAAATGTCATCCCATCTGGGATCCATTATGAAAATCTGTCTGGAACGAGTCCCACTTTGATGATTTGGGTTCGGTTGTTGATCTTTAACTTGAATTAAGATGAAAACGTTGACGTTGACGAAAAACGGTGTTCTCAAATTCTACGTACCTACATGCATATAATCGAGCCTATATATCCGATGTGGCAGTGTGGAAGTAGTATTGTTGGTCCCACATAAGGGCGCAACACTTCAGCTGCCATCAAAACTGCAGGTTGGTAACTAGTTGCAAAAAAGAAAAAAACTTTTTTCGATACCAATTTCGAATTAAGAGGTTTTACCTTACACGAAACTACTGTTACGAACAAAGGCAAGCCAATAGCCGATACCGGACACTTGTACGAAATAGATAATAATCAGTCTGTAATCTGCACCTAAATTACACCACGCAGGATGAAATATTACATACAAATTCCAATTATAATAATAATAATAATAACAGGACCGTTTCTTTGGCCGCCTGAAGAAAGTATTGAAAAGTCTCTTGTCAGGCGGTAACAAGGTACGGGCTGTTAACGGCTGGGCCATGCCAATCTTAGTATACTCTTTTGGCATACTTAGATGGACTCAGACCGAATTAGAAGCTCTGGATAGAAAGGTACGTTGTCTATTGACTTCATACCGAATGCACCACCCACGTTCGTCAGTAATGAGGTTGTATATCCCACGGAAATGTGGAGGTCGAGGATTTTTAAACGCTAAGAGTCTCCATAACCGTGAGATATGCAACCTTAGAGAGTACTTCTTGCAGGTGGATGTGGGTCTGCATCGAGATGTCGTGGCAATTGATAACGGACTGACCCCACTCTCCCTAGCTAAAGAGAACTGGCGCAAACCGGTTATACTAGGTGTATCTGATCGCAAGGAAATATGGAAGAGCAAAGAGCTTCACGGTCGTTTTTATCGGGCTCTACACGGGCCCGATGTTGATTTTACAGCTTCCGTATCCTGGTTACGTTTCGGTGATCTCTTTGGAGAAACTGAAGGTTTCATCTGTGCAATCACTGACGAAGTTATGATGACGAATAACTATCGGAGATTTATTGTCAAAGATGGGACGCTAGACATCTGTCGGGCATGTCATCGTCCCGGAGAATCTTTAAGACATATTATCTCTGGTTGTTCCCGTCTTGCGAACGGTGAGTATTTGCACAGACACAACCAAGTAGCCAGGATTATCCACCAACAACTTGCTCTAAAATATAACCTTGTTGACTTAGAGATACCTTATTACAGGTATGTGCCCGACCCAGTTCTTGAAAATGGCCATGCTACATTGTATTGGGATCGGTCTATTATCACTGATAGGACTATTATGGCCAACAAACCAGATATAGTGATAATAGATCGATTAAAACGCCTTGCAATAATTGTCGATATCACTGTGCCGCATGACGAGAATCTCGTGAAAGCAGAAAAAGATAAACAAATTAAATATTTGGACTTAGCTCACGAGATTGTCGACATGTGGGATGTGGATTCGGCGATTATTGTTCCGATAGTCGTATCTGCTCATGGTTTAATAGCCAAGAGCCTCGACCACAACCTACAGAGGCTCGCGTTAGGCAGCTGGGTCAAGGGCTTGATGCAGAAGGCGGTTCTGTTGGATACGGCCCGTATTGTGCGGAAGTTCCTATCTCTGGAGCCCTAACCACCGGTAGCTTGGTCACTGTACTCGATACCGGTGGGTCACTATTTTTTATATTTTTAAATATATTTGTGTTTTTTATAAGTTTATTTAAAAATGTAATAAATATGTGTAATAATATAATATAATATATTATTATTATAATTTCTGACGAATTTTTATGATTACAGAATATCATTGGATGCAAGGTTAACATCATCTAATCTAGACCATTCGAGTGCACTTTCTTGTTTAGACGCGTTCCGGAGCTTGGCCAACGTCCACAAACACAAACTCTTCACAAACGATTTTTCCATTTTCTCAATTCGACTATGTTTTGTCATAACAAAGACTATGTGAACCTTTTTTGATTTGTTTTTAAATGAAAGCTACTTCCGAAGTGGTCCCATTTCAATTTGGCCCCATCCCGACAGTTATTTGGTCCCATTTCCGAATAACCAAATTTACAAAATTTACACAATAACCAGTCGGATGTTGTGTCCATTTTTGACATGCATTTGTTATAAAATAAAACTTACTATAAGACATTTTTTTAAATGATAGATATTGTTACATATTAATATATAAAAAAACAACAATGTCTATTTAATATTTTCATACTTATCAAAGTAAGAACACTTTGGTAAAACCACATCTTATTATTATGCAAAAATATGCGCAAAAATATTTGTCGTTGGAAAACAAATTGCATATTTTACGGAACACAAACGCCGTCGCGTCGGTTTTGTGAAGCGGCGAATAGAATAAATATGATTTATTAATTCCAACACTCACGCAAGTGTGTGCATCATTCATTAATTATCATAATGATAACATAAACATAACATAGCATCACGCCTTTTTCCCCGAAGGGGTAGGCAGAGGTGTGCAAACACACCCACATCTCGCCAGCTATGTTAGGTCCCATGTAATAGGGGGCGAGCCTATTGCCATTTACTGGGCACAAGTTCCAGACTCTGGGATAATTATCTGGGTACAATTCTAAAGAGAATTATACATTATCCACCAGATCCGGGAATCGAACCCGAGACCTCGAGCGTGGCAATCCGTACATAGTACCATTGTGCCACCGAGGTAGTCATAGTAGTAATGATAATGCATAATATTGCTATTTACTTTTTTTTTTTTTTTTTTTTTTTAATTCCGCGGCCGAAGGCCGCGGCCGCTCTAACGTCCGTTGCCGGGCGTCCCTGGTTACTAGCAGAGGGTATGTCCAGTGGCGCCCGGCGGACTTTGACCACCCCTGTGGTCTCTGCGGGTGTTTGGTCGGGACGAGAATCCCGCGTCATTGGGGTCGGGTTTTATCCCGCGTCAGTGAGTGAATCTGGTTGCGTGCTATGGGGCAAAGGCCCCGCAGCACGCAACCCTTCTAGCCTGCTTCTGTAAGGACGGTGGGTGGCGATCCCGCCGTCCTCAGGCCCCGATCATGGAGGACGATAGTCTTGGGCGTAGTCGCGTAGTCTGGGGCGGCCTGGCCGCCGACTACGGAACTCGGCGGGGAGATTGCTATTTACTTAAGTTTACGGTTGCCATCTTGTGACATGTCAGCGCTCACTTTCACCAAACGATGTTCCCCCGTTTACCAAACCATATTTGGTAAGATCGTAACAACAAGTCAACGAACACTGTTTATCTTAGTAAACACAATCAAACCATTATCTAAATTTTATAACTAAAACCACGCAGTTTCATTACACTGAATGGCATTTTCCTATAGGCACATATTTTTCTACTACAATTATCAATTTATGAAAACCCACCATAAAGGTTTTATATACCTAACACTATTATATACACGAGCTGCAAATTATACACCACTATACTGATGGTTAAACGTTGTTAAACGCCACCCACTTGAATATCAGTTGACACGATCATAAGACAGCCTGTGTGGGGAAGAACCCAAAATACTTATTGTCTCCTTACCAAATTTCATTACAAAGTTTAGCTATTGTTGAGACCTATGTCACTCGCCTAACAATCGCAAAAAATACGTGACGTCAGCGACAACTTGAAGTTGGAAGTCAGTAAGGGTTGTCTCTTGTTTGTGATACGGCATTGACCATAGAGTTGATATTGAGACATTTATGTCATAATTATTGGTCAATTTATGCTGGTACTTTCCTAACAGGGGCGGGGCCCCAAGTGATTAGTGACTACGTCCTCGCCGTCCGCCCTGGACCCCAACTTGACCACGGTAACGCAGTGGCAAGTTGGGTGACCGAACGTCCTAGTCTGTACTTGCGATTGGCCAAATTCTTTGCGATTTTGTGTTCCTGATATGGATAACCCCGAAGAGACCTCCGGTCCCGACACTGCCCTTTCCCGGGCAGTGTCAACCGACGAAATTATGCACGAACAACTGATACCGATGCCTATCGATTTGGGGGCTCGCGCCGCGCTGCAGAAGAAGGGCCGCTCTTCTGCGACGAAGAAGAGGACCCTCGAGGAGAAGGGGGGCCGCCGCGCGACCGTAGCACCAGCCTTCTGTACGCGTCTCGACGCGTACAGAAGGCCGCCAACTCCTCCTCCGTCCTCGGTCCAACTCTCCCAGTGAAGTCGCCGGGAAATCGGTGGGCCGCCCGCGCGGGAGCTGATGAGCGTTTTTGCCCGCATGAACGCGGCCATGCGGGGCAACAGGAACGTGGCGGGGAGGAAGAAGATTGTGGCTTCACTGGTGGATGAAGTCCAATCTTCCCTCAACAAGCTCCTCGCGCGGAGCGTCACCAAGGAGGAGGCGAGGCTCCGGAAACAGGTGACGAGGCTGGAGGCGGAGCTCGCTGCTTCCAGGAAGCAGATGGATGACCTGTGGCGGGAGGTCGCTGACTTGACCAAGGTGGTCAAGGCGCCTCCCGGTCCCATGCTGCCGCCTCCTCCTCCGACGACTGGACCAGCGCCGAAGACGGCGCCACCGACGGCACCCACCACGGCGTTCACTAAGGCGCCCACCACGGCGCCCACCACGGCGGCCACCAAGGCGGCCACCAAGGCGTCCACCACTGCGCCCACCACGGCGCCCACCACGGCGCCCACCACGGCGCCCAACACGGCATCCGGATCGCCGCCACAGCCTGTGCCGACAATGGTACAGGTCCTGACGGCGATCGAGAGGCGCCTCGCGGTCCTGTTTTCGTACGCGGCGGCTGTTGGCGGTTCTCCCGCTCCAGGACCAAGCGGCACACTCGCTGTCCGCCGCCCCGATCCGCCCCAGTCCGTTTCAGCGTACCGTTTGGTACGCTGAAACGAGGCGTGGGGCACCCGGGAAACCAGGGACAAGGGGAGGCTTCTTGAGGACTGGACCAGAACACGTGGTCTGGAGGTCCTCAACCGGGGGAATGTCGCCACCTTCTGGCGGCGGGGGACCAGCTCGGTCGTGGACGTATCGTTCGCGACCTCTGCCCTCGCCGCCCGTATTACTGGCTGGCACGTGGAGGAGGGTGAGGAGACGCACTCGGACCATCGGTACATCCGATTCGATGTCGTCCCCCCACCTGACCTCCCACAGCCGGTAGAAAATCCCCCGGATCCGCGTTGGGCACTTCACCATCTGGATCGGGAGGCTCTCCTGGAGGCTTCCATCGTGCAGGCCTGGATTCCGGCACCGGACCGGCCTGCCGATGTGGATGCCGAGGCGGAGTGGTTCAGGAGAGCCATGTCGCAAATCTGTGATGCGGCGATGCTTAGGGTTACACCCAGACCGGCAAGGAAGCAAGTGTACTGGTGGTCGCCGGAGATTGCACAGCTGCGCGCAGCATGCATCTCCGCCCGCCGCCAGTACACCAGGTTTCGCCGGAGGCGTCGCCGCCCAGACGACGCGGCAACCCGAGAGGCGGAGCTTTATCAGGCTTACAGGGAGGCTAAAGGTAATCTCCAGGAGACAATAAAGCGGGCCAAGACGGCGGCCCGCGAGGAGCTCCTGGAGACCCTGCAGCAGAACCCATGGGAGCGCCAGTACCTACAGGTCAGGGAGAAACTCCGACCTAGGGCGCCCCCACTGACCCAGAGTCTCCAACCGCAGCAGATGGAGCGGGTCATGGGCTCCCTGTTTCCGACGAGCGCGGAGGAGCACGTCCCTCCGCGCATGGCTCCGTCTCTGCCCGACGCGGATAGCATCAGTGAAGACGACGTACCCGAAGTCAGGGTGGGGAGCTAGGTGCGGCAGTACTCCGGTTTAAACGCCGGAAAATCACTGCCCCCGGACCCGACGGCATTCCTGGCCGTGCATGGGTCCTGGCCCTCGAAGAACTCGGGCCTCGACTGATGGGGCTCTTTAGCGCATGCCTCGAAAGGGACCAGTTTCCCAAGGTGTGGAGGACGGGGAACTTGGTCCTGATCCGTAAGGCGGGGCGGCCGGTGGACTCACCGTCCAGATACCGGCCGATCATGTTGCTCGACGAGGTGTGTAAGCTCTTTGAGCGAATTATCGCGGAACGCCTCGTCGAGCATCTCTCGACGGTGGGGCCAGACCTGGCGGACAACCAGTACGGTTTCCGTCGGGGATGCTCCACCGTGAGCGCGATCATGCGCGTCAAGAGCCTGACGGAGGAAGCAGTCTCGCAGGGCAAGGTGGTGGTGGCGGTGTCTCTTGACATCGCCAACGCGTTCAACACCTTGCCATGGAGCTGCGTTAGGGAGGCGCTCGTGTATCACGAAACGCCTCTCTACCTCCGTCGTATTGTCCTATCTCTCGGAGAGGGCCATAGCTTTCCCCAGCTGGCTCGGGCCAGCTCGGCGAGATGTGTCGTGCGGTGTTCCGCAGGGGTCGGTCCTGGAGCCGCTTCTGTGGAATATCGGCTACGACTGGGTGCTGCGAGGTGCGTTGCCTGAGGGCGTCGGCGTAACGTGCTACGCCGACGAAACCCTCGTCAAGGCGCGGGGTGCAACGTACCAGGAGGCAGCACTCAAGGTCACGACGGGTGTTGCTCAAGTCGTGGGTCGGATACGGCGGCTGGGACTGGAGGTGGCCTTGCACAAGTTCGAGGTTCTGTGTTTTCACAGACCTCGGAACGGTCCACCTGAAGGTTCCAGCATAAATGTGGGAGGCGTTAGCATCGGCATCAAGCCCTCGATGAAGTATCTAGGGATCGTACTTAATAGCCGATGGAACTTCGGACCACATTTCCGAAGTTTGGTCCCCAAGGTGACATAGGCATCGGTCGCGCTTTCGCGACTGATGCCCAACCTAAAGGGACCCAACGCTTCCTGCAGGAGACTGTACCTGGGGATCGTGCGGAGTATGGCCCTATACGGGGCTCCCGTATGGGCGGCGCGGTTGACGGCCAACAACTCAACGCTCCTTAACAGACCGTTGAGGACCTTGGCCGTCAAAACAATAAGGGGCTACCGCACGATCTCCGGAGAGGCTGCATGTCTCCTAGCCGGGACCCCTCCATGGGACCTGGAAGCGAGAGCCCTTGCGTCATTGTTCCAATGGCGCTGGAGCGGGACCACAGGCCTGCGTCTCGAGAAATCGATGACCGGCGGTCCCAACTCCGACAGGATCTCATGGAGTCATGGAGGGTGCGACTTGAGCAACCCAAGTGGGGTGCCACCATCATCGCGGCGGTGAGACCGATCATGGACGATTGGCTGCAGAGGCAGCATGGTGACCTCACGTATCGTGCGACGCAGATCGTTACTGGACATGGATGCTTCGGTAGCTATCTGTTTCGCATCCATCGTGAGGTCACACCCCGGTGTCAACACTGCGAGGTTTCCGACGACGACACCGCACTCCACACGTTGGTGGAGTGCTCAGCGTGGGCAAGTCAGCGCCGGGACCTCGTAGTGGGTCTGGGCGTGGATACCCTCTCGCTGGAGACCATGCTTCAAGCCATGGTCTCCAGCGGTGGTAGGTGGAACGCGGCCGTGTCCTTCTGCGAGCAAGTCGTGCTCGCGAAGGAGGCGGCCGAGAGGGAGAGGGAGCGTGCCCTCCCCGCCGAGTTCCGTAGTCAGCGGCGAGGCCGCCACAGACTCATCTACGCCCAAGACCATCGACCTCCATGATCGGGGCCTGAGGACGGCGGGATCGCCACCCGTCGTCCTTACAGAAGCAGGCTAGAAGGGTTGCGTGCTGCGGGGCCTTTGCCCCATAGCACGCAACCAGATTCACTCACTGACGCGGGATAAAACCCTACCCCAACGACGCGGGATTCTCATCCCGACCCATCCCCCGCAGAGACCACAGAGGTGGTCAAAGTCCGCCGGGCGCCACTAGAAATAAGTTCTGCTTGTAACCAGAGACGCCCGGCAACGGACGTTAGAGCGGCCGCGCGTTAAAAAAAAAAAACACTAAAACCTTCCTTGAGAACCACTCTATGCATTTTTTTTTTTTTTTTTATATTTTGGTCGACAAATTGACGCCACTCGCCTGATGGTAAGCTGAGGCGACGTCTGGCAATTGAGGGCGACTCTCACAGTACACAGGAATACTATAGAGAGTGGCCCTCAACTTGACGACCCTGTAATGTGCCTCTTCACGCTTCGCTTAAAGAGCCCAGGGTTATATGTTGGAGGAAACACGTGCGCAGGCAGGGCGTTCCAAGCCACCATCGTTCGGCAGAGAAACGATCGTTTAAAACGCTCGGTTCTCGCGAAGACGGTTTCCACGGTATGAGGGTGACATCTCTGCCCGGCACGCGTTGTTCGGGATCGGAAGGGAGAGGGTGGGATCAGGTTGAAGAGCTCTTCAGAACACTCACCGTGGTAAATACGGTAGAACGCGGCCAAGGAAGCAATTGTTCGGCGCTGGGCTAGCGGCTCAAGGCTTCCCGTTACCTCCGGACAGTCTATAATGCGAACAGCGCGTCGCTGCATAGCGTCGAGTGCGTCCAGCAAATACTTCGCGGAGCCGTCCCAGAGGTGAGAGCAGTATTCAACGCAGGGTCTAATCTGCATTGGTAAAGTCACATTAAAATCCGTTGAGTAGTTTAAAAAAAGTAAATAAAAAAAAAGTATTGCAGTTTATCTTCATTTCACAAGTAGTATTATCCCGCACACGGTAAGTGAACATGTAACTTCTGAAATATTTACCATCAACGTTATTAAATAAGCAGAGCCATGCTCCAAACTGCCTGAACTATCTCAAACGGAAACAACTTAAGTTGTAGCAAAGTTTTCTTGGTCCTTGTAATTATGGTGCCATGTTTCAGTTACACGTTTATGTTTATTAAATTATACTGAAACTATGAACAAACAAATATAATTATTAACATCGCTATATTGTTGTTTATTATGTTACCATCAAATTGAGAGCGTAACTTTGGTAGACCTAACATGTTAAAGGGAAATTACGAATAGAATTATAATCATACATTGTATTATCATAAAACTATTACCGTCACTAATATAAACGATAGTAAATCAATAACATAACATAACATAACATAGCATCACGCCTTTTTCCCCGAAGGGGTAGGCAGAGGTGTGCAACCACATCCACATCTCGCCAGCTATGTTAGGTCCCATGTACTAAAGAGAATTATTCACCAGACCCGGGAATCGAACCCGAGACCTCGAGTGTGGCAGTCCGTACATAGTACCATATATAGAAAATCAATACACACACATATCACGCCGGTATTTTGCATTACACACCCATAATTTGCCAGTATAGAGGGCAAGCCTATTGTCGTCGTTATAATGGGTTATGACCAAAAATTAGCCGCTATTTTTTAATTTGGAAAAAAATTGAAACCCGTTGCCTTGCGATGAAATGTTGATGAAAGGCAACAAAATCTTACGTGCTAGCAGATATGGCACAGCCAATTAAAATCGTGGGCGTCTCGGACTATATATACATTCTGAATTCCAACAGCCAGCATTGATGTTTCATGATGATGTTGATGTTGTGTTTGCTTTAGTGATATATTCAGGTGTGACGTAAGCCGTAAGTTTTGGAGACTTTTTTATTTTTTTTTATTTTTTATTTGCGCTCCTCTACCTATGGCAGAGCCTATTCGACAATGTTTAGTTTTGATCTAGTCTAACTAATAAACGATAACCCTCACAGGGTCCCTTCCTTTTTAAACTTTCATTCCTGTCCCCTAGTACCATGCCATTTCTTATTTTATTCCTCTCGCACTTTCATACTACGTTTCACTCTTTTATGTGGGGATTATTAGGGTACTGCGTTTTATTTCTTTATTAAATAAATATTTGACCTTTACACTTTTCTTATATCTAATTTACAGATCTTATATCTAATAATTTTTAATTATTAACAAAGATGTTTTTCTTATAATTTAACAGCTTATTTCTTATTTTCTATTTATTCTAAATGTCCTTAAATACATATTTTATTTATTGAAGCAGTTCTACATATCTAGCAAAGATGTTTTGTTTTATACATTTATTTGAACAATATGTAAAATATTGGATGGAAACAGGCGTTACCTGGCGAAAATCCATGACAAACTAATGGTAAGTAAGATGTTAAAACTTTTCAAAATATAATAGCATTATCTTCGCAAAAATAAAAGACAATGAAACGTCGACAATTGTTTCACCTCTAAACGAGGCATTATCAAGACTGTCTCAGAGAGAACAGTCAGTTAAATGTAACTTATGTTTTACATTTTATTTCTATAGTGTTGTTGTCTTATTGTAGGGGTAAATACATTATCCTTACTGTCTACTTGCGCATATGTTGTGCAATATTATTATAATATCTGCATATATAGCTTAGTTGCCCCCATTTCTTTTATGCACTATTTTTATAATTTTCTCACTATATTTTACAAATTCTCTTCTATAATCTTTTAACATTATGGGCAAGTTTGCCCTGTTCAAAGTGATGTTGTTGCTATTTCAAAGTTATGGCGATCAATTATATGGACTGGGCATTCGAGCAACAGATGTATGATTGTCTCGTGTACGTCCGGGTCGCAGGCGCACGATGGGCTCGCCTTACACCTGTTTTGGAGATTTACAGGTGCTCTGGTCAGTGGGTGCGATGTGCTAAGCCGATTCCCACGTTTGTATTTTGCCCCGTAGGTACTAGTCGGGAAGGTTGACATAAATCAGGTCATAAGAATCTTTTAAATATACTAGTACATAGAAAATTGGGGCGGGGCCCCAAGAGATTAGACTACGTCCTCGCCGTCCGCCCTGGACCCCAATTTGACCACGGTAACGCAGTGGCAAGTTGGGTGACCGAACGTCGAAATCGAAAGTTGAGTGGCCAACACAGAAGAAATTGTGCTTACTATGAAGCCTGAAGAGACCCCCGGTCCTGACACTGCCCTTCCCCGGGCAGTCTCAGCCGACGACATATTGCGCGAACAACGGACTTCGATGCCTTCTGATTTGGGGGCTCGCGTCGCGCCGCCTAGTTGCAGCGCGACGTCGACGCCCCAAGGAAAAGTTGCTGCTGGGACTGACGATGGGTCAGCTCCCAGTAGCGTGAAGAGTAAGGGCCATTCTGCCTCGCAGAAGAGGACCCTCGAGAAGGAGGGACCGCCGCGCGACCGGAGCACTAGTTGCTCTGGATGGGGGTCCCTCCTCTCCAGCGATTCGGAGGAGGAGGTGCCGGTGAAGACGGTGCGCACGCGTCTCGGCGCCTATAGAGTGCGCCCGCCTACTCCACCGCCGTCCTCTGTACCGTCCCTGCGTAGTCGCAGGGATATTGGTGTGCCGCCCGCGCGGGAGATCATGAGCATTCTCTCCCGCATGAACGCGGCCATGCGGGGGAGTAAGAATATGTCGGGGAGGAAGAAGATTGTGGCTTCACTGGTGGATGAAGCACAATCCTCCCTTGACAAGCTCCTCGCGCGGAGCGCCACAAAGGAGGAGGCGAAGCTCCGCAAGCAGGTTGCGAGCCTGGAGGTGGAGCTCACTGCCTCCCGAAAGGAGATGGAAGATCTCCGTCGGGAGGTCGCTGAGTTGACCACAGTGGTCAAGGCACCTCCAGGTCCCATGCCGCCTCCTCCTCTGACGGCTGGACCAGCGCCGAAGACGGCGCCTAGGACCGCGCCCACCACGGCGCCCGCCTCGCCGTCACAGCCTGTGCCGACCACGGTGCAGGTCCTGACGGCGATCGAGAGGCGCCTCGCGGTCCTGGAGGACCGGGCGTACCGCCCTCCGCTAGCGCGCCCCGCGTTTTCATACGCGGCGGCTGTTGGCGGTGCTCCCGCTCCCGGTCCTAGCGGCACACCTGCTGTCCGCCGCCCCGCTCCGCCCCCGTCCGCTTCGGTGAGCCGGATACCGGCCGAGACCGCGGCCCAGGCGCGGAAGGCCAAGGGGCGCGGCAAGAAGAGTGGCACCCCTGCTGAGCGACGATAGAGGAAGACGAAGGCCGCAAAGAAAGCGGCCAAAGCCGCCGCGGCGAAGGCGCCGAAGAGGCCCCGCCCTCCTCGCTCCACCGCCGTCGTTCTGACGGTGACGACGGTAGGTGTGGAGAAGGGGGTGGGGTACGCCGACGTACTGAGGACTGTGAAGTCCTCAGTCAACCTCTCGGCCCTCGATATACAGGGGGGGCTCCAGTGCAAGACAACACGCACCGGGGCTCGCCTCCTCGAGGTCTCCGGCGCCTCCAGCGGCCCTAAAGCTGACGCCCTAGCGGCTCAGCTTAGGGTCGCGCTGGACGAAGAAGCCGTCCGTGTCACCAGACCCACCAAATGCGCCGCATTGCGCATCACGGGTCTGGATGACGCGGCCACGACGGAGGAAGTTGTCTCCGCCGTCGTGGAGGCACTGAAAGTGGCGGACGGACGAAGCCTCCTCGTAGGGGGCTTCCTAAAGGCGCAGGTGCACCTCCTTCGTGCCCGGGAAACCAGATGTTTCCGGTGCATGGTGGTGGGGCACGTCGGAGTGCAGTGTACAGCGGAAGTCACCGTGGGCGATCGGTGCTTCCGCTGCAGCCGGCCCGGTCACAAGGCAAGTGCCTGCGACGCCCCGCCTCGCTGCTTTAGATGCGAGGCGGAGGGCAAGACCGCGGATCACCGGGTCGGCAGCACAACCTGCGCCGCCTCGAGGCCCAAACCTCGTCCGTCCGCTGAGAGCGGTGGGGGTGCCGCCCTTGCGCGGCCAGTTGTTTCGCGGCGGGATGCGGTTATGGACGTCAATTAATGTCTGACGCCCGTATCCGTATCCTGCAAGTGAATTTGAACCACTGCCGTGCTGCTCAGGATCTTCTGTACCAGAGCATCTGGCAGTGGTCCATAAACTTGGCCGTGGTCGCCGAGCAGTACTACGTCCACCCGGGAAGCCCGGTGGACGAGGACGGCTCGGACTGTTGTATCTTTGGGTGGTCCGCCGCAGACAACTCGCGCCTTGCGATCATTGCAAGGGGCCGCGGGTGTGTTGCGGCGGACTATGATGGGTTGGCAGTCGTGGCCACCTACATCTCGCCGAACATTGACGAGTCTCAGTTTGAGCTATGGCTCACTGAGCTCGACGTCGTCTTCGCTGCGTGCCGTCCTCGCCCTGTCCTGCTCCTGGGAGACTTCAACGCCTGGAGTGAGGCGTGGGGCTCCCGGGAAACCAGGGACAAGGGGAGGCTTCTTGAGGACTGGACCAGAACACGTGGTCTGGAGGTCCTCAACCGGGGGAATGTCGCCACCTTTTGGCGGCGGGGGGGGGAATCGATCGTGGACGTAACGTTCGCATCCCCTGACCTCGCCGCCCGTATTACAGGCTGGCGCGTGGAGGAGGGTGAAGAGACGCACTCGGATCATCGGTACATCCGGTTCGATGTCGTCCCCCCACCTGACCTCCCACAGCCGGTGGCAAATCCCCCGGATCCGCGTTGGGCACTTCACCATCTGGATCGGGAGGCTCTCCTGGAGGCATCCATCGTGCAGGCCTGGATTCCGGCGCCGGACCGGCCTGCCGATGTGGATGCCGAGGCGGAGTGGTTCAGGAGAGCCATGTCGCAAATCTGTGATGCGGCGATGCCTAGGGTTACACCCAGACCGGCCAGGAAGCAGGTGTACTGGTGGTCGCCGGAGATTGCAGAGCTGCGCGCAGCATGCATCTCCGCCCGCCGCCGGTACAACAGGTTTCGCCGGAGGCGTCGCCGCCCAGACGACGCGGCAGCCCGAGAGGCGGAGCTTTTTCAGGCATACAGGGAGGCTAAAGGTAATCTCCAGGAGACGATAAAGCGGGCCAAGACGGCGGCCCGCGAGGAGCTCCTGGAGACCCTGCAGCAGAACCCATGGGGGCGCCCGTACCTACAGGTCAGGGAGAAACTCCGACCTAGGGCGCCCCCACTGACCCAGAGTCTCCAGCCGCAGCAGCTGGAGCGGGTCATGGGCTCCCTGTTTCCGACGAGCGCGGAGGAGCACGTCCCTCCGCGCATGGCTCCGTCTCTGCCCGACGCGGATAGCACCAGCGAAGACGACGTACCCGAAGTCAGGGTGGGGGAGCTAGGTGCGGCAGTACTCCGGCTTAAACGCCGGAAAATCACTGCCCCCGGACCCGACGGCATTCCTGGCCGTGCATGGGTCCTGGCCCTCGAAGAACTCGGGCCTCGACTGATGGGGCTCTTTAGCGCATGCCTCGAAAGGGGCCAGTTTCCCAAGGTGTGGAGGACGGGGAAACTGGTCCTGATCCGTAAGGCGGGGCGGCCGGTGGACTCACCGTCCGGATACCGGCCGATCGTGTTGCTCGACGAGGTGTGTAAGCTCTTTGAGCGAATTATCGCGGAACGCCTCGTCGAGCATCTCACGAGTGTGGGGCCAGACCTGGCGGATAACCAGTTCGGTTTCCGTCGGGGACGCTCCACCGTGAGCGCGATCATGCGCGTGAAGAGCCTGACGGAGGAAGCAGTCTCGCAGGGCAAGGTGGTGGTGGCGGTGTCTCTTGACATCGCCAACGCGTTCAACACCTTGCCATGGAGCTGCGTTAGGGAGGCGCTCGTGTATCACGAAACGCCTCTCTACCTCCGTCGTATTGTCGGGGCCTATCTCTCGGAGAGGGCCATAGCTTTCCCCAGCTGGCTCGGGCCAGCTCGGCGAGATGTGTCGTGCGGTGTTCCGCAGGGGTCGGTCCTGGGGCCGCTTCTGTGGAACATCGGCTACGACTGGGTGCTGCGGGGTGCGTTGCCTAGGGGTGTCGGCGTAACGTGCTACGCTGACGATACCCTCGTCACGGCGCGGGGTGCAACGTACCAGGAGGCAGCACTCAAGGTCACGACGGGTGTTGCTCGAGTCGTGGGTCGGATACGGCAGCTGGGACTGGAGGTGGCCTTGCACAAGTCCGAGGTTCTGTGTTTTCACAGACCTCGGAACGGTCCACCAGAAGGTTCCAGCATAAATGTGGGAGGCGTTAGCATCGGCATCAAGCCCTCGATGAAGTACCTAGGGATCGTACTTGATAGCCGATGGAACTTCGGACCACATTTCCGAAGTTTGGTCCCCAAGGTGACGCAGGCATCGGTCGCGCTTTCGCGACTGATGCCCAACCTAAAGGGACCCAACGCCTCCTGCAGGAGACTGTACCTGGGGATCGTGCGGAGTATGGCCCTATACGGGGCTCCCGTATGGGCGGATAGGTTGGCGGTCAAGGGGAACGTGACTCTGTTAAACAGACCACTTAGAACCTTGGCCGTCAGAACCGTACGGGGGTACCGCACGATCTCCGGAGAGGCTGCATGTCTCCTAGCCGGGACCCCTCCATGGGACCTGGAAGCGAGAGCCCTTGCGTCATTGTTCCAATGGCGCAAGGAGGCGCTGGAGCGGGACCACAGGCCTGCGTCTCGAGAAATCGAGGACCAGCGGTCCCAACTCCGCCAGGATCTCATGGAGTCATGGAGGGTGCGACTTGAGCAACCCAAGGGGGGTGCCATCTTCATCGCGGCGGTGAGACCGATCATGGACGATTGGCTGCAGAGGCAGCATGGTGACCTCACGTACCGTGCGACGCAGATGGTTGCCGGGCATGGATGCTTCGGTAGCTATCTGTTTCGCATGCATCGTGAGGTCACACCCCGGTGTCAACACTGCGAGGTTTCCGACGACGACACCGCACTCCACACGTTGGTGGAGTGCTCAGCGTGGGCGAGTCAGCGCCGGGACCTCGTAGTGGGTCTGGGCGTGGATACCCTCTCGCTGGGGACCATGCTTCAAGCCATGGTATCCAGCGGGAGTAGGTGGAACGCGGCCGTGTCCTTCTGCGAGCAAGTCATGCTCGCGAAGGAGGCGGCCGGGAGGGAGAGGGAGCGTACCCTCCCCGCCGAGTTCCGTAGTCGGCGGCCAGGCCGCCCCAGACTACGCGACTACGCCCAAGACTATCGTCCTCCATGATCGGGGCCTGAGGACGGCGGGATCGCCACCCACCGTCCTTACAGAAGCAGGCTAGAAGGGTTGCGTGCTGCGGGGCCTTTGCCCCCTAGCACTCAACCAGATTCACTCACTGACGCGGGATAAAACCCGACCCCAATGACGCGGGATTCTCGTCCCGACCAAACACCCGCAGAGACCACAGGGGTGGTCAAAGTCCGCCGGGCGCCACTGGACATACCCTCTGCTAGTAACCAGGGACGCCCGGCAACGGACGTTAGAGCGGCCGCGGCCTTGGGCCGCGGAATTAAAAAAAAAAAAAAAAAAAAAAAAATTAAAAAAAAAAGTACATAGAAAATTATGCAAAAAGGTTATACCTTATAATTACTTTTATTAGAAACAGACAAGGCTCAGGCACGCGGCCGTGTCCTTCTGCGAGCAAGTCATGCTCGCGACGGAGGCGGCCGGGAGGGAGAGGGAGCGTACCCTCCCCGCCGAGTTCCGTAGTCGGCGGCCAGGCCGCCCCAGACTACGCGACTACGCCCAAGACTATCGTCCTCCAAGATCGGGGCCTGAGGACGGCGGGATCGCCACCCACCGTCCTTACAGAAGCAGGCTAGAAGGGTTGTGTGCTGCGGGGCCTTTGCCCCATAGCACGCAACCAGATTCACTCACTGACGCGGGATAAAACCCGACCCCAATGACACGGGATTCTCGTCCCGACTAAACACCCGCAGAGACCACAGAGGTGGTCAAAGTCCACCGGGCGCCACTGGACATACCCTCTGCTAGTAACCAGAGACGCCCGGCAACGGACGTTAGAGCGGCCGCGACCTTGGGCCGCGAAATTAAAAAAAAACAAAAAAAAAAAAAGACGAGGCCCAGGCAAATACATTCCCTGCAAACGGCAATAGGCATGGGACTAACAAATTGGCGAAATAAGCACCTATGTCTACCCCATCGAAGATATATTCGTGATTTGTGTCTAAATTACTTTATAAGCACAATGTTTTAAGTTAAACCCTTTACCACGGTTGATGTAATCCGACCGAAATATCAGAAAGCAATAAGGTATATTACCTTCCTTTAACATTGTTACGATTTAATACCAGATTTTTAGCACTTTTAGAGCACTCATATTATATTGTTTCTTTCTCCACATAATTATGACAAATATGTATTTCATTGCCACTTGTCTGTGTCACAGAGAAATGACTTTCCATTTCTTATGACTGCAAGTTCAGTAGAGCGTATATCATGTCGCTTCATAAAAAAAAGCGAATACAAAACAGGAAGAATACAAAAGGAAAAAGACAAGAAAAACTTAACACAGCAAATAAATAACAAAAAGAAACTAACATGGATCGCAAGGAACATGAGGCATGAGAGAAAAGTGACGAATGACATGACTTTCGTTATTATTTTGAGTGTTACAAACAATTGTTTTGCAAACTTTGGCGGAGGCGTTGCCAACATTGCAACTATTAAACTGGTTCAAGTGATAAGCAGGCAAAGGGGTAGGCCGAGGTGCATTAAACAGCCACACTTTGGCAGTAATTTTGTTGGTCCCACTTAATAGTGGGCAAGCCTATTGCCATTACCACTTTTTAATTAGAAAAAAATCCCGCAGCCAGGACAGATGTGACACTAAATAGAATCTCTGCAGTCCGATCAACACACAGAATACCCAAAGAGGTAGTGGTGTTCATTACGTCAACATTTCGGTTAGTTTGTTCGCAGGTATCGCGTAATGGCGAGTCTATTGCTGTTTCCTGGCACTTTCAATTCGCGTAACTTTGTTGGTCCCACGTATAAGGAGGCAAGCCTATTGCCAATTCAAACCAAATCTCCAACAGCCAGGAGTGATGTTACATACAGCTAAATAGAATATCTGTAGTCCAAGCTAAACAAGAGTTAGTTAGAAGCTGGTTTATAACAAAAACGGTAAAACTAAATCTACGTCCTACTGTCTAATCTAATCTATCTGAAAGAACGGAACGAAACGAAATCGTACTAAATCCTTTCTGTGGTTAAACTGAGAGATAACAGAAAGTTTCTCATCCATAATGTTAAATTAAATAGAATATACTGTAATCACAACTTGTAGTTGTCTAGCAAAAATCCCGCTGGATTATGTTCAGTGCAGATTGCATCCAGCTGAGAGGATGAAACTTCAAAACAATATAATGAAATACAGTTTTCTGCAAAGTTTATAGAAGTTATATTAAGTATCTTAAATTATTTGTCAGAACAACTATAGAGATAGGATTTTAGGTCATGCGTTTCTTCTTTATAATAACGTGCTCTTAAATGTAAATGAAATGAAATGAAATAATTTATTTATTTATTTGTAAAGGTCACTAAATGGTTCTTACAAACGTCAGTAAGTACTTAAAATAAAAGATATCATTGCTTTTATATTGACATGTACTGCCAGATTCGCAAAGCAATAAGTACAACCGAGAGAAAGAACCTGGCACTAAAACTCGCTAAAGAAAACTAACTATACAATGCAATTTTTTATCTAAATTGTCAGTCCAAAATCAGAATTACTTTTCGTCGTATGTGATCGGGGATCACGGAATTTAGGGCATCAATTTTTATATTGGTTTATAATACATGCCACTTCATAGTCAAATACCCTAACGACTAATTATTACCTGGACCATTATAAACTATTACAATAATACAATGGTAAGTAAAATGTTTTAAGAAAAAACTTTTTAAAATTATATAATAGCATTAATTTTTCGCAGAATTAAAAGGACAACAAAACGTCGACAATTGTTTCGCCTCTAAACGAGGCATTATCAAGACTGTCTCAGAGAGAACAGCAAAATTCGTGGTTGGAACGTGTTTGCTTATAAGTAAACGCGTGCAAATTTCATTATCACGATGTAGGATTTTGTACAATAACTAATGTGGGTAGAAACCTCAGATCATGCTAACTAAGTTCCAAAAATAGGTATTCACCAATACTTGACCTTATCTGTTTGATTTAATTACTGTCTTTTGATAAGTTGCGTAGAAAACCCAAATGACACACACAAACCAACAACAATTAATGTGTCTGTCTGTTCGTAAACAGATTAAGTAAGGGAGATGTGTGAAAATCTATTTGTTCGTTGAGTAAGGTGTCCGCATCTCTTCTAACTATTTCTAGCCTTTCCCAAACACTTAACTTGAACCCTTTCTCACATAAACGTAAAACTTTAAAAGTGTTACTATTGTTCAAGGAATGACCAGTGTCAAGAAGATGCTTCGCGAAGAGGGACTTCTCAGGACAACCATTGCGGGACGCCGCTCTATGTTCCTTATATCTAATATCGAAGGACCTGCCAGTCTGTCCCACATACTTCAAACCACATTCATCACAACTCAACAAATAAACACCTGATCTGCGTGAGACCGACACCGAATCCTTGCCATTACACAGCTCCCTCAAGGTGTTCTGAGTTCTAAAAGCAACAAATATACTACTTTCCCTCATGATCTTAGCTATACTCAACGAGACGGGACCCACGAACGGCAAACAGGCCGTGTACTTCCTAGGTGGATCTTGAATCGGATGTAATAAATGAAAACTAGCCTTTCTGCGTTTTTTATTTAATAATGAGTGGACCATTCCTACGTCATAGCCATTACTTTGTGCTATGTAGCAAATGATGGACAATTCTTCACCAAATGCCTGTGGGCTCAACGGTACCGCCAGTAACCTGCTCAGTAAGCTGTGGAAAGCTGCCATTTTATGTTGCCATGGGTGATTGGATGAGTAAGGAATAACTGTGTCTGTAACTGTTGGTTTCCTGTAGATACGGAACTCATGAATACCGTTCCTTCTAGTAATTGAAAGGTCCAAGAAATTGAGAGTGGAATCTGACTCCAACTCTAGTGAAAAATCAATTCTAGGGTGTACTGAGTTCAACTTGGAGACAAGGACGCTGAGCTGACGTTTTGTTTCTGTCCAACATATAATAATATCATCCACATATCTAAAATAGTACAAGACATGAACGTTCCCAACTATGTGGTTAGTCTCGAATGCATCCATAAATATTTCAGCTATTAAAGGACTGAGTGGCGATCCCATAGCCAAACCATTCCTCTGTAGAAAAAAACTGTTGTTGAACTGAAAGTAATTCTGAGTCATACACAATCTTGTTAGGTTATAAATTTCTTCTATTTTATTAAAATTGATCCTTTTTATTGTTAATTTGTGTTTTAAAATATCTAATACTTCATTATACGGTACGTTAGTGAACAAACTTTTCACGTCCAAAGACACAAGTTGAGCATTGGACGGTAACTTAATATTTTTAATCTTGTTTATGAGGTCAGTACTATTTTTTATAGAAAATTTTGGGTTAAAATCTATTGCTTCTTTAATGATTGTGTTCAAAAACTTTGACAAATTGTATGCTGGCGCGCCCCTGTATGCGACAACAGGTCTAATTGGGCACCCTTCCTTGTGTATTTTTGGAAGCCATAAAACAACGGACAACTGGGATTCATGTTTATCAAAGTTTTATGCAACGGAGAGTTCTCAGGGAATAAATAAGTCGTGGATTTCAAAGCAAGCTTTAGTTCTGCCTGGAACTTAGCTGTAGGATTAAAGGTTAAGTGTTGAAAATCATCAGATGAAATAATGTCATTGACTCTTGCTATGTAATCCTCCCTCGGGATCAAAACCACGGTGTTACCCTTATCAGCCTTACTCAGAACCACATCCCCGTCCCTAAGTTTGTTGCGAATCGACCTTTGTACAGTCAATTCGGAGTTGAAAGTACCAGACAAACAAACAGAATCGATTTTTTGTGCAACCAGTGCCTTCAACATTATGTCACCCTTATTTCTAATGATTGCCACCTCCGCATCCACTGCCAAAGGTTCTAAAGATTTTTTATTGTTAAATGATTTAGGTATGGAATATTTTAAGCCCTTATTTAAAAGGGACACCTCACTGTTGCTGAGATGAATATCAGAAAGGTTCTTGATTCTGGGGTAAAATGTATGATTAGAAAACACCTGCTCCCTTCGGTCAAGAAACTCGCCTCTACCCGCCCTTAGATTAAATAATTTTTTTGATTGTATTAAAAAAAAATTATGTATAAATTTAGAAGCTAAATCTCGTGCCTTTATATCCAACAAATCAAATTCTACTCTGTGTAAACTAAATGACAACTCAGAGTGTAGAACCTTTAAATGCCACTTCAAATTGTCTCTCACTCTAAATAAACTCCTAATTTCCGAGTTTAGCCACACTGTTTTTGCTTTTAAAATAGAATTCCTAGCCGACACTGAGTTATTGTTTGTTTTTAGGCAGATGTACCTTGGAAACACCCCAAAGCGCTTACACTCTTGATTGAACCAAAGATTTTGACTTGCTGTTCTGTGGAGCTTGATCAACTTTATGTATAGTTTAGCCTGGATAGTGATGCTCACTGATCTCAAATATTGGATAGAAACAGGCGTTACTTGGCGAAAATCCATGACAAAACAATGGTAAGTAAAATGTTTTAAGAAAAAACTTTTTAAAATTATATAATAGCATTAATTTTTCGCAGAATTAAAAGGACAACAAAACGTCGACAGTTGTTTCGCCTCTAAACGAGGCATTATCAAGACTGTCTCAGAGAGAACAGCAAAATTCGTGGTTGGAACGTGTTTGCTTATAAGTAAACGCGTGCAAATTTCATTATCACGATGTAGGATTTTTACTTGATGATTTTTGATTACTTATAAGCAAACACGTTCCAACCACGAATTTTGCTGTTCTCTCTGAGACAGTCTTGATAATGCCTCGTTTAGAGGCGAAACAATTGTCGACGTTTTGTTGTCCTTTTAATTCTGCGAAAAATTAATGCTATTATATAATTTTAAAAAGTTTTTTCTTAAAACATTTTACTTACCATTGTTTTGTCATGGATTTTCGCCAAGTAACGCCTGTTTCTATCCAATATTTGAGATCAGTGAGCATCACTATCCAGGCTAAACTATACATAAAGTTGATCAAGCTCCACAGAACAGCAAGTCAAAATCTTTGGTTCAATCAAGAGTGTAAGCGCTTTGGGGTGTTTCCAAGGTACATCTGCCTAAAAACAAACAATAACTCAGTGTCGGCTAGGAATTCTATTTTAAAAGCAAAAACAGTGTGGCTAAACTCGGAAATTAGGAGTTTATTTAGAGTGAGAGACAATTTGAAGTGGCATTTAAAGGTTCTACACTCTGAGTTGTCATTCAGTTTACACAGAGTAGAATTTGATTTGTTGGATAAAAAGGCACGAGATTTAGCTTCTAAATTTATACATAAATTTTTTTTAATACAATCAAAAAAATTATTTAATCTAAGGGCGGGTAGAGGCGAGTTTCTTGACCGAAGGGAGCAGGTGTTTTCTAATCATACATTTTACCCCAGAATCAAGAACCTTTCTGATATTCATCTCAGCAACAGTGAGGTGTCCCTTTTAAATAAGGGCTTAAAATATTCCATACCTAAATCATTTAACAATAAAAAATCTTTAGAACCTTTGGCAGTGGATGCGGAGGTGGCAATCATTAGAAATAAGGGTGACATAATGTTGAAGGCACTGGTTGCACAAAAAATCGATTCTGTTTGTTTGTCTGGTACTTTCAACTCCGAATTGACTGTACAAAGGTCGATTCGCAACAAACTTAGGGACGGGGATGTGGTTCTGAGTAAGGCTGATAAGGGTAACACCGTGGTTTTGATCCCGAGGGAGGATTACATAGCAAGAGTCAATGACATTATTTCATCTGATGATTTTCAACACTTAACCTTTAATCCTACAGCTAAGTTCCAGGCAGAACTAAAGCTTGCTTTGAAATCCACGACTTATTTATTCCCTGAGAACTCTCCGTTGCATAAAACTTTGATAAACATGAATCCCAGTTGTCCGTTGTTTTATGGCTTCCAAAAATACACAAGGAAGGGTGCCCAATTAGACCTGTTGTCGCATACAGGGGCGCGCCAGCATACAATTTGTCAAAGTTTTTGAACACAATCATTAAAGAAGCAATAGATTTTAACCCAAAATTTTCTATAAAAAATAGTACTGACCTCATAAACAAGATTAAAAATATTAAGTTACCGTCCAATGCTCAACTTGTGTCTTTGGACGTGAAAAGTTTGTTCACTAACGTACCGTATAATGAAGTATTAGATATTTTAAAACACAAATTAACAATAAAAAGGATCAATTTTAATAAAATAGAAGAAATTTATAACCTAACAAGATTGTGTATGACTCAGAATTACTTTCAGTTCAACAACAGTTTTTTTCTACAGAGGAATGGTTTGGCTATGGGATCGCCACTCAGTCCTTTAATAGCTGAAATATTTATGGATGCATTCGAGACTAACCACATAGTTGGGAACGTTCATGTCTTGTACTATTTTAGATATGTGGATGATATTATTATATGTTGGACAGGAACAAAACGTCAGCTCAACGTCCTTGTCACCAAGTTGAACTCAGTACACCCTAGAATTGATTTTTCACTAGAGTTGGAGTCAGATTCCGCTCTCAATTTCTTGGACCTTTCAATTACTAGAAGGAACGGTATTCATGAGTTCCGTATCTACAGGAAACCAACAGTTACAGACACAGTTATTCCTTACTCATCCAATCACCCATGGCAACATAAAATGGCAGCTTTCCACAGCTTACTGAGCAGGTTACTGGCGGTACCGTTGAGCCCACAGGTATTTGGTGAAGAATTGTCCATCATTTGCTACATAGCACAAAGTAATGGCTATGACGTAGGAATGGTCCACTCATTATTAAATAAAAAACGAAGAAAGGCTAGTTTTCATTTATTACATTCGATTCAAGATCCACCTAGGAAGTACACGGCCTGTTTGCCGTTCGGGGGTCCCGTCTCGTTGAGTATAGCTAAGATCATGAGGGAAAGTAGTATATTTGTTGCTTTTAGAACTCAGAACACCTTGAGGGAGCTGTGTAATGGCAAGGATTCACGCAGATCAGGTGTTTATTTGTTGAGTTGTGATGAATGTGGTTTGAAGTATGTGGGACAGACTGGCAGGTCCTTCGATATTAGATATAAGGAACATAGAGCGGCGTCCCGCGAATGGTTGTCCTGAGAAGTCCCTCTTCGCGAAGCATCTCCTTGACACTGGTCATTCCTTGAACAATAGTAACACTTTTAAAGTTTTACGTTTATGTGAGAAAGGGTTCAAGTTAAGTGTTTGGGAAAGGCTAGAAATAGTTAGAAGAGATGCGGACACCTTACTCAACGAACAAATAGATTTTCACACATCTCCCTTACTTAATCTGTTTACGAACAGACAGACACATTAATTGTTGTTGGTTTGTGTGTGTCACTTGGGTTTTCTACGCAACTTATCAAAAGACAGTAATTAAATCAAACAGATAAGGTCAAGTATTGGTGAATACCTATTTTTGGAACTTAGTTAGCATGATCTGAGGTTTCTACCCACATTAGTTATTGTAAAAAATCCTACATCGTGATAATGAAATTTGCACGCGTTTACATAAGTAAACGCGTGCAAATTTCATTATAAAAGCAATTGCTTATAATAAGCATATTGCTTATAAAAGCAAACACGTTCCAACCACGAATTTTGCTGTTCTCTCTGAGACAGTCTTGATAATGCCTCGTTTAGAGGTGAAACAATTGTCGACGTTTTGTTGTCCTTTTAATTCTGCGAAAAATTAAAGCTATAATATAATTTTAAAAAGTTTTTTCTTAAAACATTTTACTTACCATTGTTTTGTCATGGATTTTCGCCAAGTAACGCCTGTTTCTATCCAATATTATTACAATAATAATAATATGTGGTAAAAAATCCCTTTCAGGACTGTGTTTTGATTCTCATTATTACAGAGACCTGACCATCCTTTTTGATCAATCTGGGTTTATTTGTACAAGAGCAAATATTATAATGGTAAAAGTTTAATAAATTCTGCGAAAATATATTTACATAATAGTGTTGACTGGGTTTGAAATGAGATACGTTTTAGGAATATTTAAGTATTCGCTATTTATAATGCCTAAAAGTTTTATTAACAATTTGATACTTTGCCTCGGTAGTACTAAAACTACCTTGGCTTTATTTACTATAGTAACAAGTTATATAAGTCGAGTGAAAAATAATACTAGTACCTCAACATCATCATAATCAGCAAATTTTCTACTGCTGAGCATAAATGCTCCCCCAATGATCGCCACATGCAACATCGGTTTTGTGCTGCTGAGGGCATACTATGCCGGCAGCAGCACAGTATGCGACCGCAAGCAGCAAGCCAAATTCCAAATAGATTGAGGTCATTGACACTGAAAAGTACCTATTCCCGTTGAACCCCAAATGTTACTTTTGAAACTGCTAATAAAGTTAAAGGTACTTATATTTGATCTAAGGTTATAAATCAATAAAACCACTGATAATATATATTAATTGGTAGATAGAACTAAAACTAAAGTTAGGACAAAGTTTTCGTTAGAATTATTGTAGCACGTGGCTGTTACGTGTTTATGTCTAATGTATTATGAGGCAAATCTGAACAAACGGCATTACCAACCTCGGTAATAATGATGTTCTATTCGATGATATCGCTTGTATTTGAAAGTGGCTTTGTTTTCAAATATTTATAGTTAATAATTGATGTAATGATGAATTTCTGCGCCATATTACTGACTAGCTGTTGCCTGCAGCTCCGCCTGCGTGTTATAGTTTTCTTGATCACCAATTACTGATTTATTATGTATAGCTGTTACTTTAGATCGATATAACTTTTTCATTTGTGAACCGATTGAAATAAAAGAAACCTTAAATGTTATGATTAAACCACAACGCATTACTGAAAACCGCATTCAAATCGTTTAAGCCGTTCTAATGTTCTGAGATTAGCATGTTCAAACATTCAGACAAAAATTCTAAAAACCATTGTAAAAGCCCCCTACAACAGTTTTTCTATTATATCTTCGATGTACAGACATCGAACAATTACAATTTTATTATATTATTATTATGTATTTACAATAAGAATTAAAATGTACAAAATATACATAATTATACACTAAAACTTTTGCACTTCTAGCTAATCGGAACTATTTGAATTTCGAATGTTATATTTTTTTAAACGTTGCAACCTTCTTAGTAATAAAGAAAAATAATTGGTGGGAAATTTTTGTCAATTGTTTTTTATCACACATCAAAGTTGTAACGAAAATGGAATTAAGTTGAAAAGATTTTAGAGCGATGATTTTTTATGATTTTAAAAGTTCTCTCTCTCCGCAAGACTGTGCCACTCGTCTTCAAAATGCTTTTGGGAGAGACGCACCTTGTTTGAGCACCGTGAGGCGATGGTTTGCTGAATTTGAAAGAGGTCGAGTTTCTTTACATGACGAATTTCGTGAAGGGCGGCCTTCAACTGCCGTCAACGAAAATAATGTGGCTACTGTTAAGCGGTTAATTGCAGAAAACCCGCGGACTACCTATGAGACAAATTGAGGACTATTGGGGATAGGTATGAGTCAAATCCGGAAAATTTTACACGAAGAATTAAAAGTTCGGAAACTTTGTTGTGGTTGGATCCCTCAACTGGAACTGACAGCGGAGCAGAAGCGGGCTCGCGTGGAATGGTGCTCATAGATGCTACTGAAGTACGACCACGGACATTCTAATGCTGTTTATGACATTGTCACAGGAGACGAAACGTGGATTTATTGTTTTGAACCCGAAAAAAAACAGCAATCTAGTGAATGGGTGTTTGAAAATGAGAACAAGCCAACAAAAGTGAGGCAGGCGAGAAACGTTGGTAAAAAAATGATCGAGTTTTTTTTCTCAGCTACGGCTAATAACTAGATTTCCCATCTCCACAATTCCACTTGAAAATCAAAAGAATGTTAAAGCCGAGTGGTATTCTACCATTTGTTTACCCAGGTTGTTAGAAAAAGTTCACGAAAGACGATCCAAGAGCCGCGTTCTCCTACATCATGACAACGCGTCTTCACACACGGCCAACAAAACAAAGTCATTTTTAGCTTCCGAAAAAGTACAACTCGTCACCCATCCTGCGCATAGCCCCGACCTAGCACGCTGTGATTTCTGTATTTTCCCCAAAATCAAGGATTTGATGAGAGGTTTCACTTTTACCAACTCCGAAGAGGCAGTGATAGCGTTCAATCAGCACGTAGAAAACATGCCTTCAGATCTGTAGTCCTCCTGTTTTAAAAAATGGTTCGATCGCATGAAAAAATTTTTCAAATGTAAAGTAGAGTATTTTGAAAAGCAATAAACATAACATTTTGGTTTTAACATGTTGTTATTTTAAGTTACGCAAAACTTATAGTGTGACCTACGTATACTAAAAATATTTACATTACAAAATCATCATTCACCGAGCCTTTTACTAAAGTTGGTCTGCTTTACAGTCTAACTGCGATTCGGCTGAACATCGATATTTTCCGTGAAGCGACTGCCATCTGACCTCCACAACCCATGGGCGATATCGAAGTTTTGTAGTTAGACCGGTCGGATTTTTGATTTAGGGCTCCAACTACCCCTAACGACTGCCATAGAGATGTTTGTATGACAACCGGGACCGACGGCTTAACGTGCTCTCCGAGGCACGGAGGGGTCTCAGTGTCTTAAGAAATGGTCACCCATCCTAAAACCGGCCTGACTCGATGTTGCTTAACCTTTGCAATGTGTTAACATTGTCGGTTACCACTAGACCACGAGCCCCTCATTTACATTACAAAATATCGTTTAAAAAATCCTCCGCGTCATTGCCGACTGGGAAGGTTCCCAGAATGCTGGCTGTGTTGCCACGTTGGATGGCGATACTTATTCTTTGGGCCAGAAAATAGCCAGTTTAGCAATGTCTCTATAAAGGCGGCGAGCACTCGGACCCCATGACCCCAGTGTCTCAACCCCAAACGGCTCAAATATGTAATCACCTGCTAGGTTAGCATATTTACGCCGTTTGAGGTCTTCAGCCGATGCAGCAGCAGCGCCGGCACATCCGGATGTGCTTGGAAGGTGTGAAGGTGCTAGGGTGTCAACGCATGTAGCGTCCCACACCAAAGGCCTTCCCATCTTCCACGGTAGCAACGACATACCGTCCGGTCTCTTTCCATCGCTTCGTGCTAAACCATTTGGTTCGCGTACGGCCGGATAGACCTGCGGTGGAAAGAGCCCTACGAATTATGTCGTTTAGAATAGCGTGCCGAGGTATACGACCTGCGCTTCTGCTACAAGAAAGACCATGGTTTCCCAGATTATCGACGGCTACTCCATAGGTGCAATGAGGCGGGGATACACAAGGTGTACCCAGCCGAAGGCAAGTGGCAATGCGGAAGGTTGTGTCGTCCAACATTGTACCGATGTTGGGCGATGGGAGCGCCTGGATCCATAACCCTGACTCCCATTCTCCAACAGCTAGTATACGTGCACGTTCTGAAATATTGACAGAAGTGTCAATTGGTGTATTAATTTTCAATTTACAGAGCGGCAAATCCCAAAGTCGCTGTGAGCCTAGGCGTGAAGGCAGTTCAGTGTCAAACAAAGACATCCTCCAAGCATTTATGGCATCGGTCTTGCATCGAACCTCGGAATCAATCAGTGTATTTGACAAAATTTTCCTGACTAATTCTTCGGTGCTATGGACCGACGACAGAAATGCTGGCAGACTGACATCTGTGACTTTGCCGCCCAAGCGAACTGGAAGAGACGCTTGGACCCAGCCTCGGTCATTAATATTTTACACAAAGAATTTTGTATTAAGTTGTCTAGTCTGCCCAAAATTTCTACATTTTTCCAAAATTGTCCTGAACGGAGGGCATGTGTAAATATGGGTACGAAAAGACAAAAACGAAAAATAGTGAAAGCTGAATGAATATTGATATTACATAGACTATCAATAACCTGATCCAAATTTTGAATTTTTTCCTCGATAAAAGTGGAAAAGCCCTCTTCTAAAATCGGGGACCCCAGGAGGCGTAAAGAAGTTTTGTCCAAAACTTTTATGTGGGGGGCCAAACAGTTGAAATTGGAGATAGTTGTTAATTTATCTGTGTTTTCAGATATAAAAATCTCACATTTATTCGGGTTCAGTTCTAAGCCAATTGACTGAAACTCGTTCTTTATTAGGGTTAAATCTTGTAAAACATTGGGTTAAAGGACAAACTGAAGATGACTGGTCCAACAGCTGAATTCAAAAGGTGGTCTTTATAAATTAATTTTGTTGGCTGACTATAGCATTGCCAAAGAAAGTTAAAAATTTTGGGGGTTTCTAATTTGGCCTGTGTCAGCAAGGTGTCCCTGTTTACAGAGTTGAAGGCGTTTTTTAGGTCAACTTTCAAGATGTCTTTGCTACTGTCAAGGTATGTTGCAAGCGCATGGATTGCGGCCTCACAACCTCCTTTTGAACCAAAACCTAATTGAAAGGGCTGAAATTTGGTAGTAAGCTCCGTACTATAAAAACGACAACAAATTTTGGCTGCCAAACGCCGCAAAGTGCTACCTACGGCAATGGGACGAATGCCACCATCCTTCTTGTTAAGGGCACATAAATTGGCCCCATACAAAATATCTGTGATGCCACTGTCCACATTGCCTGAGAGCATGAGGTTGACTAGAGCTGTTAGCTCCCTCAGAAGTGCATCACCAGCTTACCCAGCGCTCGGACACAACAGATCCTTAAGGTGCTGTGGTGTCAGATCGCATTAAAAAAAATGTCTTTAAAAGCAATGAAGTTAAGTATGCTAACTTTAACTCAAATAATTTAAAAATAAATAAGTCGCAAAAACTATACTTAAAACTAGGTACTACTTCTACCAGGGCTATGTCACTCGCCTAACAACCGCAAAAAATACGTGGCGTCAGCGACAACTTGAAGTTGTAAGTCACTAAGGGTTGTCTCTTGTTTGTGACACGGCATTGACCATAGAGTTGATATTGAGGCATTAACGTCATAATTATTGGTCTAATTATGCTGGTATTTTACTGACTACTAAACTAAACAAAAGAATGTGCTTTAATTAACGTCGGAGTGCAAGTTCTGTACGTAAGTACTATTCTCTATTCTGTGCTTCTACTAACTAGCTACTAGCGACTGCACTCTATCCAAGAGAAAGTTCCGCTTGAAAAAAAAAACAGTTGCTAGTTCAAGCCCATGCCCAAGACTATTGTTAAAGTGTTTTAGGCCACGTTTTTATCGTATGTTCTAGGAATCTAAGAAGTCCTAAAAGGCCCAATCAACATCTCCAGGGCCCATCAGTCATCATCCCCTGCACATGTCGCACCTGCTGATAGACAGAAGAGGCTCTGGCCAGATACCCAAAGGGCCAAGTAATAAATGTCGTCCGTAGCTTAGTGGGAAAAGCATTCCCCTAAAGGAAAGACCGCTGTTTCGATCCCAGCCAGGCGAAATTAGTTTTTGGCAAAACATATAAGTGACATGTTTATATTTATGTTACTTTTTAACTGCCTCAGTCAGCACGTGACCACGGCCGGTGTAGCCTGGTCGAAACGCCAGGCAATATTTAAAAGTTAGTCATACAATTGTTACTTTAAAGTGAAGCGACTCATGTATTTCGCTTGTCTGCATACTCCTCCTAAACTGATCTCCTTCAAACTTACCATAGAGATAATGTGTGGCGTGAGGGAGGTATAGAACAAAAAAAAATAGTTTGAACATAAAAAAATAAATCGTTGTCGTTCGAAAATTTCACACTTCGCTCAGTTTTTTGCAACAGCAGCATGCATTGCATACCTAGTTTACTACTGTCAAGATAAATAACTTATATGTTTCCTGAGAATAAAACTTAGAACACATTAAAAGTACCTAACTTACCTAACCGACTCTATATTTTTGAAATTCTTTCACGAAACGAAGTTAAAAAGTTGTAAACAACATGAGACACCGCGACAGGTTTATAGTTTATACCATGTAATCGCAGAAGATTTGTGGTACACCCGCAATAACCCCACTGGATTAGCTTCAGTGCAGACTGCAACAGAGTTATGAGACTTGGAAACAAATAGAAACAACTTAATATACTTTTTGTACTTCACTTGAAACTTTCGTAATTGAATTTTCTAAAACAACAAAACATAATATCGATGAACTGAGTGATTTATGTTACCAATAATATAATACGTAGATACTCGTATAGTAGGAATAAACTACTACTATAATAGACTAGGCAGAAAGAGGTTTACACAGTTCACAAAGCAGTATAAAAAGGTGGGTACGTCGTTTAGTATACCGGTTTTGAGTAGTGCTACGGTTTTTCTGAATATAATTTTTATTCAACCAGCTCGATAAAGTCGCAATATTACCTAAATAAACTTCATTTTCCAAACCTCATTTTTTTTAAATGAACGAGTAATTTAATATCGTGCCAGTTTTGGAGTAAATTACGGTCTAGCTTCTGACTAAGCTTTATGCATGCCGACGAGTTAAGATGAGGTAGGTATGTTGCACTTGCGCGCCCATTAATATGCTAACGTATGAAGTTTGAAAAGACTTTGTAAGCATAGCATAGTTATTATACACCGTGAATTATTTTTTTAAAACTATGTTTTTAAAAAAAATATTTTGGGCCCAGTTTCGATAACAGAACCGACTGGAATATTACCATGAAAAAACATACACATTTTTTTTATAAAGTTTCTTTTTTTTTATTCCGCGGCCCGAGGTCGCTGCTGCCAATGTCTATTGCCGAGCGCTTTTGGATAGCACTAGGAAGATTTTTTAAGGCACTGAGCTACCACGATTACTTATTTGATGTCTAGAGTCTACATAAATTTTAAGATTTTTGTAAAAGAATTGTGTTGGTTTTTCAAAGTAATACTTCCAGCCGTTTTTGTAAAATATATTTTATTGGAAACGATGGTATTTTCACAGTGTTTAGTTATTATGTTTTATTTATTATCTAGTCGTCCGTATTGCAAAGACTGTAGGTCTGTAACAATAGTCAGTTGGAACTTAGCTTCAGACAAGTAGTATGCACAACTTACAAGGCTCCCTATTCCGTGACACCAACAAAATTTAATGGCAATACGAGTTTTGTACTTCATCTCTGTTTCATAAAGGCGTTATTTAATGTTCACGTTTTGTTATAAAACTCTTAGCTGGGATTATAGCATGCCATCCATGAGTGCTTTCCACTAAGATGACTACTACTCGAATCATTGTTACGTACCTTAATTTGAGACTGATTTTGTCCTAATTGTAGAACTCAATTTGGCAGTGGTCGTTTAATAAGAAAAATAAGTATCTTAGAAGTACACTATAATACATGGGTACTGAAGAAAGAGCTTTGTGCTTAATACAGCGTATCTCAGGCTCAGGTTTATAAAATTACATACTACGACTCTTTGACATTACTTCGTTGCTACAAAAAATCCGAGTTTCCATAATAACAGCAGAAGGTGGTTGGACCTGGATTAAAAAATAAAATAAAAATAGCTGAAAGCATGCAACGTGGAATTAAGTTTTTTTACTTGTTTGCGAATGCATTTAGGCACACCTCCTCCCCGCCGCGGGGTCAGCGGGACGGCTTCGTGTGGGACTCCCAGCTGTTGAGATGGAAAAAGAAATGGACTACTTACTAAACATCCACGGTGTTTTCTCCTTAGCCTTAGCGGGGCCACTAGATAGGCAGAAGCTGTTAAGCTACAAGTGACGGCCCGGCAAAAAACTTCACAATCAACGCAGAAGCGACGCCCCCAAAACACATAAGGGCATCGGATTCCTCGAGGCCTTTCGTGTGAGCAGTGGGTCCCCCGGCACACCACCCACGGCCCTATCAGTCGGAGGACGCTGGCGAAGGCAGTCCGGTGTTGTCCCTTGACTGGAGCGGAGAGTGAGACCTGCATACGCAAGAATAGCCTCTTTGCCGCCATCACCTCCCGAGCAAAGGAGACGACGGCGCCGGCGGCCCAACAATGGTCGCTGCTGGCCATGGATTAGACGATGGCTGGCAACGAGATATACCTACGATGTTAGTGAGGTTCAACCTCCACGTGTACCAGGTGGCGCATACTACGAGCGTATACTCACCGTCAGTCGTGTTCACAGCACTGCATGCGCAATAATAATAACACTCGGGTTCTGTCTAAATCCTCACCACTTCCTGGTCTAGGTCGAAACAGCCGTGACCCGTGTGAAGTTGGGTGGGGTGGATACGACAGAGTGGATTTGAGTTGAACTTAAAAAAGATAATATACCTACCTATCTATTATTTTTTTTTACCATTAAGTTATTCATACATTACCATTAAGTTATTTATACATAGATTTTTAGTGGTTTCACCCAAAACCCCGAGAGTGAGATCACGTCATTAGTGTGATGGCCGGGGATCGAACCCACGCTTTCGTAACGGTATACCTAAACTTATCCACCACGCTACGGACTCTTATTTTCATTTAAACTTTCCAGCGAGTATTCTATTTTGCAATGCAATTTCATTCATATCTGAACTACATACATTATCCCCTCATTAATAACTTGCCTTTAAAAACAAGCCATAAAACAATTTGTTCTCCATTTCGTGTTATACTGCGGTCGTAATGACGTAGAAGTTTTAATTGGGATGTTAAAAGGGTTCACTAGGCAAATAATTTGAGGGAAACAGTTTACAAACGTCCGTTCATGTTAATCATTTGTTTATTAATATATTTTTGTATTTCAAAGCGATGTGTTTTCATCCTCAATATTAAGATAATAATCAAAGTCGCACATTCCGTATGTAGCTATGTTTAGATCTTTAAAATTACGCAACAGATTTTGATGCGGTTTTCACCAATGGATAGAGTGGTTCTCGAGAAAGGTTTTTGTGTATACAGGGTGTCCCAAAACTCAACGATAATCTGGGACTGGATGAAAGGCCAAGTTACACAAGTTCTGGAAAAAAAAATCCATATCACTCAGTTTAGCGATAATAGACATTTTTTCAAAAAAGTTGAAATTCGACACCCTTGGTCGCATTTTCAAGTTCTGTAATCACCAATGTCACAATTTCGCTGTGATTTTTTTAATTTCGTAATCTTCATTAACGATGCTATTAATCGCAACTACAAATTAACGCAAAAAACATTGTTAACTTAATAAAATAAAATATTAAGAAAGAAATTATAAATAGATCACAAAAACTGATGTCATCGGCGGGACTCGAACCCACGGCCTTTCCCTAACAGGGGGACTGCTCTGATCAACTGAGCTACGATGACCACTACCGACGACATCGAATTTTTGCTTCATATCATATTCATAATTTCTGTGTTTAAATATCGTTGTAACACGATAGACTGGTACCGTCAGTTCGGTAGAACTGCGGTAGGTGGATCCAACGCTAACCTTAATAGCGCGATGTAGAAATTATGAATATGATAAGTCTATTCGAAACTAATACAAAATCTATCAGAACGCCAGAAAATTGATGCAGCGTCAGAAGAAATAAATGCAAGGAGTTTTGCACGACTCGTGCCGAAGGCGAACAATTCGAACATTTACTTTAGTTTAAGGAGAATAATTAAATAAAAAGTTCGTTCATTGTTTTTATAATTATTCCATTTATTCAAATATTTTTTTTTACAATAAGATTGGTTATTAACTGACTCAATTACCTCTTTGCTATAAATAATAATTTTATTTCAGACCAGAAACAAAAAATAACAAATTTTAGTAACAAAAATTCCTAATGTTAAGTTGTTCAAAATGAGCTCAATTTGCAAAAAATAAGAAATAAAATTTTTAATGGCAAGAAAGTGTTGCACCATTTTGAAATCTTGATTAAATGCGCCATCTTCTGAAATAACTTGCCAAGGGTAGTGTTAAAGCTGCTACACACAGTGCCGCCGGGTTTATGCCGAGCGGCACTGCCGCCGGCAATACAAGCCGCCGGCTTAGGCCGTGCATAGCCGCCAAGCATCATTCCGGTTGTATAGTCATGTATGTATGAAATGACGCCAGAACCCCGCGCAACCCGCCGGCACAGCCCGGCGGCCATGCCGGCGGCTCATTTGAGCGGCAAGCCGCCGGCTTTGTAAGCCGCCGGGTTAGCGGCGGCTAGTTTTAAAAATTATAATAAAGCTGCTTATTTTAATTTTGGACAACCCACTTTCTAGAGTGCCCGGTCTCTATTTTTAGTCCCACGTGGGACTAAAAATACGGGCAAATTGTGGGTGGGTAATGCGCCTCTGCCCACCCCTTCAGGGATACAGGCGTGATATGTGTGCGTGTGTGTGTTAAAAGTTATGTTATCTTCGAAGCATAATCGTTTTGACCTTAAATACAAAGGTGGTGATTTTATTTGACAGTCATCTATCCAATTATACACGTTGATTTTATTACCGTCAGCACTACGCAAGGGTTCGCTTTCGGAATAAGTTTTGAACCAACTGGCAGCATTACTTTGAAAAACAAACACATTTTTTTTAAAAATCTAAAAAAATATATTTAGTTTCTAGACATCAAATGAGAACCCGTTGTAGTGGACTCACTCTCTTAAATACTTAAGTTTTACAACGGTAGTTACGGTACAGTTCGTTTTCATTCAACAATGCGCTGGCACAAAGCAAGCGTACGCCGCCGCCGGCCCCCACCTCAGCGACACTGCGGGCTGCGGCCAGTGATGCCAAGTTAGCAACTTTGTAGCTAGATCTAGCTATTATTTTAGGACAGACAGCTACAATTTAATAAAACTTGTAGCCAAAGTTTTAAGCTACTTTTTCTAGCTATTTTTCATTTCATCATGAGATGTGTGGTTATCAAAATTTATAAACTGTGGTAGGATGGCGCGGCGAGTCTTGTAAGAAAACTAAACGCAAATCTCATAGATTTTAAAGATTGGGTCAGCGTTGGCCGGACATTCCCCGTTTACTGCTGAACTGCACTATAACATTAAATCTTATCTACGTGCTAACAGTTTACAAATCAAAGAAGATCCCTATTAATATTACCTATAAATGTGAAAATAACTCAGTCTGTCTGTTACGCTTTCACGTCTAAACGGCTGGAGCGATTGTGATGAAATTTGGTATAGAGATAGTTCGAGGCCCTGGAAAGGACATAGGCTACTTTTTAACCGACTGCGCAAAAGGAGGGTTATGATTTTACGCGATAACGACTTCTTCTAAATATGTACACAATAAACATTCCTTCAAATTAATTAACATTGTTTTATTAATATTATTATTATTTTATTTACTCTATTATTTTATTTATTTAATTTATACTAGTTGTTCCCCGCGGCTTCGACCGCGTAGAAGTCGTTACTCTCTTGTTGTAATTGTGTACTCGATGCAAAGTGATGCCTTTGATTTGTAAACTGTTAGCACGTAGATAAGATTTAATGTTATTTTATTTACCTACCAATAGACTACTAAAATCTGACATATAAAAATCTAAAGCAGTTTACGCCATTTAATTACCGCCCGCCAACCAGACTTCAGTTTGGCGGCGGAATTTGTTTTTCGTTTCATATCGTATTGGTAATACCTACTACAAAATATTTTTGCTTAGCTACTAAATACTACTAAAACACTATAAAATAATAGAGCACGTTTCATTCGATTTCATGACATTCCCACCCGCCATTCTGACGAACACCAAAAATACGAGTATAAAAATTCTTCCGGTGAAAACATATACCAAGATATACATAAGTACTCTTGCTTTAACTTGCCACATTCAAATAGCAGAGGTTGAAATGAATTTAGTTGAAACTAAGCAACCAAACCGAATGAGTTTGATAACCCTGAACTCAATCCTCTGCATTAAAGACTCCCTCATGAAAAGTGGTAAATGTTGATATAACTGTGTTTTGCCTAAAGAATCAAAAAACAAAAATCAAGAATATGAAACAAAATCATCGAAAGATACTGATCCCGGCCATCGACATCTTCCTCTTGCATTGATTTAATTTATATTTCTTTTTTTAGACAATGACGTATGTAAACAAGACATATTAATCTCTCTTGAATGATGAAGATAAATATGATTATGATTAATTGTAATTTTATTGTAACCTATTTACCTACCTAAAGCCTAAAATATTTCTTAAAGTAACTTGTTTTTGAGACCGCAACCGTAGCTACTTCTAGCAACATTTTAGGGTAAAAAAAACTAGCAATCTAGCAACATTTTAACACTTGTCTAGCTACAGGGTAAAGCTAGCAGTTGGCAACACTGGCTGCGGCTCGCCTGTCCAGTACACCTCGTGACAGCGCCGGTGTCTGTTGCGTAATCGTGTGTGTCAGTGAGTAAAATGAGTCGTCAGTACGAATATTCGAACGTGGAGTATCTAGCAATGGTACAATTGTATGCCATTGCTAACCACAACCTACAAGAGGCTAGGCGATTGTACTCCCAGCCGGAGCACTTAAATGCGTTACGGCTACGAGGAGTCAGTGATCCTCAAGTACCGACACACGGGACCATCTTGGCTGCAACCCAGCGCTTACTCGACCACGGACAGTACCGGACACCGTTACATGCACAAGCCCGAGGACGTTTGAATGATTATTCCCAAATGGAAGTCATCAAACCCGCGAAGAACTACGCAGTGCGATAGTGGACGCTTTTGATATTGTGAAAAGTGATAGAGACACATCGAACAAGTTGAAAGACAATCAATTAACACGTGCACGTTTGTGTATCGAAAGGAAAGGACTCCATATCGAGCAGTTACTTCGGTACGGAGAACTGTAAATTAGTGTAAATAAACTGTAAATAGGTATGTAAGTTTGATTTTATTTGTAAATAGCTCGCAGTCAGTTGTAGTTCAGTGTATTTTTATTATTATTATTACATAGTTCAAAAGTCATTAAGTCGCTATTGTTAATAATAAAGTAGGTATTACAGACAGTCCTAAGCCCGTGTAAAGTACGAAGGAGAAATTGGAGTGTGTAATTTATGTTCAAGTAGGTATGTTTCGTAGTGATACTGGCCATAGTGGCTGCGAGGGGTCATTGCTCCCTAACACATGATATGCACGGTACTTAGAAGCGCTCGAAGGATGGATGTGTGTGTGCGAGACGTGCAGCCTTGAGCCTGGGGAGAGCGCCGCGCCCGTCCGCGTCAATTCATCAATGAAATATCGTACTGCTACTAATGTTAAACTTGATCGAGTGAGAAAAATTACAGAAATGACTAATTTCTTTATTATTATCAGTACAGTAATTTAGATGTTAAAAAAGGAATCCAAATATTAATCCGAGAGCGAACCCTTTCGACTGCTGATGATGATAAGATCAGCGTGTATACAATTTACAGGCTTGCCTCCGAGAGTATTATTTATTCTCACGCGCATTAATATTTCTCGACATTTCGTAAAACCCTTAAATTTAATATCGGTACCTGCGACATACAAGGTTTGTCAATTTTAATAAAACAGCTCATAAGGTTTTGTTCACCATCCAACTCTTTGTGAGAAACATCCTATTTAAGTAAATTGCTTACAGGGACAATTTTGTAAAAGGTTTTGCCACCAAAATTATTATTACGCTTACGACGTCGAGTCACAGACAAGAGAATCGTAGAACCAAATTAATATTAATGCCATAAAGTTCAAATATTTCCAGATGTTGGTTTCAGACTCCCGGCAACGGACGTTAGAGCGGCCGCGGACTTGGGACGCGGAATTAAAAAAAAAAAAAAAAAAAGAACCATTCATACAACGCCATCTAGCCTCAAACTAAGCAGAGCTTGTGATATGAGTACTACATGCTTATACTTATACTTTGTTTTTGTAAATAATACATATTAGACATAGGAAACACCCAGACTTCGGAACAAACGTATGTGTCAAAGATACTTATAGAACTTTGTTTAAAAAATTATCCGCGTCATTGCTGACTGGAAAAGTTTTGTAATATCTCTACATCACGATCACTTCACTAGTCATATTATGAAACAAAGTCCCTTCCGTCCGTATGTATATCTTAAATAGGTACTACGCAGCTAATTTTGATGCGGTTTTCACCAATGTATAGAGTGTTTTTCGAGGATTCTATTTGTGTATATAATTTGTCAAGTGGGTGAAGCCGCGGGCGTCCGCTATTAATATTATAAAACAAAGTTTCCCGTGTCTCGTCTGTACCCAATAAAAAATGTTGAGAATTAATTTTCTTGAGGCTTTTCACCAATAGATAAAGTGCTTAATCGGGAAGTTCAAGGTACCTACCTAATTAATGTTTTATGTATTTGGCCTGTAAAGCTGAAGTGAAATTAGGGCGGGACTTCACAATAGGGTAACTACCTATTACAGCAAACCTACATAATATTATAACCCTGTCTGCTCTTTCGAGAAAATGCGTGATTCTATGTAGGTATGTATCAAGTCAAAGTAGAATCCGATTCCTTAAAAGACATTAGACATTCAGTTCTTTAGCGAACAATCTGTTTGAAAGAAACTCGATAAAAAGTTTAAAAAGCATTAAACACCAGGGGTGGTCGGTGTAAGCTCGGAAGAGATTTTATTTCAAACGGACAAAAGTAAGTACAGAGTATTAATAAGTTGTGTTTATAGCCTTTTTCATTATGATAAAAGCCAGTACGATATTCTTGTTCCTTTAAGACTGTTATTTACAGCCCCAGTTTGGGTGTTTTGGCATTACTTTGAATATTATTTCCATTTAATGAACTGTAAAACCTAGTATTTATTCAGTATAGTTTTAAAGGGTATTTTATGCTTCTATAATTTCACTCAAGTCATGAAGAAAGGTCAGGTTAAAAGTACCCTTCACCAGAGGGCCTTGGCAACGGACGGGGGAGCGGTTTAAAAAATAACCAATGAAAGTTCAGGGGGGAAGAACCGACAGACGTAGTCCTGCCAAAAAAAAAACCCAAATTGTGAATCTAAACCATTCTCGAATCCCCTCTCACAAAAAAACACAACCTCTCCCACACACAAAAAATTCCATCAACATCGGTCCAGCCGTTTAGGAGGAGTTTAGTAACATACACGCGTACAGTACAATTATATGTATAAAGATAACGTCGTTTGTTCATTGTACTAGTTATTGACTTTGACAACTATGTGTAATTAATGTTAACGTTATTAAATGTTTTGTAATTTCTACATTTTTCTTACTGTAGAAAAGATTGGTCATGAGTTTTATTGCCAGGTTCTTTCTCAGAGGTTCTACGTTTTGCCTTGCGTATTTGGCAGGAAATGTAATTTAGAAGCAATTTTGACTTTAATTATAACCTTCCTAACTTTAATTGTAACCTAATTAAATACCTACCTACCTTGGTGGCACAATGGTACTATGTACGGACTGCCACGCTCGAGGTCTCGGGTTCGATTCCCGGGTCTGGTGGATAATGTATAATTCTCTTTAGAATTTTACCCAGATAATTATCCCAAAGTCTGGAACTTGTGCCCGGTAAATGGCAATAGGCTCGCCCCCTATTACATGGGACCTAACATAGCAGGCGAGATGTGGGTGTGTTTGCACACCTCTGCCTACCCCTTCGGGGAAAAAGGCGTGATGCTATGTTTATGTACTAATTAAATAAAGAAATTTTCATTATTATTTTTCATCTGCCTACCCCAGTGGTAAACGTGTTTTTCAGATGTATGCACGTAATCATTACACACCGGATTTCTACTGTTTTATAAATATTTTATGATCGAACGCTTGCGATTTCTTCCGTGTGGCAATCTGGTTATTGCCATATTTTTTATTCCTACTTAGAACGTATTTATCGTAGCGTGATGTTATATAACATTTCAAATCAAATCAAATCAATCTTTATTTCGGGTACATGCCCATATAAAACATCCACATATATTTTTTTTGTAACATTATAATTAATAAAAATAAATTTTTATATAAAAACATACGAAAGAAATTAACAGCGAGTTATGTTATTGTGTTATGTGTATGTGTATTTTTTTGTATATTATTATTTTGTATATGTGTTGTGTTATTCACAAACAATGTATCTTTATGTTGATGAATGAATTTTCAAATAGGTCTATAGTCCACCGGATAAAGACAAAAAAGGAGGCTGAATTCGCAAAGCGTGTATGTATGTTGTATGGGTCTATTAGGGTAGTGGGAATTCATATTTGCAACTTCGAAAAATCTGTGGAAAATGATAAAATCGAGAAAAACTTCGAAATTTCGGCACTTTTTTCACTACACTCCAGGGCCAAAACTATGAATTTTTTGTGAACCATGTTTTCTACAACTATAAACTGTATAAAATTACCTACAATTTAAGCTTAATTGGAGCTCTATTGACCCCATAGGAGCCAAGCTATGGCATTTCGAAGATGACCAATTTTCTCGAAAATTTAAATTTTCAATTTTTACTTACTTATTTCGCGAAATATTGGCAAAACCACTTGCCCTACGAAGAAAGGTTACAAAAAATACATTGTTGTACACTTATTTAGCTTTTATTAGAGCCCAAAACGAAGTCTGTGAGACTCACAGTTCACTCACAATGTCAAAAAAACGAAAAGAAGGTAAAATGCGTTAAGACTCAGTGTAAACAGGATTATTGAAAATTAGACCGGAATCTTAAAAGGGACGATGGGAAAGGTCATTTGCAGCAATATTGACCCCAAAAGTAACATACCTACACTTTTCGTAGCAAAAAGACTTGTAGATCGTAATGCTTTCTTTTGTTTTTGTTGTGTGTCGATGTGGATAACGGCCTTAAGTTCGCCAATACCATTGAAGTTAACTATATGGTGAAATTGGAAGTAGCCAACCCGGTAACGCAGGGGAGTAGCCAACTAGCATTCACAAATACTAGAAAAATGTCAGTCCCGACAGGAGTATGTTTTGTTTGTAGGCTGATGCTGGAAGAAGGTACCAGCACTACAGTCAAGAAACGTGGAATCAATTCGCTGATTACAGCGAGTGTCAAACGTGGTGATAAAGAAAATGAAAACTTTTTGAAAGGATTGAACGAAGTTGTAGTTCACGATGTGAGTCATAATGTTGACGCATGTGCTCGTCGTGGAGGTGACAAGACTCCAGAACCCCAACCATCCACCTCAAAAAGATCGATAATGTATCTTGGAAGCATTTGTTTGCTTTGTTTGAAGAAATTACTGAAGAGTTTCTCCAGTTTCAAGCGAGACTTCCCAAATCACGCAGAAACAAGGTGCATAACGTTGAAATGATGGCCACAAAGACTTCTATATACTTCATTCAGTATACCACTAGCGCGTTCAACCGAGGAGAAGTTAAAATACCCAATGGATTTGAACTGTTTGTGTGATACCACGTCCGCCCTTTTGTGGCAAGGAAAACAGAAATTGTGGTGTCAATTTCAAAAGGGGCAAGACCTAGTAGACCTGGCTACCATTTTCCTCCAAACAGATGCCACGCATGCGAATATTGTGGAAGCTGGCGAAACTTGTCTGGTGGCTCTTTACGGAAGCGTTGTTGGTACTCAGACACTGCACGACCTGAGGTTCCAGTTGTTTATAAAGACAGCGGCAAGTGCAAAAGTGAATCTGTCACGATTGCCCCCTACTACCGAGGCTTCCACTTTCCATGCGTTTCGCACCTACCACCAAGTGCAAAAGTGGCTTGGGGTAGAAAAGGATCCCACCGAGTGGGGTTGAGAAATCAGCTCTCGCGGCCTAATACCGATTAGAACCAACATTGAGCCAGCTCCTTCACAGCTTCTAAAAATGATAGCCTGTAAATGTAAAAAGGGATATAGAGGGGCATGTAGTTGTTTAAAAGCAGAGCTGAAATGCTCGGCTCTTTGTTTGAATTGCGGAGAAAAGTCGTGTAGTTTTTTTTTATATTTAGGTCGACAAATTGACGCCACCCGCCTGATGGTAAGCTGTGGCGACGTCTGGCGATTGTGGGCAACTCTCACAGTACACAGGAATACTATAGAGAGTGACCCTCAACTTGACGAACCAGTAATGTGCCTCTTCACGCTTCGCTTAAAGAACCCAGGGTTATATGTTGGAGGAAACACGTGCGCGGGCAGGGCGTTCCAAGCCACCATCGTTCGGCAGAGAAACGAACGTTTAAAACGCTCAGTTCTCGCGAAGACGGTTTCCACGGTGCGAGAGTGACATCTCTGCCCGGCACGCGTTGTTCGGGATCGGAAGGGAGAGGGTGGGATCAGATTGAAGAGCTCTTCAGAACACTCACCGTGGTAAATACGGTAGAACGCGGCCAAGGAAGCAATTGTTCGGCGCTGGGCTAGCGGCTCAAGGCTTCCCGTTACCTCCGGACAATCTATAATACGAACAGCGCGTCGCTGCATAGCGTCGAGTGCGTCCAGCAAATACTTCGCGGAGCCGTCCCAGAGGTGAGAGCAGTATTCGACGCAGGGTCTAATCTGCGTTTTGTACAGCAGACACCTCTGGTGCGGTGTAAAGAATCGCTTTACCTTGTTCAGTATTCCTAGTTTCCGCGAAGCTAGCCCAATACATCTCTCAATGTATTTAGTGTTATTGAGCTCTCGATGTACGTTTATGCCAAGGATGTCTAGATTATCCTTCATTGGTAATGTTGCATTCTGAAGAGTGGGTAGGGGAAGGAAAGGGGATTTTTTCGTTGTAAATGTACACGCCTGTGTTTTGCGGGCATTGAACTCGACCAAGTTCTCGGCACCCCATTGGGAGATACTGTCGAGGTTACGGTCGAGATCAGCCACGAGTCGTCGTCTCTCCTCCTCAATCTCAGATCGCCCCGCCGTCGGGTGAACCGAGTAACTCCCGTGCAGTGTGCTGTCATCTGCATAGCAATGAATGTTCCCGAGGGATAGCATATCATTGATATGCAGAAGAAAGAGAGTTGGTGATAGTACGGACCCCTGCGGTACCCCGGCATTCACTTGCAAGAAGCGAGAAGCCTGGCCATCGCAGAGGACCCGCACTCGGCGCTCGTTTAAAAAGCTGGCAATCCAGCTGCACAGTTGAGGAGGTAGACCATATGTCGGAAGCTTGGAAAGGAGCGAAGCATGCCAGACCCTATCGAAAGCTTTGGCGATGTCCAGGCTAATAGCCAAGGACTCGCCGTACTTTTCCATAGCCTCACCCCACACATGCGTGACGAATGCCAGGAGGTCACCCGTTGATCGTTTTGGCCTTAAGCCATATTGCCGATCATTGATTAGCGAGTGATCCTCCAGGTATCGCATGAGCTGCTTATTGATAAGGAGCTCAAGCACCTTGCAAATGACTGAGGTGACAGCTATGGGTCGATAGTTGCCTGGATCGGAGCGATCCCCTTTCTTGGGGATCGGTTGTACGTTCGCCTGTTTCCAGACCTTCGGCACGAGCCCTGTAGAGTATGACAGGCGGTACAGACGCGTTAGTACTGGGGACAACTCAGCAGCACATTTTCGTAGCACCACCGCCGGAATGCCGTCAGGGCCACTGGCTTTCCGCGCGTCGAGCGACCGCAGCACTGCCCGTACATCACATTGCCTGATAACAATATCAGGCATAGTGTGGCCACAGTTGGCGATGGCGGGGGGCTGCAGGCCACGGTCATCGACGCAGGAATTAGCCGCAAAGAGGTCTGCGAGCATGTCCGCCTTCTCTTGGGCTTTGTGAGCCAGTGATCCATCAGGAAAACGCAGTGGTGGCAGCGAGAGTTGGCAAAAATTTGACTGTACGGCTTTGGCCAGTTGCCAGTATCCACGGCTGCCCGTGGGGTGGGATGTGAGCTCCTGACCAAGTAATGTCGCTTTAATTTCTGCTAACGACGACAGTGATGATTCAGAGGAAGATGAAAAAGGACTTCTTCCTCAGAATGATGTTCTTCAGCAGAGGAAGAAGAACACGACCGTGTTCTTTTTCATCTTCCTCAAAATGAAAACTATCCTGATGAAAGGGAATCCCGACCAAACAAAAAACGTAGATTGACTAAGAACAGTTTTTAGTCGATTTGCCTAGCTAGAACTTAGATTCGAAAACAAACTTCGAACCAGATTATTATAAATGACCTCTATTGCCGCTTACAACATTCCTTTCTAATTTCCAATGTATATTTTACCCTTTTGCCTATATAACCCATTTTACCTTCTTTTCGTTTTTTTGACATTGTGAGTGAACTGTCAGTTTCACAGACTTCGTTTTGGGCTCTAATAAAAGCTAAATAAGTGTACAACAATGTATTTTTAGTAGGCTTTCTTCGTAGGGCAGGTGGTTTAGCAAATATTTCGCAAAATAAGTGAGTAAAAATAGAAAATTTAAATTTTCGAGAAAATTGGTTTTCTTCGAAATGCCATAGCTTAGCTCCTATGGGGTCTTAGAGCTGCAATTAGACTTAAATTGTAGGTAATTTAATACAGTTTATGGTTGTAGTAAACATGGTTCACAAAAAATATATAGTTTTGGCCCTGGAGAGTAAGTAGTGAAAAACGTGCCAAAATTTCGAAGTTTTTCTTGATTTTCTCATTTTCCACACATTTTTCGAAGTTGCAAATTTGAATTCACACTACCCTAACAGACCCATACAATATTCAAAAAATTCAGAACTACATCACGTTTTGCGAATTTAATGTCTTTATCCGATGGCCTACTAGTACTTTTTAAATTTATTCGTTACCAAATTACGAATCTTCTCTCTTTATAATAGAAGTATAGATTGTACAATGATAATGGTACCTGAAGATATCTATCGGAGAATCCAATTGTCTATTTTAATAAGTCTTCGAGAGTAGTTCGTAGCGTGAAATAACGTATAAGTTATACGCAAACTGACAGAATTGTGAAATGGGTTTAGAAGAACGTACCTTGAGTACCTATTCTACGTATTCATGCTAAATGTTTAGTAAATTAAGTTACCTTACTCTGTGCTTATGGTCACACCCCAGTGTCAACACTGAGGGGCCTCCTTCGAAGACACCGCACTCCACACGTCGTTGGAGTGCTCAGTGTGGGCGAGTTGGCATCGGGACCTCGTTGTTCGTTGCCGAGTTCCGAAGTCAGCGGCAAGGGCACCGTAGACTTATCTACACCCAAGACCATCGACCTCCATGATCGGGGCCTGAGGACGGCGGGATAGTCAACCGCTGTCCTTACGGAAGTGGGCTAGAAGGGTCGTCAGTAAGGTCGAAGGGACCTCAGCCCCGCAGCACGTAACCAGATTCACTTACTAACGCGGGATAAAACTCTACCCCAATTCTCATCCCTACCAAACCCCCTTGGGTACCATAATATTACCGTTTCTTTTTTCTAAGGACAATCTAGACATCCTTGGCATAGACGTTCGTCGAGAGCTCAATAACACAAAATACATTGAGAGATGTATAGGGCTAGCTTCGCGGAAACTAGGAATACTGAACAAGGTAAAGCGATTCTTTACGCCGCACCAGAGGTGCTGCGTTGAATACTGCTCTCACCTCTGGGACGGCTCCGCGAAGTATTTGCTGGACGCACTCGCAGCTATGCAGCGACGCGCTGTTCGCATTATAGACTGTCCGGAGGTAACGGGAAGCCTTGAGCCGCTAGCCCAGCGCCGAACAATTGCTTCCTTGGCCACGTTCTACCGTATTTACCACGGTGAGTGTTCTGATGAGCTCTTCAACCTGATCCCACCCTCTCCCTTCCGATCCTGAACAACGCGTGCCGGGCAGAGATGTCACTCTCATACCGTGGAAACCGTCTTCGCGAGAACAGAGCGTTTTAAACGCACGTTTCTCTGCCGAACGATGGTGGCTTGGAACGCCCTGCCTGCGACATATAACCCTGGGTTCTTTAAGCGAAGCGTGAAGAGGCACATTACTGGGTCGTCAAGTTGAGGGCCACTCTCTATAGTATTCCTGTGTACTGTGAGAGTCGCTCACAATTGCCAGACATCGCCTCAGCTTACCATCGTGGCGGGTGTCGTCAATTTGTCGACATAAATAAAAAAAATAAAAAAACTTGGTTACTAATTTTGTTGATATCAAGCCTTACAGTAGCAGTAGGTATACCAGTCTCAATATGTTAATGTAATTACTGAACTACATAGTCACGTTGAACAACAGTTGGAGCATTTAATCCATTTGGATAATCGACATTCATTTTATAACAAAAACTTTCTAATGCGCACAGCTTCTCCCGTGTGGAATAGTCTTCTAGATCCCAATTTTCACGGGAAACGATTCCGGGATAACAATTTGTCTCAGTTGCTTATACACCAGCTATCGACCAGTGAAAGTCCTGTTAAAACTGGTCCAGCCATTTTAGAGATTAGCAAGGACAAACAGAATGACTGTCAGAGATAAACCTTGAAAATTTTATTTTTTTATATAAGTGTCGCATATACTATTAAGCAGTTAATTTGGATTATACATACATACAATCACGCCTCCTTCCCGTTGGGGTAGGCAGAGACTATGGAATTAAACTTGCTACCTTTTTGGCATACCTACTTCTTTCGCTTGTTCCACTTGGATTTACAAACATAATTATGATACTACGAGTATAATAAATAAATAAATAAATAAAATTTTGTACATTCTCACCCAACGTCATCCAGCCCAAATTAAGCTAATATAAGTTTGTGCGGATCTAGACGACTGATAAACATACTTGTATTTTTATTTTATTTTATTCTTTTAGGAAAACTCACAGCTAAAATACAACACAAGATAAAGATAACACGAAAAGGCCAATTAAAAGTTTCCACATGTAGTACTTAAGTAAATATAGTAATTCCATGTTAGTAAACAGTTCAATTGGTACAATTTAGGTAGGTATATATATAATAATAATAAGATAATAACAATAGGCAGGTAAATAACCTCAAGAAGCCCTGAAACTAGGTACACTACATGCCTTCAAAAATGCCATGCTCAATCTAACCTTAAGCTGATTAATGTTCGTGCAAAATAAGTCCAAGACATGCGTATGACAAAGTGAATTGAACGCTCGACACACGTTGTTAAAGGCACTTACAGTAGTTTCGGTCTCCTAAGACGCACAGATGACATGACACACATAATCCAATCCTACTAAGCAGCTCAGAACAATCGATCGAGTGATTCAAGTTTGAACAGGAGTTAAATAAATCATAATATTAAAACATCGAAAACGCCCAAACTCCGAAACAAACATTTGTCGATCACACAAATATTTAATGCGACCCGAGATTCGAACCTGGGACCTCAGGGTGGCAGTCGTATACTCATACCACTGCACCACGGAAGCAGTCAAAACTATGATAGCATAATAATTATGATACCAAGTTTCCAGTGCGACTGATCCAATGGCAGTTTTCACATTACACGATTACGACACACGATATCGTGACGGTGACGATATCGTTCATAATATCGTGACTATATCGACATACGATATCGTAAGTAGCAGCAGTAATTTAAGGTAAGAATGTTAATTATCGTGACTGTGAAAACGCCCTTTGTCACCTGCATCTACAAATACGTTCCAAAGAATTTACTCAAACATTTTACCAAAACATTTTACTCGACACATAATAAATTTATATTTTTTCTTTGTTAAACAAGCTGTATTAAATAATCTTAAATTAAAATAAAGCAAACATTCGTCCAACCGAAATTCTTTTTAAAACAGCATTTTTATCTATATACAGTATGGTAGTAGACTGTTCTCTTATAAAAATATAAAGAAACGTTGAAAATATAATTCATGTTGAAACTAAAGAAATAACATTTGTAATAGCCTAATATATCAAATAAATACACGAAGTTGTTGAAATCATACCGTAATCGCCTCGATAAAAATGTTACCTAGACTTCTTGCAGACCTTTTCATTGTCATTTTGGTAATTTAACTGCTAAAATCACTTTAAGTTTCCTTTAAAACTCCTTTCGAAACTTGCATGACAAGAAGGGAGAAAAGAATGTAATTGACCGAGCAGCGAAGCGTTTACATTATGAGATAATTTTGCTTTCGTCTGTCTGTATGTGTTCCAAGCTAGCGGTCACATTTTTTAAAGGATCTCCACAAAACTTGGCAACACTGTTAATTAATTTTCTTTTTTCATTTTGAGTTTTAGTAGTTTGAGTGTAATGTAGGATAAAGCCTAAATATGTAATGTTTCTACCGTTCGACCATATGAATGACCCCTTTTTTTGCTAATGGCGCCCGGCTGAATAATGGATCCCGGCGGAACAGTGGCGCCCGGCGGAAACAGTGGCGCCCTGTGGAAACACCCCTAGTTTATTTATTCATTCACTAAACTGATGGTCACACCCATAGACTAGCGTTGAACAATACCTACATTAAACTTTTCCATAAAAAACACCTGTTTAGTGTTTTATTTCATTGCCCATACTCAACGCCACATAAAAATTCATCAGAATCATTAATTTGCTGTCTTGTAAAATTTATGTTTGGGGTATGAGAAATTTTATAGGAGAAAACTATTAAATAAAGGCGAAGTTAATAGAGTACACTACTATAGAATGAATACTAGTTCAACGTACCCCATCTATTCCATATTTATTTTTCAATATCTCTGGAAGCATTTCTAGTATTGTCAACAGTACAGGTAGGGTTCACGGTTTGTTTGTAAATGTTCACTAAAAACCTTATAGGGGACAGACACGTTTTGGGACAACATAAAGGAGAACGTGACCCAATAATACGAATGGATTCACTTTAATAAACGACTGTCAAATGTATCGGTGAAAAGTTGAGATTTTGGTTAAACGTGCTTCGAGTGTAGGGTGTTTTCTTTTAAATTATGCATAATACCGTCATATTCTTTGTATATACTGTTTTTTATTTTTTAAATTCCGCGGCCCAAGGCTGCGGCCGCTCTAACGTCCGTTGGCGTCTCTGGTTACAAGCAGAACGTATTTCCAGTGCGCTCAGCGGACTTTGACCACCTCTGTGGTCTCTGCGGGGGTTTCGTCGGGATGATAATCTATATATAATAGGGTTTTATCCCGCGTCAGTGAGTGAATCTGGTAGCGTGCTATGGGGCAAAGGCCCCGCAGCACGCAACCCTTCTAGCCTGCTTCTGTAAGGACGACGGGTGGCGATTCCGCCGTCCTGCTGGAGACCATGGCTTGAAGCATGGTCTACAGCGAGAGGGTATCCACGCCCAGACCCACTACGAGGTCCCGGCGCTGACTCGCCCACGCTGAGCACTCCACCAACGTGTGGAGTGCGGTGTCGTCGTCGATAACCTCGCAGTGTTGACACCGGGGTGTGACCTCACGATGGATGCGAAACAGAGAGCTACCGAAGCATCCATGCCCGGTAACGATCTGCGTCGCACGATACGTGAGGTCACCATGCCGCCTCTGCAGCCACTCGTCCATGATCACTCTCACCGCTGCGATGACGGTAGTTTCCCACTTTGGTTGCTCAAGTCCGCACCCTCCAAGTCTCCATGAGATCCTGGCGGAGTTGGAACCGCTGGTCGTCGATTTCTCGAGTCGCAGGCCTATGTTCCCTCTCCAGCGCCTCCTTGTGCCATTGAAACAACAAAAAGAGAAAAAAAATTCCTTACGGTAACAGCGTTTTAGAGATCATTAAAAAACTTGGTTTTGAAGGACATATTTTATGGCTTATGTGTAGCGCAAAAAAAGAAAAATACTTTTTAAAATCAAGTTTCTACGATGAGTAGTAATGAAGTTTTTTTTTTTTTTTTTTTTTTTAATTCCGCGGCCCAAGGCCGCGGCCGCTCTAACGTCCGTTGCCGGGCGTCCCTGGTTACTAGCAGAGGGTATGTCCAGTGGCGCCCGGCGGACTTTGACCACCCCTGTGGTCTCTGCGGGTGTTTGGTCGGGACGAGAATCCCGCGTCATTGGGGTCGGGTTTTATCCCGCGTCAGTGAGTGAATCTGGTTGCGTGCTATGGGGCAAAGGCCCCGCAGCACGCAACCCTTCTAGCCTGCTTCTGCAAGGACGGTGGGTGGCGATCCCGCCGTCCTCAGGCCCCGATCATGGAGGACGATAGTCTTGGGCGTAGTCGCGTAGTCTGGGGCGGCCTGGCCGCCGACTACGGAACTCGGCGGGGAGGGTACGCTCCCTCTCCCTCCCGGCCGCCTCCTTCGCGAGCATGACTTGCTCGCAGAAGGACACGGCCGCGTTCCACCTACTCCCGCTGGATACCATGGCTTGAAGCATGGTCCCCAGCGAGAGGGTATCCACGCCCAGACCCACTACGAGGTCCCGGCGCTGACTCGCCCACGCTGAGCACTCCACCAACGTGTGGAGTGCGGTGTCGTCGTCGGAAACCTCGCAGTGTTGACACCGGGGTGTGACCTCACGATGCATGCGAAACAGATAGCTACCGAAGCATCCATGCCCGGCAACCATCTGCGTCGCACGGTACGTGAGGTCACCATGCTGCCTCTGCAGCCAATCGTCCATGATCGGTCTCACCGCCGCGATGAAGATGGCACCCCCCTTGGGTTGCTCAAGTCGCACCCTCCATGACTCCATGAGATCCTGGCGGAGTTGGGACCGCTGGTCCTCGATTTCTCGAGACGCAGGCCTGTGGTCCCGCTCCAGCGCCTCCTTGCGCCATTGGAACAATGACGCAAGGGCTCTCGCTTCCAGGTCCCATGGAGGGGTCCCGGCTAGGAGACATGCAGCCTCTCCGGAGATCGTGCGGTACCCCCGTACGGTTCTGACGGCCAAGGTTCTAAGTGGTCTGTTTAACAGAGTCACGTTCCCCTTGACCGCCAACCTATCCGCCCATACGGGAGCCCCGTATAGGGCCATACTCCGCACGATCCCCAGGTACAGTCTCCTGCAGGAGGCGTTGGGTCCCTTTAGGTTGGGCATCAGTCGCGAAAGCGCGACCGATGCCTGCGTCACCTTGGGGACCAAACTTCGGAAATGTGGTCCGAAGTTCCATCGGCTATCAAGTACGATCCCTAGGTACTTCATCGAGGGCTTGATGCCGATGCTAACGCCTCCCACATTTATGCTGGAACCTTCTGGTGGACCGTTCCGAGGTCTGTGAAAACACAGAACCTCGGACTTGTGCAAGGCCACCTCCAGTCCCAGCTGCCGTATCCGACCCACGACTCGAGCAACACCCGTCGTGACCTTGAGTGCTGCCTCCTGGTACGTTGCACCCCGCGCCGTGACGAGGGTATCGTCAGCGTAGCACGTTACGCCGACACCCCTAGGCAACGCACCCCGCAGCACCCAGTCGTAGCCGATGTTCCACAGAAGCGGCCCCAGGACCGACCCCTGCGGAACACCGCACGACACATCTCGCCGAGCTGGCCCGAGCCAGCTGGGGAAAGCTATGGCCCTCTCCGAGAGATAGGCCCCGACAATACGACGGAGGTAGAGAGGCGTTTCGTGATACACGAGCGCCTCCCTAACGCAGCTCCATGGCAAGGTGTTGAACGCGTTGGCGATGTCAAGAGACACCGCCACCACCACCTTGCCCTGCGAGACTGCTTCCTCCGTCAGGCTCTTCACGCGCATGATCGCGCTCACGGTGGAGCGTCCCCGACGGAAACCGAACTGGTTATCCGCCAGGTCTGGCCCCACACTCGTGAGATGCTCGACGAGGCGTTCCGCGATAATGCGCTCAAAGAGCTTACACACCTCGTCGAGCAACACGATCGGCCGGTATCCGGACGGTGAGTCCACCGGCCGCCCCGCCTTACGGATCAGGACCAGTTTCCCCGTCCTCCACACCTTGGGAAACTGGCCCCTTTCGAGGCATGCGCTAAAGAGCCCCATCAGTCGAGGCCCGAGTTCTTCGAGGGCCAGGACCCATGCACGGCCAGGAATGCCGTCGGGTCCGGGGGCAGTGATTTTCCGGCGTTTAAGCCGGAGTACTGCCGCACCTAGCTCCCCCACCCTGACTTCGGGTACGTCGTCTTCGCTGGTGCTATCCGCGTCGGGCAGAGACGGAGCCATGCGCGGAGGGACGTGCTCCTCCGCGCTCGTCGGAAACAGGGAGCCCATGACCCGCTCCAGCTGCTGCGGCTGGAGACTCTGGGTCAGTGGGGGCGCCCTAGGTCGGAGTTTCTCCCTGACCTGTAGGTACGGGCGCCCCCATGGGTTCTGCTGCAGGGTCTCCAGGAGCTCCTCGCGGGCCGCCGTCTTGGCCCGCTTTATCGTCTCCTGGAGATTACCTTTAGCCTCCCTGTATGCCTGAAAAAGCTCCGCCTCTCGGGCTGCCGCGTCGTCTGGGCGGCGACGCCTCCGGCGAAACCTGGTGTACCGGCGGCGGGCGGAGATGCATGCTGCGCGCAGCTCTGCAATCTCCGGCGACCACCAGTACACCTGCTTCCTGGCCGGTCTGGGTGTAACCCTAGGCATCGCCGCATCACAGATTTGCGACATGGCTCTCCTGAACCACTCCGCCTCGGCATCCACATCGGCAGGCCGGTCCGGCGCTGGAATCCAGGCCTGCACGATGGATGCCTCCAGGAGAGCCTCCCGATCCAGATGGTGAAGTGCCCAACGCGGATCCGGGGGATTTGCCACCGGCTGTGGGAGGTCAGGTGGGGGGACGACATCGAACCGGATGTACCGATGATCCGAGTGCGTCTCCTCACCCTCCTCCACGCGCCAGCCTGTAATACGGGCGGCGAGGTCAGGGGATGCGAACGTTACGTCCACGATCGATTCCCCCCCCCCGCCGCCAAAAGGTGGCGACATTCCCCCGGTTGAGGACCTCCAGACCACGTGTTCTGGTCCAGTCCTCAAGAAGCCTCCCCTTGTCCCTGGTTTCCCGGGAGCCCCACGCCTCACTCCAGGCGTTGAAGTCTCCCAGGAGCAGGACAGGGCGAGGACGGCACGCAGCGAAGACGACGTCGAGCTCAGTGAGCCATAGCTCAAACTGAGACTCGTCAATGTTCGGCGAGATGTAGGTGGCCACGACTGCCAACCCATCATAGTCCGCCGCAACACACCCGCGGCCCCTTGCAATGATCGCAAGGCGCGAGTTGTCTGCGGCGGACCCCCCAAAGATACAACAGGCCGAGCCGTCCTCGTCCACCGGGCTTCCCGGGTGGACGTAGTACGGCTCGGCGACCACGGCCAAGTTTATGGACCACTGCCGGATGCTCTGGTACAGAAGATCCTGAGCAGCACGGCAGTGGTTCAAATTCACTTGCAGGATACGGATACGGGCGTCAGACATTAATTGACGTCCATAACCGCATCCCGCCGCGAAGCAACTGGCCGCGCAAGGGCGGCACCCCCACCGCTCTCAGCGGACGGACGAGGTTTTGGCTTCGAGGCGGCGCAGGTTGTGCTGCCGACCCGGTGATCCGCGGTCTTGCCCTCCGCCTCGCATCTAAAGCAGCGAGGCGGGGCGTCACAGGCACTTGCCTTGTGACCGGGCCGGCTGCAGCGGAAGCACCGATCGCCCACGGTGACTTCCGCTGTACACTGCACTCCGACGTGCCCCACCACCATGCACCGGAAACATCTGGTTTCCCGGGCACGAAGGAGGTGCACCTGCGCCTTTAGGAAGCCTTCTACGAGGAGGCTTCGTCCGTCCGCCACTTTCAGTGCCGCCGCGACGGGGCACTGGACGACTGTCATCCCGTGACCAGTGGAGCCGAAGGAGATATCTGAAGCCTTCACCTGGTCACGGGGGCAGCCGCCCGCCTCCACGACGGCGGAGACAACTTCCTCCGTCGTGGCCGCGTCATCCAGACCCGTGATGCGCAATGCGGCGCATTTGGTGGGTCTGGTGACGCGGACGGCTTCTTCGTCCAGCGCGACCCTAAGCTGAGCCGCTAGGGCGTCAGCTTTAGGGCCGCTGGAGGCGCCGGAGACCTCGAGGAGGCGAGCCCCGGTGCGTGTCGTCTTGCACCGGAGCCCCCCTTGTATTTCGAGGGCCGAGAGGTTGACTGAGGACTTCACGGTCCTCAGTACGTCGGCGTACCCCACCCCTTTCTCCACACCTACCGTCGTCACCGTCAGGACGACGGCGGTGGAGCGAGGGGGGCGGGGCCTCTTCGGCGCCTTCGCCGCGGCGGCTTTGGCCGCTTTCTTGGCAGCCTTCGTCTTCCTCTTCTTGGCTCCCACTACTTCCCATCCCTCCCGTCTGGAGGGATGTAAGGAAGCAACGGGAGCGACGTTAGAGGAAGACGAGGCGGCAGGGGTGCCACTCTTCTTACCACGCCCCTTGGCCTTCCGCGCCTGGGCCGCGGTCTCGGCCGGCATCCGGTTCGCTGAAGCGGACGGGGGCGGAGCGGGGCGGCGGACAGCGGGTGTGCCGCTTGGACCCGGAGCGGGAGCACCGCCGACAGCCGCCGCGTATGAAAACGCGGGACGCGCTAGCGGAGGGCGGTACGCCCGGTCCTCCAGGACCGCGAGGCGCCTCTCGATCGCCGTCAGGACCTGCACCGTAGTCGGTACAGGCTTCGGCGGCGAGCCGGGCGCCATGGTGGGCGCGGTCCTAGGCGCCGTCTTCGGCGCTGGTCCAGCCGTCAGAGGAGGAGGCGGCATGGGACCTGGAGGTGCCTTGACCGCTTTGGTCAGCTCAGCGACCTCCCGACGGAGATCTTCCATCTCCTTTCGGGAGGCAGTGAGCTCCACCTCCAGGCTCGCAACCTGCTTGCGGAGCTTCGCCTCCTCCTCTGTGACGCTCCGCTCGAGGAGCTTGTCGAGGGAGGATTGGGCTTCATCCACCAGTGAAGCCACAATCTTCTTCCTCCCCGACATGTTTTTACTCCCCCGCATGGCCGCGTTCATGCGGGAGAAAATACTCATTATCTCCCGCGCGGGCGGCACACCGATATCCCTGCGACTGCGCAGGGACGGCACAGATGACGGGGGTGGTGTTGGCGGGCGCTTTCTGTAGGCGTCGAGACGCGTGCGCACCGTCTTCACCGGCACCTCCTCCTCCGAATCGCTGGAGAGGAGGGACCCCCACCCAGAGCAACTAGTGCTCCGGTCGCGCGGCAGCCCCCCCTTCTCGAGGGTCCTCTTCTGCGAAGAAGAAGGGCCCTTACCCCTCACACTACTGGGAGCTGACCCATCGTCAGTCCCAGCAGCAACATTTCCTTGGGGCGTCGACGTCGCGCTGCAACTAGGCGGCGCGACGCGAGCCCCCAAATCGATAGGCATAATCAGGTTCCGGGAATAATGCAGTAAGTCGTCGGCTGAGACTGCCCGGGGAAGGGCAGTGTCAGGACCGGGGGTCTCTTCTGGCTTATTCATGATAAGCAGTTTCTTTCTGTGTTGGCCACTCAAGTTCTCGATGTCGACGTTCGGTCACCCAACTTGCCACTGCGTTACCGTGGTCAAGTTGGGGTCCAGGGCGGACGGCGAGGACGTAGTCTAATCTCTTGGGGCCCCGCCCCGTAGTAATGAAGTTATGATTTATTTTTTCATTTCAGAAATGATTTTTGGCTCTGGTGAAAACTTCGTATTTTGGCGGTTACGACAAATATGTTTTCTTCCATCGATATAATGACGTCAGTTTCCCCAAATGGCCGTAGAGGTATAAACAAACCCAGACTGCGTATTGACTTAAGCACGCCTTTGTGCATCTAGGTATTTAGTAGGAATATAGTAAAGTATACATAGGTTTAAAGTGATAAACAGTATTCTTAATGAAATCAAAATGTAAATAAATAATAAAAAAACTCTACATCCTGGTTTGAACTGATGACAGGCTAGAAGGGCTGCGTGTGGTGGGGCTTCACCCCCCACACGCCTTCACTCACCGACGCGGGATAAAACCCGACCCCAAAGATGCGGGGTAACACCCGACTACCACGCAGCGGCCAGCCAGGTGGCCAAGGTCCGCCGGGCGCCACTGGGAATTCTTTCAGTGTTTTGAAAAAAAAAGAAAAAGGTTTTGAACTGAGATTCCCATCTGCTTATAGTTAAATATCTGGTTAAGTGTAGTTGTTTTTTTTTATTATTTATTTTTATTTGTAGCTTTTTAGTTTTAAAAACGGGTTATTCCCGTTTGTCCCACCAGGCTTTGTCCCACCAGTGGGACGAATGGGAATTCAAAAAATAATTAATTTTTGTTCCCGTTTGCCCCACCATCAAGTTCAGTGGGACAAACGGGAATATAAATTAAATATTTAATTAATTTCCCGTTTGTCCCACTCAATGAAATGAAAAACAATTTTGGGATGGTATAGTAAGAAATTACACATCAAGAAATTCTGATCCATGTTCGATTAATTTTTTTGGGTTGTTCCGAATTTGCTAAGGATTAGAATTATATAAAGACGATAGTGAAGATTCCAAATGGTCAATTCATATTCCCTGAACTTTAAATGCTTGTATTTGGAATTTTACTCTGTGGTGTTAAAGTCTGGAATTGTGAAACAGGATTCAACGAAAGTGCGCCTTTCTTACACATTCTTTTAAGGCAGAGGAAAAGAGACGCAAATAGTTATTATGAATATTCCCAGTGCACCGATGCGTGACAATAGCACCGATAACGTTGTGTTCATTGCAAGTGTCTTATTGGTTTATCCCTGATGCTCGCTCGCTATTTTTTTTATCCTGTTAATTTAGTGCAATTCTAACATTTGTAAAGTACTGATGTCCTGTCAGACCAGCTGCAATAAACTCAGCATGTTCAAAGACTTACACATACCATCTATAAAATAAACAAGATTGTACATTGATGGTTGACATAGAAATAATTAATAATAAATAATACAAAAGCATCAATGTACAGCGCTGTTGTCGCATCCCTCGAAATTCAGCAAGCGGAATATGTACTTGGTACGGATTCGACAATGACACATTGGCACATTGCATATAAAACTTTTTTTTAATGAAATACGATGAGAAAGATAAAATACACATTATTTTATTCACGTATAAATAAACGTATAAAATAAATTAAATAGATAAAAGATTACAAAAACGCTAGTACGAAATAAAATCAACAATTATATTTTCACACACAACCTGTAACCTAAAACAAACAATCAATCAAATAAATTTATGGGTAGGTACACATACTTACGATACTTATGAAATATTTGAAAATACTAGGTGGTATTATGAAGTCGATTTAATTTGGTCACTCATTAGGTACTCGTATTAAGAATACAAAGTATTTAAGCATTATCAATATAATATCTCCTTTACTTGTAAAATATTTGGCACGGCTGTTATTTTTTATTTATTTAATCCTTTTTTAGTAACATAAATAACGTCCTTTTTATAATGCTATGAACGAACAACAGTAGAATTATTAGATTTAAACATTTCATCTTCTCTTTCACGTGCTATAATACGCCTCCATTTTTCTTGTCTTATTGCATTATGGGGAAAACTTAAAACAAAATAAGATATATTCAAAAATTATATCAAACAGTAATCAAAAATTTAAAATAAATAAATGACGACTCTATGTTTCTGTATGAGACTTGTTCTAACATTGCGGTGTGAAGTTGCGCGCTTGTTAGGTGTGAAGTTGTTCAACTTCACCGAGCAAGCGCGTAGTTTGCACAGTTAAAAATAACCATAATATTCTTAAGCAGTGTATTATTGCACATGAAAAGCAAATAACAATGTGAACTGATTTTTACTTAAAGTTAATACTATCAGGCGTTACTTTTCGGAAGTCCATAGTTAAATAAAATAAATCTAACTACTTTGCAATATTCCGCCACATGCAAATTACCGAACTCTCGTATTTATTCATGCACAAGTCCGCCCTCCAAACCCACTTAGGCCGAAAGAATAGAGAAATAATTTTGAAAATAGAATAAATATGAGAGTTGTGTTATCAGGAGATGTCGATGGCTCGGCGCACGGCGACCGAATGAGCCACAACTCGTAAACCGCACCTATTTATATCCTAGGTTTTTTATTTCTACCCACAACCATAATACCAAATTATTGTATGTGTTGGGTACACATAAAATAATTTCCTTCGTTTGAATGCACCGTTGTTTGAATGACGTATACCCACCCGCAGCAAAGGGGAAGAGGCGAAATTGATTTTGACTGATGATTTTTACTTGTCGAAAGTATGATACTCCATCCTCTAAAAGAGTAGTTTTTTGGTATCTTTAAGCGAAAACTTTGTCATCGTGAAACGTCTTACTACCAGCGCGGTCGCAAAGCGACTGAAGCGCTAAGTCGGTCCACTAGCGATAGGGACCGAGTTGAAGTGGTGCCGTTTTTAAAGCACTGATCGGTAATCTAGGTATTTTTGATCTAAGGTTATATAAGAGTAATAAAATTGATCTGTGATTTTAGCCATAATAATTATTTAGAAACTGTTACGATCTTATTAAAACGATCTACATCTATATTTCTTTATAGTTGTATATTTTTAAGTATAAAAAAAAACATTATTGTTGCCAAGTTCATATACTTGGCAACAAAAATGTTTTTTATCTCTATATATAAAAATGAGTCCCTATTTCCCTTGGTCACGACATCACGCGTGAACGGCTGGACCGATTTGGCTAATTTGGGTCTTAAAATATTCGTGGAGGTTCAGGGAAGGTTATAAGCAAAATTTCAGGCGGTACGAAGTTCGCCGGGACCACTAGTTATATTATAATTAAGGTTATTAAATAAAGAAGAGTCATTGATCTGTGATTTCACGCATACATTGATGTTTTTTATTTTACTTATCACTAGACATTAATTTTAGTTTCAAATGATGATACATTAATGTTTGTACCGCATAAACCAATGTTTATACTAGTGGGGCCAATGGGAATCGTATAAAATATCCTTCCCGTTCGTCCCACTGAACTTGATGGTGGAGCCAACGGGAATGAAAATTAATTAATTTATAGAATTCCCGTTCGTCCCACTGGTGGGACAAAGCCTGGTGGGGCAAACGGGAATAATCCTTAAAAACATAACCATCGCTGACGCAGTCTGGTAAGAACAGAAATGTCTAATAAGCAGAAAATAAAATTGTCGCATCTACTAAATTATTTTCACAGTATTTTTAAAAGTAGGTATTATAATGTTCATTATTACAATCTATTTCTATTCCAGTATCGAGATAATCATGAAAATAATTCTTTGTGAACAATATGCCTTGATAGCTGTATTGACAGTATAATAATACATTTTTACGCTTTCCCAATCCCTAAATATATTGCTAGAAGTTTCGATTATGATTTTTCTTATTGTAGTCATATACCAGACGTCTGCAATTTATATGCCCTTACTTATTCTTTTCTGACTTTCAATTTATCTGGATTTTATGACTTTCGTTGTTATAACTGTGTTCTTTTTATTTTATAGCGTCGGTGTATTCTTAATCATAAAATTTATTGGTTGATTTGGCCATCACGCAAAAACCATTTGAAGTAGCTGTACATTATATATGTTAATATATAATAAAGTAATATTTTAAGTGAATAATTAGTACATTATAAAAATCTACAAATGTTTTCTCTTATTTGATATCTATGAAATACAAATTCCTAAAAATTGGTCGTTAATCACGGGATTTTTATCTATCTAATCTAATCTACGAGTATTCTAATCAAATATATTTATAATCTAACAAGACGTCTAATAATCATATTAAGTTTTATGGGTTAGAGGGCTCGTGATCTAGTGGGAACCGATAATGTTAACACATTGCAAAGTAACATCGAGTCAGGCCGATCTTAGTATGGATGATCATTTCTTAAGACATTGAGACCCCTCCGTGCCTCGCAGAGCACGTTAAGCCGTCCGTCCCGGTTGTAATACAAACATCTAAGGCAGTAGTTAGGGGTAGTTGGAACCCTAAATAAAAAACCGACCGGTCTAACTACAGAACTTCGATATCGCCCATGGGTTGTCAGATGGCAGTCGCTTCATGGAAAATATCGAAGTTCAGCCGAATCGCAGTTAGACTGGAAAGCCAATCCCAACTGCGTTGGGAAAAGGCTCGGTGGATGTGATGAATCATATTAAGTTTTATGTCAATGTTTGTTTCAATTGTTGCTGCATCCTACACAGGCAGCTGATATATTAGAAACAGAACCGAGAGTTTTGTTGCCAGGTTCTTTCTATCGGTTCTACTTATTGCTTTGCGAATCTGGCAGAGTACATGTAAATACAGAAGCAATGACATTTTTTTATTTTAAGTACTTACTGACGTTTGTAAGAGCTATTTAGTGACCTATACAAATAAATAAATCATTTCATTTCATTTCAGAAACAATATATGATAGCAGTAAATGGTCCCATTTTCATCATGCGTCACGTTAAAATATTAATTATACTCGTCGAGCATCGTTGAATCCTTTTAACGTAGTAATTTACTAATTTGTCTGCATTCGACCTATATTCTGGCAGTATCAAATAAAATTGTGTAAATTACACGAAAGCGCTTCTTTCTTTTTTAATTCTGCGACCCAAGGCCGCGGCCGCTCTAACGTCCATTGCCGGGCGTCTCTGGTTCACACGCAGGAGGTATTTTCAGTGGCGCCCGGCGGACTTTGACAACCTCTGTTGTCTCTGGGGTTTTGTCGGAATGAGAATCCCGCGTCGTTGGGGTAGGGTGTTATCCCGCGTCAGTGAGTGAATCTGGTTGCGTGGTAACTAGGCGGGGAGGGTACGCTCCCTCTCCCTCTCAGTCGCCTCCTTCGCGAGCATGACTTGCTCGCAGAAGGACACGGCCACGTTTCACCTACTCCCGCTGGAGACCATGGCTTGAAGCATGGTCTCCAGTGAGAGGGTATCCACGCCCAGACCCACTACGAGGTCCCGGCACTGAGTCGCCCAACACGAGAGCGCGTGAGGTAAAGCCACCGCAGTCAAAAAAGTGGAAAATTACGAAATATAATAAAATAATAGGCAATAATTCACGTAATAAATGTGTAAGAAGTATTATAGAAATGAAGCAATAAAATTAAATAAGTTTATACGAAAATACGCCCAATTGGCTTTAAGAGATGTTGCCAATAGGCAACAATGACGTAAGCAATTTTTCAGTACTACTATTCGTATCTATGTATTGAAAGTCTTTGGCATTCGCACATAAAATACACGGTTATACAGAACAAATTAGTGAATGAATGAGTAAACTTGCATTGATTTTCAGAATGATGTGAAAAGTCTATGCGAATTCATAAAATATATTAGAAGTTTATGGCATGAGTTATGTACTTTTTGAGTTTATTCATTACAAACATTAACATACTCGTATACCAACTTTCACGTTTAAATATACTTATAGTAGTACTAACTGTTGCTTATATTAATGTCTTAAGAAATGGTTGATCCGAGACACCTACTCTTTCGGCAAAACGCAGCGACCAAAAGGCTGAAAAGCCGATGCAGCTTTCTCCGCACTACTAGTGCCAGCTTCGCCGACGCTTCTAAGGCAAGAGTAAGTCTATGGTAACACGGTTTCTCGATGCCCACTTTCATTCCGTCGCCAGAGAAACTACCTCCTGGACACAAACTCCCGCTTAATAGACTGCGGACTCAGGTTGGCAGATCCAAAGACAATCTATCCAGATGGGGATACATTCACTAGTGAAGGTCAATGTAATTGTGGTCTGGTATAACAAACCATGAGCCACATGCTCTCATGTCAGGGTTGCCCGGAACCTTGTAATTTAGAGGACCTATACGAGGGCAGGCCAAATGCGATACTCGTCACAGAGCACTGAGCCAGGGGAGATTTAATAAAAATTATAAGTGTTGTCCATCGACACGAAAAAAAGAAGAAATAGAAATGGTCACCATCCTAAGACCGGCATGACTCGATGTTGCTTAACCTATGCAATGTGTTAACATTGTCGGTTACCACTAGACGACGAGCCAATATTAGGATATAGTACGAGTATTAGTGTAATATAAGTATGAGTAGTAGGTACAAGTATTAATGGATCTTTTCAAGCATCATGCATGCGTCAGGCGTAGATAAAGTAGATGTAGTAATTAACAAAATAGACAAGACTTTACACCATTATAAGAACTTTAAGCATAAACTCAGCAAATGTAGTTGAGCTATTGTGATACCTCAAAATATTCAATTAAACTTGTCTTTGACTGAGGGAGCGAAGCGACCGAAGTCTCCGTTTCAACTTGCAGACTGGGGAGAATTTCTTTCGTCTGTACACATCTCTACATCTACGGGTTCTGTCAGATCATGTTTGCCGCCGTATTTATCAACCGATTTTCATGAAACTTTACACACACACTCCTTGCTTACAATGAATAACATGTGAATGATATTGTTTGGATTGGATGAAAAATGAAAGAGTAATAAAGAATATTGAAAAATAAATTTTCTAAACAAAGCTGCCGAAGTCTACGGTCTGTCAAGAATGCAATCCGTAACCATAGCAACCCATTAATATAACCATAATATAACCCATTAATTAAAAGTCATGCAAATAAATACAATTTAAACAAAGCCGTTCCCGAAGTCTACGGTTCACAGAACCACTAGTATAAATTACTTAGACTAGAAATTCTTTAGTAATATGGACCTTCTAGCGGGTAATAGTGTGTTGGCTTTAGAATTGAGACTCGTAAAGGGTTGTATTTTCCTCGACCTGCTTTTTTTTTTTTAAATTCCGCGAGATTGTAGCCGCTCTCATGTCCATTGCTGCGGGCGTCTCCGGTGACCCCAGAAGGTATTTCCAGTGGCCCCCGGCGGACTTTGGCCAGCTGTGTGGTCTCTTCGGGGGTTTGGTCGGAATGAAAATCCCGCGTCGTTGGGGTTGGGTTTTATCCCGCGTCGGTGAGTGAATCTGGTTGCTTGCTGTAGGGCAAAGGCCCCGCAGCACGCAACCTTTCTAGCCTGCTTCTGTAAGGACGGCGGGTGGCTATCCCGCCGTCCTCAGGCCCCGATCATGGAGATCGATGGTCCTGGGCGTAGATGAGTCTGCGGCGCCCTGGCCGCTGACTGCGAAACTCAGCGGGGAAGGTACGCTCCCTCTCCCTCTAGGCCGCCTCCTTCGCGAGCATGACTTGCTCGCAGAAGGACACGGCCGCGTTCCACCTACTCGCGCTGGAGACCATGGCTTGGAGCATGGTTTCCAGCGACAGGATATCCACGCCCAGACCCACCACGAGGTCCCGCCGCTGACTCGCCCACGCTGAGCACTCCACCAACGTGTGGAGTGCGGTGTCGTCGTCGGAAACCTCGCAGTGTTGACACCGGGATGCGAAACAGATAGCTACCGAAGCATCCATGCCCGGTAACGATCTGCGTCCACGATACGTGAGGTCACTATGTCTGCAGCCACTCGTCCATGATCGGTCTCACCGCCACGATGACGGTAGTTCCCCACTTTGGTTGCTCAAGTCGCACCCTCCAAGTCTCCATGAGATCCTGGCGGAGTTGTGACCGCTGTTCCTCGATTTCTCGAGTCGCAAGCCTGTGGTCCCTCTCCAGCGCCTCCTTGTGCCATGGAAACAATGACGCAAGGGCTCTCGCCTCCAGGTCCCATGGAGGGGTCCCGGCTAAGAGACATGCAGCCTCTCCGGAGATCGTGCGGTACCCACGTATGGTTTTGACGGCCAAGGTCCTCAGTGGCCGATTCAGTAGAGTTGCGTTCCTCTTGAACGTCAATCTTTCCGCCCATACGGGAGCCCCGTATAGGCCATACTCCGCATGACCTCCAGGTACAGTTTCCTGCAGGAGGCGTCCCTTTATGCTGAGCATGAGTCGCTAAAGCGCAACTGATGCCCCCGTCACTTTAGGGACCAAACTTCGGAAATGTGGTCCGAAGTTCCATCGGCTATCAAGTACGATACTTCATCGAGGTACTTCATCGAGGGCTTGATGCCGATACTAACGCCTCCTACAGTTATGCTGGAATCTTCAGGTGGACCGTTCTGAGGTCCGTGGAAACAAAGAACCTCGGACTTGTGCAGGGCCACCTCCAGTGCCAGCCGCCGTATCCAACCCACGACTTGAGCAATATCCGTCGTAACCTTGAGTGCTGCCTCCTGATGCGTTGCACCCCATGCCATGACGAGGGTATCGTCGGCGTAGCACATCACGCCGACGCCCTCAGGCAACGCACCCCGTAGCACCCACGACCTGCGATCTGAGATAAAATTCACTTATTAGTAAAGGGCTATTACGCTATTTGTGATTATTTAGATGTGGTGCAAAGGGGCCCTTCTTACATCTATCAGGCCCCAGCGACCTCACCTGCTAGTGGCACACCTGCTGATTAACGGATGAGGTTCGTATATTACGGTACCCATGTGGTGGCTTCGGCCCCTACGTGGATACCAGGTGGTACAACAGTGTTGGTCCGGGGGGGGGGGGGGGGTACCACCGTGCAGCTGTGCTAAAGCCCCCCAAGAAACCCAGCTTAGGGGTTCAGCAGCTGCACTGCCGGGCCCGGGGCGATGTATGGTGCGGCAGGCAGGGGTCCAGTGGGGGCGAAGCGGAGTCTAGTGTGGGTGGTGTGGGTCGATTCGCCGGCCAGGGAGACCCTTAGCAACGGCGTTGCCGCGGCCGCCTGCAACATAGTCATGGGGCCCGCCTGTTGCTGCCTGTACCCCACATGTTGCGCATAATTTTATACATTTCAAAAACCGAAGAGAAGACGAAAATAATAGTATTTTTGTCAAAGAGCATGGTACAACAAATAACTTGTAATGGTCTCTAAAATGAATATAGTAACATTCAATTGCAAAAATGTTAAAAGTTCAATGAACTGTATCAACAGCTGCCAAACAGCTGATATCGTTTTGCTTCAGGAAACCTGGCTGTATCCGCATGATCTATCTATTCTCGGAAATATTGATCAGAGATTTAGTTTCACGGGAAAGTCTTCAATGGATACTGCGGCTTGCATCTGTAAGGGGAGACCGTACGGAGGGCTAGCTATATTGTGGCGTACAAGTGCATTTAACCATGTGAGTGTGGTGCATAGTAATAACGACAGAGTATGTGCGGTGAATATAGAAAAGAACAATCGGTGCTTCTTGGTAATAAATGTGTATATGCTAACGGATTGTAACGAGAACTTGCCTCTTTTTACGGAATGTCTAGGTGAAATGTATTCTATATTGTGCAGAATTATAGTGTCGAGTCAGTGTTTATGTTGGGGGATTTCAATGCGCACCCGGGTGCGTTATTTAGTAAGGAACTTCTTAGTTTTTGTAGTGAGCAGGTATTACGTTGTGCGGACTTTAATTATTTAGGCATGACATCAAAAACGTAAACCTTTTTAAGTGACGCACACGGGTGTAAGCGTTGGCTTGACCATTGCCTTGTCACAGAGGCGGCGGGAAAAACCATTGTAGACTTTGAGGTTATATATGATGCATTCTGTTCGGATCACTTTCCATTGAGGATAGTATGTGATATTAATGTAATTAGATTAAAAACCTGTGTAACTAAGTCATCGCTTAGCGGTGTGCGCTGGGGGGAAAGAACTCCAGATGAAGTAAGGGAATACACATCTCAGTGTAATAATAAGTTAAAAAATTTAGATTTTCCTGACGTTTTTATTCAATGTGCTGATTCATTCTGTGAAAATGTACAACATAGATTGTATTTGGATTCCATGTATGAAAACATTATTTCAATATTGAGTGATGCAGCTTGTGTAAACAGGGCCTCCAGGGACATTGTAGGAAAGAAAGGTTTGAAGGGTTGGAATAAACATATCAAAGAAGCACATGCTCAGGCTAGGTTTAAATTTAAACTGTGGATGTGGTATGGTCAACCCTGTCCAGGGGTGATTTATGAGGACATGGTATTAAGTCGTAAGATATTTAAATCAAAATTAAAGTGGGTCACAAAAAATCAAGATAAAATTCAAATGGATATTTTGGCATCACTCCATTCAGATAAACAGTTTTCATCTTTCTGGAAAAGCACTAAAAAACTTAACAGCTCTTCAAACTCGCCAGTTAGTGTGGATGGTAAGAGTGACCATAGGGAAATAGCTAACACCTTTAGAGAACAGTTTATAGTTGGCTCACCTCTTGAGTCAGGAATGGAGGTGGGCGATGCTGAGGTCAAGCGTGTGGGAACTCCCCATCAGTTCAAGTGTAAAGAAATAAAAACTGTCATTAAATGTATGAAACGGGGGAAATCTCCTGGACATGATGACCTCAGCATTGAACACCTTCAGAATGCTAGTCTTCACTTGCCGAGGGTATTAACTATGTTTTTCAATCTATGCTGTGGACACTCTTACCTTCCGCAGAGGATGTTGGATACGTTGGTTGTACCAATTGTAAAGAATAGGACAGGAGACATAGCGGACAAAACTAACTATAGACCAATTTCACTAGCAACTGTGATAGCCAAGGTATTTGACGGTGTGCTTGATGCGCATCTTAGTAGATATGACATGTTAAATGACTCTCAGTTTGGTTTTCGTCCTGGGCTGTCTACGGAGAGTGCAATACTTTCATTAAAGCACACCGTCAAATACTATACAGATAGAAAAACACCAGTCTATGCTTGTTTCCTGGACCTTTCTAAAGCCTTCGACCTGGTTTCTTATACGTTGATATCAGCATTGTCATTTTGGTATGATAACCAGAGGAACTTTGTTAAATGGTCAAATACATTGTCTGATCCATATAGACTGAAATGTGGTGTCAGACAGGGGGGTCTGACATCTCCTAGGCTGTTCAATATATATGTTAATGCCCTGCTTGTTGAGCTCAGCAGCACTCATGTTGGATGCCATATAGACGGAATTAGTATGAATAATCTAAGTTATGCAGACAATATGGTGTTGCTGAGCCCTACAATCGGAGGTATTAGAAAATTGTTAAACATTTGTGGAGACTATGCTGAGCAGCATGGGCTAAAGTACAACCCTACCAAGAGTGAGTTGTTGGTATTCAGAGGTAGGAATAAAAGACCCTCATTTGTTCCCCCTGTGGAGTTGAATGGTGCACTGTTGCAGAGGGTATCTCAATTTAAATACTTAGGCCATCTTGTTACAGAGGATCTTAGGGATGACTTGGATATGGAAAGGGAGCGCAGGGCGTTGGCTGGGAGGGCAAATATGTTGGCGCGCAGGTTTGCTGGTTGCTCAGTACCAGTTAAATTAACACTATTCAAAGCATTCTGTCAAACATTTTACACCAGCAGCCTGTGGGCTAGCTACACCCAAAAAGCTGACAACGCCCTGCGTGTGAAGTACAACAATGCCTTGAGGGCGCTGTTGAGACTTCCTCCTTACTGTAGTGCGTCAGGTATGTTTGCTGATGCACACACGGACGACTATTTTGCGATCAAGCGCAAAAAAGTGGCATCAGTAATACGCAGAGTGAGGGGAAGTACCAATAGCATCCTCAGGGTATTTTCTGAACGATTAGACGGGCCTACAATGGATAGGTTTATCAAGCTTCATGTCAGGCGTGAGACTGGATAGATCTATTAACTTATAACTTATGTTTAGATTGGATTTATGTATTGAATTTGAATTGAATTGAATTGAATTGAATTGGATTGAATTGAATTAAATATTAAATATAAAATAAATATTTTTGGACATTCTCACACAACGTCATCTAGCCCAAATTAAGCTAATATAAGCTTGTGTTATGGGATCTAGACGACTGATAAACATACTTATATATTTCTAAATATATACATATTATAAATAGAAAATACCCAAACTCCGAAACAAACATTTGTGGATCACACAAATAATTTGAATTGACCCGGAATCGAACCTCAGGGGCGGCAGTCGCATACTCATACCACTGAACCGAGGCAGTCAAATAATTAAATATATATATAATATATTGGATTTATAAATTGAATTTGAATTTATTTAATTATTTTTGTTTGTATTTTAATAATTTATGCATTTACTAACATAGTCTTTTAAGTCAATGTACACTAACATACTATGGGCCTTGAGACGCCTGAAAATAAAAGATTTTTATTTTTATATTATTATTTTTTATTTATAATCCTGATGTGGGGTCACCGCTCCGGGTGGTAACCGGTGTGGGGTAGCGGCAGCCTTGCATCTGGGGGGTTTGGGAGCCCTTCCGTCCGGCGGGTCGACTCCGACCTAACCACACGGTTCTAGACGAAGCTAGCCTCTGCACTTTGTCACTTACTGCCGCACCAAATATCGCCCTGTCTTCACGCTTCCCCACGCGGACTCCATGCGAACGTCGATACCGTCCACCATCACCTGGAGACGGCACGGCCTTCTGTGATGTTCCTAATGGAGACACAGATACGCCGCCCTGACGACACGTCTTACCTCTGTTCCCCGGGATATATCATAGAGGAACAATTCCGCGAAAAGCCGGGGTGTGCGTGTTCGTTAGGGCGGATGTTTGCTGCCGCCGGTTGCGCTGTCTGGAGAACCCCTCCTACTCCGTCCTTTGGCTGCACGTGGATCATGGCTCCATGAGCGAGCTCTACGTGTGCGTCTACCGCTTGCACACAGGGGACACTGGGACAACAAGGCTTTTCGAATACCTCAGCGAGATGGCTGACGACGCGCGTGTGCGGTTACCGAATGCTGACCTGGTTTTCCTGGGGGACTTTAACGGTTATCACGTTGAGTGGCCAAGGGACCCCACCTTAGGACAGATCATGCTGGACGAACCGCCCATGCATTCGCTCTCTCCCACAAGCTGACCCAGATGGCACAGGGGATCACCCGGATACCTGACAGGTCAGACCGCGCACCCGCCTTGCTGGATCTACTGCTGACGAGTCGCCCAGCCCAGTACAGTGTGTTGGTACGCGCCCCACTGGGTACTTCCGACCACTGTGTGGTGCATGCCAGCTTGAAAGTGCCACCTCCTGCTCGTGCTGAGCAAATGACTCGACGATTATGGCACTACTCGTCGGCAGACTGAGACGGTCTCCGCGATTACTTTGCGTCCGTCCCGTGGAGCCAGCGCTGCTTTGTAGGGAAGGCGCCTTCGGATGGCGCTGCTGCCGTTGCTGGCGAGATCAGTCTAGGGATAGAATATTATATCCCATACACTGATGTCGCCAGCATCCGCAAAGCCCGCCCCTGGTTCGGGCGTGAATGTGCCGAAGCTGTCCAGAAAAAACAGTCCGCATATCGCTCCTGGGTTAGGGCTCGGGCGGCACGTGACCCGAACGTGGGCCACCTCAAAGCATCGTACAATAAGGCCACTAGGTTCAGCAAGAGGGCCTTCAAGAGAGCGGATGCCCAGCGCGTCGCGCGGCTTGGTCAGGAGCTCACATCCCATCCACGGGCAGCCGTGGATATTGGCAACTGGCCAAAGCCGTGGTGTCCAATTTTTGCCAACCCTCGCTGCCACCACTGCGTCATCCTGATGGATCACTGGCTCACAAAGCCCAAGAGAAGGCGGACATGCTCGCATACCTCTTTGGGGCCGATTCCCGGGTCGACGACTGTGGCTTGCAGCCCCCCGCCATCGCCAACTGTGGCCACACTATGCCTGATATTGTTATCAGGCAATGTGATATACAGGCAGTGCTGCGGTCACTCGACACGCGAAAAGCCAGTGGCCCTGACGGCATTCCGTGGTGCTTCGAAAATGTGCTGCTGAGTTGTCTCCAGTATTAACGCGTCTGTACCGCCTGTCATACTCTACAGGGCTCGTGCCGGAGGTCTGGAAACAGGCGAACGTACAACCAATCCCCAAGAAGGGGATCGATCCGATCCAGGCAACTATCGACCCATAGCTGTCACCTCAGTCCTTTGCAAGGTGCTTTAGCTTATTATCAATAAGCAGCTCATGCGATACCTAGAGGATCACTCGCTAATCAATGATCGGCAATATGGCTTCAGGCCAAAACGATCAACGGGTGACCTCCTGGCATTCGTCACGCATGTATGTGGGGAGAGGCTATGGAAAGGTACGGCGAGTCCTTGGATATTAGCCTGGACATCGCCAAAGCTTTCGATAGGGTCAGGCATGCTTCGCTCCTTTCCAAGCTTCCGGCATATGGTCTACCTCCTCAACTGTGCAGTAGGATTGCCAGCTTTTTAAACGAGCGCCGAGTGCGGGTCCTCTGCGATGGTCAGGCTTCTCGCTTCTTGCAAGTTAATGCCGGGGTACTGCAGGGGTCCGTACTATCACCAACTCTCTTTCTTCTGCATATCAATGATATGCTATCCCTCGGGAACATTCATTGCTATGCAGATGACAGCACACTGTACGGGAGTTACTCGGTTCGTCCGACGGCGGGGTGATCCGAGATTGAGGAGGAGAGACGAAGACTCGTGGTTGATCTCGACCGTAACCTCGACAGTATCTCCCAATGGGGTGCCGAGAACTTGGTCGAGTTCAATGCCCACAAAACACAGGCGTGTGCATTTAGAATGCAACTCTGCACTCTTCAGAATGCAATATTACCAATGAAGGACAATCTAGACATCCTTGGTATAGACGTTCGTCGAGAGCTCAATAACACAAACTACATTGAGAGATGTATTGGGCTACCTTCGCGGAAACTAGGAATACTGAACAAGGTAAAGCGATTCTTTACACCGCACTAGAGGTGTCTGCTGTACAAAAGGCAGATTAGACCCTGCGTCGAATACTGCTCTCACCTCTGGGACGGCTCCTCGAAGTATCTGCTGGACGCTCTCGACGCTATGCAGCGACACGCTTGTCGCATTATAGACTGTCCGGAGGTAACGGGAAGCCTTGAGCCGCTAGTTCAGCGCCGAACAATCGCTTCCTTGGCCGCGTTCCACCGTATTTACCACGGTGAGTGTTCTGAAGAACTCTTCAACCTAATCCCACCCTCTCCCTTCCGATCCCGAACTACGCGTGCCGGGCAGAGATGTCACTCTCATACCGTGGAAACCGTCTTCGCGAGAACAAGTTCGTTTTCGTTTCTCTGCCGAACGATAGTGGCTTGGAACGCCCTGCCAGCGCACGTGTTTCCTCCAACATATAACCCTGGGTTCTTTAAGCGAAGCGTGAAGAGGCACATCACTGGGTCCTCAAGTTGAGGGCCACTCTCCATAGTATTCCTGTATACTGTGAGAGTCGCCCACAATCGCCAGACGTCGCCACAGCTCACCATCAGGCGGGTGGCGTCAATTTGTCGACCTAAATATAAAAAAAAATAAAAAGATGACACAGAAACATGGAATAGAGCGATTTAATATTAAAGTTATTTGGATCACAATATACTGTTTTAATTGTTATGGTTCAGAATTTCATCTTTTACTGTTGTATTGTTATGTATATTACGTTGCAATACAATTACATAATTCATTGACAATTTCGAATCTGGAAGTAAATGTACATGGAAAATCACTCTTAATCCGGACCTGCATAAGTGTCAATCAAATCATCAATCAAATCTATTAATCATATAAGCCACATATGATTTAACGATTTGATTTTTGATCACGTGTAAATCGTATGCACATTGGTTGAAAATGTCATGATTCATTTCCCTCATATTTATATCAAAAATTATAGTCACACATCACAATCGAACTAGGGACAGTTCTCTTTCGAGAGGAAATGCTCATGTCAACTGACCAAGACGCCACTGGCCGAAGTATGGATAAATGAGTCAATTATTGAAAAAGAGAGACCGGGAAGGTTCTTTTTCTCAGTTTTACTTATTGCTTTGCGAATCTGGCAGTACATGTAAATATAGAAAGAGCCATTTAGTGACCTATACAAATAAATAAATAATTTTATTTCATTTCTGCATACGATTGCCAGCTTGCCTCCCTATTATGTAAGACCACCAAAACTACTGGCTACGAGTGTGCAACGCACTTCTGCGTACCCCCCTTAAGGGTATGGACGAGATATAAGTTAAAAATCAATTATTGTCATTCCTTACTTTTACGGCCATGGGCTTGCCCTCTATTGCGTAGGACTAAAACTATGTTTATATATTGTGTTTATGTATGCATGCATAGATATGTATAAGTATGTCTAAGTTAATATATATATTTTATTTATACCGTTATTTACTATTTATAATCGTTTTATCACAGGCGGTTCGGCATCGGAGAGTCACCGACCAATTGGGTTAGCGCCAGGACTCTACCTGGCACATGCTGAACTGTACACCCATTTGGTGCATCTGTGTGACACATTATTGAGCGGAGTTTACGAAGCTCTTTCTTAGGCGACTCGTGTATTTCTTTCCTGATCGAACTCCTCCTAAACGACTGGACCGATCTTTTTAAAATTTGGCACGGTCATAGTGACCATCACCGTGAGTGCATATATCTGAATTCATAAAGATCGGTCCAGTCGTTTAGAAGTTCGACCCGGATCGACAAACTCAGCTCAACTACTGCAACAGCAGAATGCATTGCATACCTAGTTTTATTTGTTTCTTATATTGGATTGTGTATTGTTATGTTGTATTGTTATGTTATATTGTTATGTTGCATTGTGTAGCAACTTTGTACCAAATAAATGTTTCTTTCTAAAAAATTCCGACCAAAAGTGAGTGTTTAATGCACCGCTGCTTATTCCTTCGGAGAAACAGTCGTGAGGTACGGCTGTCTGTTTTTTTATTATTTCAAACGAAGTTGAAGTGAAAACATTGAAAAGAAATACAGGAAATTAATTTAAAAGAACGGCATTTACGAAGACTGAATAAAGCCATAAATGTCAAAAGATAAAAAATATTGTGCTGGCAATTAATGGTTTTACCTACTGTGGTCAATTTCACAAAAAAAAAGAATTCTGTGGCTTCAGAACGCGTATTAATTTTAATTTAATTTCGTAAAAGGATTTTCAGTTTCCAAATTGAACGGAATAAGTAAGTTTAATCCTGATTAAATTAAAGCGTTTATATATTTGAGGGAATTCGGAAATGTTCAGTAAAAAAATGTGGCTGGATTACATTTATGATGTCATTTGTTCTTTTTAATTGATACCATATTGGCCAGAATGACTAGGGCTTAGGGCGTTGTTTAATTTTGTTAAAATCACTCTTTTTTACTTCTATCGTTGGATTTTTAGACAAAATAGTCAATTTGTTGCTTGTTTTACATTTGTTGCAACATTTAGTCCGAAACCTATGATTAATCTAAAAAAAAGCTAATTTGTCTTCGTTTATTGTAGAAGAGACGAGCCTCACTACTACACTCAACTAAGACACAAAACAAAAATAAGGCTAACTTGTAACTGACTAAGTTAACACATTGCAAAGGTTAAGCAACATCTAGACAGGTCAGTCTTAAGATGGGCCAGTCTTAAGATGGGCCAGTCTTAAGATGGGCCAGTCTTAAGATGGGCCAGTCTTAAGATGGGTTTCCTTTTTAGGGTTTCGTGGTTAAAGTCTTGGAACCCTTATAGTTTCGTCATGTCCGTCCATCCTCGGCTTTCGTTCCAAACGGTTAGTGCTAGAAACATGAAACTTTGCAAGGTTTTGAAAAATATTTTTTTAGAGTACCGCCCCTATACGTAAAGTGAGGATGATATTTTTTTCGTCTATATAGGTCTTTTAAAAACATTGAGAGATTTCTATGACGGTTTTTTGCTTTAAGCATCTGTTTGCGAAATATTTAGCTTTGAAGAGCAAGTTTTTGCGTAAACAGGCTGTCTCCGCCCACTAAAATCTAAACGACTGGCGTGACGAAACTGAAAAAATTCAGGATGGTAGTCAATGTAATAAACTTTGAAGGAAAACTCTAACGGATGGTATAACTCTGTTAGTGCAAAATTCGACAGGTCTAGCTGAGAACTTGGACGCCCATGGGTTGTGAAGGTCAGATGGCAGTCGCTTCAAGGAAAATTTCGAAGTTCAACCGCTTCACAGTTAGATTGAAAAGCCGACCCCAGCTGGGTTGGGAAAAGGCTCGGTGGATGACAGGTGAAGTAGAGGTAAGGGGATCCCATGAAAGCATTTAGACCTCCTGTTTATTATAAAATAACGGACGCCCGCGGCTTCGCCCGCTTGACAAATTATATACACAAAAAACTTCCTCGACAACCATTCTGTTCGTTGGTGTAAACCGCGACAAAATCCGTTGCGTAGTTTTAAAGATCTAAGCATACATACGAACGGAAGCGGATTTGTTGAGCGGAGTGTAAATCGTTTGTGCGTATACTCCTCCGAAACGGCTCCACCGATTTTGACCAAATTTGGCATGCTGGTCGACATCATACCTGGGAGTGCATATATCTGAAATCATGAAAAAGCTGACCTCGGAGGAATAATTACCGAAAATGATTCTGATCTATAAATCTGTAGAAGTGAAAATTGTGTACATTGAAAATATAAAAAAAATAAATGGCAGGGGGTGTTACTAGACCGACACCGAACACAAAAATGTGATTAAAAAAATTTTAGTCTGTCTGTTTGTTCAGGCATCACGCAAAAACTACCGGTTCGATTACGATGAAACTTGGTATAATTATTCTTGAATATCCTGGGCACCACGCTGGGTACTTTTTATCCCGGAAAAGTATATACTATAAAAATCAAACTTAATTTTGCGGTTCGATCCCTAGACCCGATTACTGTACCAACCGCAAATAATAAGTTTGTCGTAGGTTACGTCACCCGCTGTGGAGTTCACTAAGGGGCGCTGCACACGGCTAAGATACTATAATATTTTATCTTAAGATACAATATCGCTCAACAGCTATACATAATAAATCAGTAACTGGTGATCAAGAAAGCTATAACACGCAGGCGGAGCTGCGGGCAACAGCTAGTATGTAATAAAAACATTTGCTTCGCTCAACATGTGCAATTAGCAGCATGCATTGTATACCTAGTTTTATAATATGTAGTGATTAGCAGTAACAAGACGCAGCAATTCAATTAAAAAGTCTAAATGAATAAATACTTCGTGTCTTAATCAAGTTGTTATGAAGTAACGGATCTCTTGAAAACTTGGTACAAACGAAGTTACTGTCAACGACAAGAATGGCAACAACTTTGCTTGACAATTGCATTAGTTATACAGTACATAAATATAACCACGCCTATACCCCGAAAGGTAAGCAGAGTTGCAGTGCAATCCCACATTTTTGAAGTTGTTTTGTTGATTCCACATAGTAGAGGGTAAGCCTATTAAGATTAGGTACCGGTTTTTTAAACTTACTAAATCAAAACCTGTGCCGTAATTTAAATCTATGACTCCAACAGCCTGGACCGATGTTACATAAGTACACTACCTTTATACGAATTTAAAAATGTATGTAGGTACAGGTCGCGAGGCGTAAGCGGAGCTTTGCATTTGTGTGAGTGCAGTGTACGTGAACGTATATGTGATCTCTTTTACACACACATGTGTTGTACACACAGCTACAAAAAGAGTTTGTATTCTACTGTTCGTTGTCACTCACACAAATGCAAAGCTCCGCTTGCGCCTCGCGAACTGTAATAGATTTGCTTTACTATTTTTTAACCGGCTTCAAAAATAGGAGGAGGTTTTCAATATAATTGATTTTTGTTCGTTACCTTATTTCTTTCAACTGGGTGAATCATAGATATAGTATGTAGAAAGATACAAAGAAGACACAAAGACATTTCAGCGATCCTACAATCAAAATGCAAATGTATGGATAAAATAGTGTTGTGTACACTATGAAATACGCAAAATATCGATAGTATTGAGTGTCATTTCTGAGTAATACAATAGAATCTCACTAATCATAAATAGGCATTAGTTAAAAACATCCAGCCAAGTGCGTGTCGGGTCACGCATAGAATAGGGTTTCTTAGTGTAAAAAACCCCCTCCTACTACCACTACCTTACATATATTATAACTAAATATAACTATCTAACTAACTAATATATATATCTATAAACTAAGAGGGAAGAAAGAAAGGAAAGGACTATAAATAAATACAGAAAGAAAGAAAGACTAAGAAGAAGGAAAACCTAGAATATGGAAGGAATTATATCTAGAATAAATTGAACATGGATTATATTTTTTTTTTTTTCAATTCTGGACGGAGAATCTGAAATACATGGAAAGCTGCATTATAATCGTCTAAAATGATTATACTAGTCTATCTGATAAGATGATAGTATATCAACTATATAGTTCCATTTAGAATACCTATAAAGTACTTCTAATATGAACTTTTACTGAAGATTGGCCAAAGTGATCGATCGTCTAGTGATTAGTGGTAGGACTCTACGTTGTGTCATAGCAAACCGGATTCTTTTTTGTGATTATGCGCTCAGAACTATAATGTAAGACCTAAATAGTGCTTCTAATTTCAACCCTAAATAAGTGAAGTTAATATCTTATAGTGATTCTAAATTATTTGTTAGACCTAACTAGTGCTTTTAATTTCCTAAACCTAGACAAGTTGTTCTAGTAACTCAGATTGTCCTATCAGTAATAGATGAAAGGTATTTTAGTGTCAATCGTGTACATAACCTAAAAGTGACATTAATATTGATAATATTATTCTGGATTACTGTAATAAATTATTAAAGTTTTAACAACAAGTGAGTACCTATTTATTTATAATAAGATATTGAATTTATTGTGGTTATTATAGAACTTAGGGATGTAACATACAGACTAGTTGCAATAATTAAATGTTTACCGAATGGTCATGATAATTAGGAGGGGTAATGGACTGTAGGTAATTAGGTATCAATGTGGGGTTGGAAATAGCCTTCACTGCCCCAGCCACGCAGAGGCTGACTGAGAATCAATCCATACACCATATTCTCTCGTGAAGATATTTTTGGATGATGAAGCAGCTTGAACAGCTGATCACGAAGGGATTAGAACGAGTTCCAGATCCACAAAATTGATGTTAATATTATCAATAGGTAAGTATACCCAGTGATAGCCATAATAGTTCAGCTAGGAGTTATGCTTGGCAAGAACCTCCAAAGCTTATTGGTATATCTGAGATCATGTTCATACAAACAGTCTCATGAATTATAAAATGACGAATTGTAGAAGATCCGAGGATACATCTACCGTAGAAACCCTGATCCAATGATACATCAACTCTATCTCGATCTGGTCCAGTCAAGGAAATCCAGTGAGTCCGGAGCAGTGCTCAAATTCACAAGGGCTGCCCATGAAATACAATCAGCAATACACGATACAGTCTATCTCGTCTTGCCCTTGGGCCAAGAGAGTCCGGACCATCGGTAAGCCAAGTTGCAACCATGCCAGCAAAGTGGTTGAAGTTGTAAACATATGAATGTCCGTACCACAAACACTCAGATATACATCAAGATAGTTATCATTAATGTAACATAAATCCATTCTGAACTATTTTAGCAGATAGATACAAGTATTTAAGAATTAGCTTCTGGTAACCCGAGTAGGATTAATATAGGATGAAGGGATAAGTAAGTATGGATTTTATGATTATAGTTTATACATTTGCTTGACCACAATGGGAAAAGTAGGTATAATAAAACAACCATATTTATTGTAGAGTATTTATTGAATAATTACCTTCACCTATGTAGAATAGCCTTCTTGAAAATGTATTATGTAATTGTTATTTACATTCTACAGATAGATCAGAATAAGTACTATAAGGAGTGGGTAAGTTGGGTAGGAGTTCACTCAATATTCCATTGCTGCACCTAGGAATATCAAGCTAGTCTGACTTGGATATCGGAGTTCTAAACGAACCAGGCTGTTAGAACTACTTAGGTTTCTCTTATAAATTCCAATCTCCTCTGGTGAGACATAGCTCCGAGTAGACTGGAGGATTCCCAGGTATGTTATAACCTTGAAAATATGCAAGCGCCAAACGCTTAGTAGACCAAGATTTAATCGATTTCTGAGATGAGCAAATACAGCTACATCTTCATGTATATCAACTGAAGCTTGTTCAGCATACCAGGAAACAATTTAACCCAAGATTAAAATGCTTCCATCTCAAACCATCCGCTATCCAAAATCTTACAAAATTGGAAATTCCTATAATAAAACACATGGGGGGTAGTATTATTCTGATACTATCATTCCATTAGCGGTTTCAATAATAAAGGTATGCGAGATGAATTCAAGAAGGAATTCCCACAGGCTTATGAACCAAGTTACCTCACCTATTACCATGATTCACCAAATATATAATTAGGTATCACACAGTAAAGGTTACTAATATAAATTAATTTAGTTTATGCCATCCTAGGCATAGCTCCGACAATGGACTGGTTTTACCAATCATTGCATGAAAGATTTGGCGAATATAGACACACTCAAGTATGCTAACATAATTTGTTTCAACCTCACCTAGGTGCTTCTGATTACGGACGAGGATTACCAATCATTACAGGAATGATATAGCGAATGTGGTACACTAAAGTGTATATGTAATTCAGATCAATCCTCCTAATGGTTTATGACTCTGTTCATACACCTCAGATTAATCGCTGGTTAGTTCAGGGTGGTCAAGCAACGGTATGAAATATAATATGTATGTAGGTAATATACAATAAAGATATTAGAATCAGCATTGTAAATATATTCAATTTTGGACAACTTTTCGATTCACAATATTCATTAATTAGGTAGGTAGATAGGTTGATATGTAGTAGGTAGTAAGTATGATAATATGACCATTATTTACGGGTAGTTCCTACCACGCTTCCTACTTCGGTTCAAGACGATTTCATCAAAATTATCTCGTTAAAATTGGCTAAGTAGTGATTATTTAGTCATTACTACACGCACTAACAGAACTAATTAGAATTGACACTGGAGATTCGATTATGCTGTTACAGTCATTTAACTAGAATGTACCTAGAATGTTGTACGCACTACCAGGACAATATAGAACATTTAAATAACGCTGGATGTCTATAAACTACTCTGGATTTATCGCACCTACACATCCTCAATCTGAACAAAATGGACACTTATCTTACGACAATTACACTGAATCATGAATTTATCCTTACTTTTCAGCATATTCTTTTGGTTAAATGTGAAATTTTAAGATATTTTTATAGCTTACTTATCCTGAATTTTGAATGTTTGGGATTCAATGTTTCTACTACATAACTTAATTGGTACTTGGCATTCTAATTGAATTTACATAATACATAGTATATATTTACTTATTTAATAGATACATACATCAATAATAACTTGTATTCAAAATTATACCTAGGGTCTAAGTTAGACTAAATTGACTGTCTTTCTATTCAATACTTTCATATTTTTGATCATAACTTTATTATTAATTGGAATTTTAATGTTATATTTTGAATGGTAGTCGTAGGTACTGGCACAATCAATATTCTAACATCAATTATTGCCAATCTATCAATAATTTGAAATCCAACATAAACCTTCATTCCCTTCCTAAGCTAATATATGCATTTCCAGATTTATGAATTCTACTTCTACATTGGCTGTAAAGTGACAACTAATGAACCAATCACCCCTAAGGTACTGTCTCTTACTTATACTTACGTTTAGTAACTAGACATGCTGAAAATAAGTAAATTATTAAAATTTAATAAATTGATTCATTTAAAATTTATAATTAGCGCCATCTAGTGATAATAGGATGAACTAAGTACTATTTGCTTAGAGAATATAGTGTATCCGACATTGATTTTAAATGTAATTGTTAATTGCCAGCAGATGGCAGTTATAAATAATTTTTATCATATCAAAATGAGATTTATTCAATTAAGAATGATATTTTTTTAAGGGGAATTAAAACAATCGAATCTTATTATTCTTTATTTTATGTTTCCAATTTGAAGGTCTTCTTCAAGAAGAATTAGCGTTGCAGACATAAATTTATCATACGGATCTACTCGTGTGAGTAGAGATCCGTTACAACCGCCCCCTAAATTAGTTTGGAACTTGCCGGAAAACTAATTTACAATTTACTAATTGATAAAGGATGTCTACAATGCTTAACAATGTTGTTTATACCGAGAAGGCCGCCTCCTCCCCTCCATAGAAGTCAGTTGAATACTACGACCATTCATTAACGAAGTGAAAATGGTAATTATATGAATCTAATTTATAATGTAGTTATAATTAAAGTAAAGTTATTATAAATAATTGAAGTAACTTAATGTACGCGGGTCATAGTATAAATGGTTTCTACGGGCCTTCCCCGACTCCATCATTTGTTCGGTTTTTTTTTTTTTTTTTTTTTTTTTTTTCAAACATTTATCTTAAATACAAGTTACAGGTATTAGTTTCTTACCTAAGTTAAGAATTATAATTAATAAGAATTAGAAGTAATACCTAACCCTAAATATAATCAATGATTTGTAATTAAGTTCTTACTAATTTTTAAAGTATTATACAAGAATAAAATAATTTAGTATTTACCTAAGTCAAGAATATATAATCAATAATTATTATTAATAATTGAAGAATTTAAATAGAGAATTATTTTACAACACATGTTTAACTTCTATCTTATCAATTTAATTATTACCTATAATACCTATTTAAATGAATAGCATTGAATTTACCTCTAATAATGTTAGTTTTAGGGTCCACCAACGTATATACATTGGTGTATGGTATAGCGGCTACTATATATGGTCCTTCATATAAGAGTTCAAATTTCTTAATTACCTTCTTTTGGGCTACAGATTTATTAGCCTTCCTAATCTTTACTAATTCTCCAATCTCAAATTTAATTAAACGGTGTGAGCGGTTATATGTTTTTTGTCGTTTCACACTGTTTTGTTTTAAGTTTTCTTTAACTTTAATCCGAACTAAGTCAGCGTCTTTTGCTCTAATTAATTCTGGCAAACAATTGTCAAATGACATACGATTAGGATTACCAAAAAGAACTTCCCTAGGTGTGAATCCTGTACTCTCATGGAATGTGTTATTGTAAAGAGACTCTATACGAGGTAATATTGTCGCCCATCCCTTGTGGTTCTTATGACAATATGCCCTAAACAATCTTCCTAGTTCTTTATTAACCCGTTCAGTTGTATTAGGTCTAGGATTGCGAACTGTTGTATATATTGGCTTAATAGACATATCTTTTAATGAATTTTTCCATGTATTACAACTAAACTGACTACCATTATCCGTCATAACTACTTTAGGCTTTATTATTTTAGAAAAATGTTTTAATTTAGTTACTACTGCTTGCGATGTGGCTTTAGCTAAACCATACAACTTTATGAATTTACTGAATGAATCTTGTATTACTAAAATATAAGCAACACCAAATTTTCCTTTTGGTAAGGGACCATAAAGATCCGCCATAACTATATCACCTACTTGCTCGGTTACAATTGATTGACATTCCCCTACATATTTAACATTATCGCTTTTAGATAACTGACAAATATGACATTTCTTTAAAACATCTTTAACTAGTTTTATCATACCAATCCAATAAAATCTATCTCTTAAATATGCTAAGATCTTATATACTCCTTGATGTCCCATTTCCTCATGAATTTGCAAAATTACAGGTCCCCTTAATTCAGCAGGCAAATATGTAACTACTTTATTGGTCCCTGTGGAAAAATACAACACACCTTCCTTGAAATGACAACGTTGTGCAATGTTTCTTAATCTCCTTTTAATAGTTATATCGCTTGGGTTGTTCAAAATTTTTATAATTTCTTTAATTTCACTGCCATTGGACTGGAAAGATGCTATATTTTTTAAATCACATCAATTTATTATTTCTAGTGGATTCCATGTAATGAATCTCGGGATAATTATCCTTATCATCTTGTACACATGTCCCACCAGGTGGAAACCTAGAAAGGACGTCTACCGCTACATTATCAGTTCCTTTAACGTGTTCAACTGTATAATTGAATTGCTCTAAATATAATATCCACCTAATTATCCGGCTATTGAATAATTTCCAAGTTCGTAGTGAAGTCAAAGCTTTATGATCTGTAATTATAATCAGCCGCGGCGTGCCTCTAACATAAGTTTCATATTTCCTTAAACAGTAAATAATAGCCCAAAACTCTTGTTCAGTTACAGTCCATCTTAGCTCGGCCCCTCTTAATGCCCTACTGCAAAACCCAATTATTCTCATTTCCCCCTGATCATCACGCTGAAATAATACTCCTGCTATACCTACTCCTGAACTATCAGTCTGTAAGTAAAATGGCCTAGACATATCCGGATGATGTAACATGATAGTTTGTAAAAACCTATCCTTTAGATCTTCGAAAGCTTGATGAGCCTCATGATCCCAAGACCATGCCTTATCCTTCCTAAGTAATCTACATAATGGTTGAATATTAGCATTATAATTCGGTATAAATCTCCTATAATAGTTACACAAGCCTAGGAATGCCCTTAAGTGTTTTATCTTTTTGGGTACGGGAAAGTTCTTAATAGATTCTATTTTTTCAGGATCCGTTCTAATTCCTTCGGTAGAGATAATATGCCCTAGCATCTTAACTTCCTTACAAATGAATTTACATTTCTCTATATTGCAAGTGAGACCGGCGGACTTTTGTTTATTCAAAATGATACTAATATGATCTAAGTGTTCTACTAAAGTTCCAGTTGTCAGAATAGCTAAATCGTCTAAATAATTGACACAGAAATCACGTACTTCCTGTCCTAGTATTAGATCTATAGCCCTACTAAAGCTTCCTACAGACGTGCGGAGGCCCTGCGGTAGACGATTATAAAAATAACTTTTACCATTAAAGGTAAACCCAGTGTATTTTCTACTGTCTTTGGATATAGGAATTTGAAAATAGGCATTATTTAGATCTATAATACTAATAAAATTTACCCCATGAAAGGAATTTAAGACATCTATTTGCATTGTTGGTGTTTCTGATTCCGGAATCATGTGTTTATTTATTTCCCTAGCGTCTAACAATACCCTTATTGAACCGTCAGGCTTAATAGTAAACGTTAGTGGACTGCTATAAGGCGTAGAGCCACGGCTTATTATGCCCATATCAACCATTTCTGTTAGTTTGTCCTCCATTTTTTGTCTATATGCGTACGGTACAGGATATGATCGTTTAATTATTGGAGCTTGATTAGTCATTTTAATTTCATGCTCATAGCAATTAGCCAACCCTAACTTGTTAGTAAATACTTCTCTATGTAAGTTAAGGACTTCCTTTAATTTATTAATTTGAATTTCTTGAAGAGGCAATCCGGTTTTAATTTTACTTAAACATTCAGGAAAGCTAGGTTCCGTAGTTATTCTTCTTAATAATTTATATTCACAGAATGGTATAGAACATTTGACATTATCTTTAACAATTTCTAATCCAAAGGGTGGATTCTCTAATTGAATAATTACTTTATTCGCTAATAACCAATCAAACCCTAAAATCATATGATTCACTAAATTAGGTATTATTAAAAATCTAGTATCAATAGTAATATTATTAAATTCAACTGGTAATATAGTCATCTGTTGAATTTTTGAACTCTTCCCACCCCAAGCGCTCCCAACTTGAATTGACCCAACTGGAAGCAAAGGAACTTTATCCTTAAGCTCAGAGTATATCAATTCCCAAAGAGTCCCTGAAATACATGTAACATCACTACCGGTATCGACTAAGCTAACTACATTCTTCCCTAACACCCCAACAACTATTTCAGATTTTACTTCTTGTTGTATCTCTGGTACGATATGGTCTTCTTCCTCGAACAATGAATTAACTGTCCCTACTGTTTTAATTAAATCACTACTATTTACATCAGACTTAAGCTTAAATAATTCTATGATTGTATTAGGATAATCAAAAAAATCAAGATTGTATAATTCGTGACCTAAACCTAATCTATTAACCTGTCCCCTAAGTCTAATTGGTTTTAAGATTCCTGTTTGACGCCGACCTAATCCTGATCCAGGCTTCCACCCCATGGACAACATAATATGTAAAGATACAGATAATATTTATGCTCCTGTCGTAGTTGGTGCATTGGAGCACATGTCACCAACAGTGGTTAAATTATTAGATTCCCTATCACTAACATCGTTAACTACTGATACCAATACATTATTTTCTTCCTTATCACCACGTTGCGTTGCATTCTTCTGATAGTTGAATTTCTTGTTAAACTGTCGACCTGAAGAAGCATGTTGCCGATGTGATGGTGGAAGAGAAGACTTAGGAGTGTCTTGAAGATCGCGCCCCCGTTGAATGTTGATATTGTCTAGTTTCCTTAAAAATTCAGTGGCCTCTAAAATAGTTGAAGCGTTACTAGTTGACCAAGCAAACTGTACATCCTTCGGGAAATGGCGTATTATATCCCCCACGAGTTGATTCTCTTGCATTGGATACGTTAACATTTTTGATTGGCCACATAAACCAATAAAATGTCCCTGCATAGTCGTTCTTGAACCGTCCCAAGTGTTTTGAACTATCCTACGACGCAAGTTATTTTGTTCTGTTTCTCCCCAGTAATGATCCAGGAAGTCCCTCTTAAAATCGTCAAACTGCATCCACCTGTCCTTATAAAGTCTGGCCCAATCACGAGTCTCCCCTTCTAAACATTCTATAATGAGATCTATATTTGTCATCCCACTAGGAATCTTCTTTAAATATGCTGTAAGGTCTTCTATAAAAGTAACAGGATGTTTCTTTTTACTCCCAGGATACCTAGGTTTATCTAGTTGTGGCTGGAAATACGGGTAACCTCCAGAAACAACTCCCATACCTTCAATAGGTCTCATTGCATTGGTGTTGGTTGTAGGTTGAAATTGCTGATCAGTTGATCCGCTGCTTGCTGAAGAAGATGCAGACCGTATTTGCCCTTCTAGTTGAGACAATTTCATACATATTGGGGTCACAGCCTGTTTTATCATTTTAGTCATATAAGTTATCGGATCTATCTTCTTTCGTTTTGGTTTCGGCTGTCGCTTGCTGCATTGATATTTGAAGCTTTAGCCAATCTCTTTCTCGGTGCTCGATTCATTTTACTAACACTTGTAATTATTTAATGGACACAGATATAACAGTTATTCAACTAATTATAAATCACAATCAAACTTATTTATTATTTATTCACTCACTGATAAAGGTATTTCACTGATTAAGTTATAAATCACAATCACTTATTTATTATTATTTATTTTAATCACTGATAAAAGTATTTCACTGATAAAGTTATAAATCACAATCAACTTATTTATTATTATTTATTTTACTCACTGATAAAGGTATTTCACTGATAAAGTTATAAATCACTTATTACGTTGTCCTGTAACGAAAATCTAAATAAGTACTTATTTCATTTTATGTAAAGAAGGATATAGCAAGTATATACCTATGTTATTTAATTTTATACTTGTGAAAGTTTTATCCAATTCATTTTAGTATATATTATAATTACCTAATCTAACTAAATGCAGGTTATATGTAATTCTAATGGCTAGACTTTTTATTAGGCATACATATACGTAAGGAGCGCTAAGGCAGTTTAACTAGTATGATTTTTAATCTACTTCATAGTAAACGCATAAATTCCCTGTACAACTTCTAAGTCAAAGCTAGCGTGACAATATCTTTGTTTTACCATATTATGCAACAATGGTAGCATAGGTACACGTAAGTACATGTATGATTCAACTTACCGCTGTATTTATTGTAATTCCAATATAAACACACTATTTGAACTCACTCATACATTTTTACAGGCAACTTTCATAGCTGAAACTTCACAACAACAAACTTACACACTTCCATAACTTCCACTGAACGCAATGCATTACTTTTGACGTAATTAATTGAACTAATTCGCTAATATTGACCCGATTTTGTAAAACAATTAATTTAAAACAAATAATAAACTTTTTAAAACTTCGTAACGGTAACGTAAATATATTTACCAAGTTCAATTTGACTTGACAGCTACTATGTTGAAGTCAAACCTTTGACAACTGACATGACATGACAGATTGTTCGGGAGGCTAAAGTCTTTTGACTATACTGCCTACCTTAACTACAATATGGCAATTGAGAATTGTTTTTGACACTTGGCAAAGACAATTCCGTCAAATTCGTCGAGTTGGAATATCGATTGGGCTCGATATTAAGTTAAATTACCTGTATTGCTCAATTTGAATTGAATTTATTAGTAATTGTACGCCCCCGTAATCGTTATTTATTTGAGAATAATATAAATGAGAACAATTACTGACTGTAAACACCAGATTCTCTAAGCAAAACATAAAATAGTATAAAATTAAATTTTGTCCGCTCTGAAATAAACACAACAATACACAAAGAAAATGTAAAGTAACAATACACAGATAATAATAAAAAAGCTGTATCATACATCAATGAATCAATTTATTAAGTACTTACCGAAGTATCTCCCTGAAATAATACACAATATGCCAAAATTGAATACAAGAATTCTAAATATTTACTCTATGGTCAGTTTTCTAGCTAAAAGCAACAACTCTATTATATACTAATATTCTCTATGGTCCATGGCTGCCGCTTAGGAATTTTAGTAATTAATATTATAATTATGAAAAATTTCTTAGTTTGGATATAAAAGGAATAATTTACTTCGTCATTATTTTAATAAGGTGAGTTATTTATTAATGAAGATGAGAAAACATTATACGAGCAACTTGACTAACTAATTTAGTTTCCTACTTGTACTTACCTACTTAACCTAAATAGCGCAGTAAACACAACCATTTCACGAGCAACAAATTGTGACTTTATTAAGCCACGGACGTTCATAAGCAGCCTAGCATATACTAATTATGTTGAATGATTTCAGATTCAAGAATAACCTATGATGAAATATGTATGTGATAATCCAAATATTGCATAACCTATTCTACAGCCATACAAATCACTTGTATCCTGGTCACGGCACCAAATTGTAAAAAACCCCCTCCTACTACCACTACCTTACATATATTATAACTAAATATAACTATCTAACTAACTAATATATATATCTATAAACTAAGAGGGAAGAAAGAAAGGAAAGGACTATAAATAAATACAGAAAGAAAGAAAGACTAAGAAGAAGGAAAACCTAGAATATGGAAGGAATTATATCTAGAATAAATTGAACATGGATTATATTTTTTTTTTTTTCAATTCTGGACGGAGAATCTGAAATACATGGAAAGCTGCATTATAATCGTCTAAAATGATTATACTAGTCTATCTGATAAGATGATAGTATATCAACTATATAGTTCCATTTAGAATACCTATAAAGTACTTCTAATATGAACTTTTACTGAAGATTGGCCAAAGTGATCGATCGTCTAGTGATTAGTGGTAGGACTCTACGTTGTGTCATAGCAAACCGGATTCTTTTTTGTGATTATGCGCTCAGAACTATAATGTAAGACCTAAATAGTGCTTCTAATTTCAACCCTAAATAAGTGAAGTTAATATCTTATAGTGATTCTAAATTATTTGTTAGACCTAACTAGTGCTTTTAATTTCCTAAACCTAGACAAGTTGTTCTAGTAACTCAGATTGTCCTATCAGTAATAGATGAAAGGTATTTTAGTGTCAATCGTGTACATACCCTAAAAGTGACATTAATATTGATAATATTATTCTGGATTACTGTAATAAATTATTAAAGTTTTAACAACAAGTGAGTACCTATTTATTTATAATAAGATATTGAATTTATTGTGGTTATTATAGAACTTAGGGATGTAACATACAGACTAGTTGCAATAATTAAATGTTTACCGAATGGTCATGATAATTAGGAGGGGTAATGGACTGTAGGTAATTAGGTATCAATGTGGGGTTGGAAATAGCCTTCACTGCCCCAGCCACGCAGAGGCTGACTGAGAATCAATCCATACACCATATTCTCTCGTGAAGATATTTTTGGATGATGAAGCAGCTTGAACAGCTGATCACGAAGGGATTAGAACGAGTTCCAGATCCACAAAATTGATGTTAATATTATCAATAGGTAAGTATACCCAGTGATAGCCATAATAGTTCAGCTAGGAGTTATGCTTGGCAAGAACCTCCAAAGCTTATTGGTATATCTGAGATCATGTTCATACAAACAGTCTCATGAATTATAAAATGACGAATTGTAGAAGATCCGAGGATACATCTACCGTAGAAACCCTGATCCAATGATACATCAACTCTATCTCGATCTGGTCCAGTCAAGGAAATCCAGTGAGTCCGGAGCAGTGCTCAAATTCACAAGGGCTGCCCATGAAATACAATCAGCAATACACGATACAGTCTATCTCGTCTTGCCCTTGGGCCAAGAGAGTCCGGACCATCGGTAAGCCAAGTTGCAACCATGCCAGCAAAGTGGTTGAAGTTGTAAACATATGAATGTCCGTACCACAAACACTCAGATATACATCAAGATAGTTATCATTAATGTAACATAAATCCATTCTGAACTATTTTAGCAGATAGATACAAGTATTTAAGAATTAGCTTCTGGTAACCCGAGTAGGATTAATATAGGATGAAGGGATAAGTAAGTATGGATTTTATGATTATAGTTTATACATTTGCTTGACCACAATGGGAAAAGTAGGTATAATAAAACAACCATATTTATTGTAGAGTATTTATTGAATAATTACCTTCACCTATGTAGAATAGCCTTCTTGAAAATGTATTATGTAATTGTTATTTACATTCTACAGATAGATCAGAATAAGTACTATAAGGAGTGGGTAAGTTGGGTAGGAGTTCACTCAATATTCCATTGCTGCACCTAGGAATATCAAGCTAGTCTGACTTGGATATCGGAGTTCTAAACGAACCAGGCTGTTAGAACTACTTAGGTTTCTCTTATAAATTCCAATCTCCTCTGGTGAGACATAGCTCCGAGTAGACTGGAGGATTCCCAGGTATGTTATAACCTTGAAAATATGCAAGCGCCAAACGCTTAGTAGACCAAGATTTAATCGATTTCTGAGATGAGCAAATACAGCTACATCTTCATGTATATCAACTGAAGCTTGTTCAGCATACCAGGAAACAATTTAACCCAAGATTAAAATGCTTCCATCTCAAACCATCCGCTATCCAAAATCTTACAAAATTGGAAATTCCTATAATAAAACACATGGGGGGTAGTATTATTCTGATACTATCATTCCATTAGCGGTTTCAATAATAAAGGTATGCGAGATGAATTCAAGAAGGAATTCCCACAGGCTTATGAACCAAGTTACCTCACCTATTACCATGATTCACCAAATATATAATTAGGTATCACACAGTAAAGGTTACTAATATAAATTAATTTAGTTTATGCCATCCTAGGCATAGCTCCGACAATGGACTGGTTTTACCAATCATTGCATGAAAGATTTGGCGAATATAGACACACTCAAGTATGCTAACATAATTTGTTTCAACCTCACCTAGGTGCTTCTGATTACGGACGAGGATTACCAATCATTACAGGAATGATATAGCGAATGTGGTACACTAAAGTGTATATGTAATTCAGATCAATCCTCCTAATGGTTTATGACTCTGTTCATACACCTCAGATTAATCGCTGGTTAGTTCAGGGTGGTCAAGCAACGGTATGAAATATAATATGTATGTAGGTAATATACAATAAAGATATTAGAATCAGCATTGTAAATATATTCAATTTTGGACAACTTTTCGATTCACAATATTCATTAATTAGGTAGGTAGATAGGTTGATATGTAGTAGGTAGTAAGTATGATAATATGACCATTATTTACGGGTAGTTCCTACCACGCTTCCTACTTCGGTTCAAGACGATTTCATCAAAATTATCTCGTTAAAATTGGCTAAGTAGTGATTATTTAGTCATTACTACACGCACTAACAGAACTAATTAGAATTGACACTGGAGATTCGATTATGCTGTTACAGTCATTTAACTAGAATGTACCTAGAATGTTGTACGCACTACCAGGACAATATAGAACATTTAAATAACGCTGGATGTCTATAAACTACTCTGGATTTATCGCACCTACACATCCTCAATCTGAACAAAATGGACACTTATCTTACGACAATTACACTGAATCATGAATTTATCCTTACTTTTCAGCATATTCTTTTGGTTAAATGTGAAATTTTAAGATATTTTTATAGCTTACTTATCCTGAATTTTGAATGTTTGGGATTCAATGTTTCTACTACATAACTTAATTGGTACTTGGCATTCTAATTGAATTTACATAATACATAGTATATATTTACTTATTTAATAGATACATACATCAATAATAACTTGTATTCAAAATTATACCTAGGGTCTAAGTTAGACTAAATTGACTGTCTTTCTATTCAATACTTTCATATTTTTGATCATAACTTTATTATTAATTGGAATTTTAATGTTATATTTTGAATGGTAGTCGTAGGTACTGGCACAATCAATATTCTAACATCAATTATTGCCAATCTATCAATAATTTGAAATCCAACATAAACCTTCATTCCCTTCCTAAGCTAATATATGCATTTCCAGATTTATGAATTCTACTTCTACATTGGCTGTAAAGTGACAACTAATGAACCAATCACCCCTAAGGTACTGTCTCTTACTTATACTTACGTTTAGTAACTAGACATGCTGAAAATAAGTAAATTATTAAAATTTAATAAATTGATTCATTTAAAATTTATAATTAGCGCCATCTAGTGATAATAGGATGAACTAAGTACTATTTGCTTAGAGAATATAGTGTATCCGACATTGATTTTAAATGTAATTGTTAATTGCCAGCAGATGGCAGTTATAAATAATTTTTATCATATCAAAATGAGATTTATTCAATTAAGAATGATATTTTTTTAAGGGGAATTAAAACAATCGAATCTTATTATTCTTTATTTTATGTTTCCAATTTGAAGGTCTTCTTCAAGAAGAATTAGCGTTGCAGACATAAATTTATCATACGGATCTACTCGTGTGAGTAGAGATCCGTTACATTAGTCATAGCCTAAACTCCTGACTAAAAATCCAACTAAAAATCACAGAGAAAAAGAAGTCATTTTCACTTTATGTGTAGGGGAGGCAACCCCAAAAAAATGTTTTTATTATTTTATTGTAGCCCTTGGTCACCGGTATAAATACACATATTATGCAAAGTTTAATTTTTCTAGCTTTAACCGTTTAGGAGGAAAGCCGAGAATGGACAGACGGACGAACTGACATGACAAAACTATGTTTCTTTAAGGTAGTTTAACATTTAGGATATTATATATTCAAAAGTTTTTTTTATTGCATAACATAACAAGAAACAGTTCAGCTTGGTGAAAAGCGCATCAACATCCGTTGCGTAGTTTTAAAGATCTGAGCATACATAGGGACGGACAGACTTTGTTTTATACTATGTTATGATTTTATGAAATCAAATAAAAATTTGTGTAATCTTATATCTCTGGGAATCTTCCCAGTCAGCAATGACGCGGAGAATTTTTTAAACGATATTTTGGTATTTACATTTTTAGTATATAATTATGTATATTGTAATTCTTATTGTAAATAAATATGTGATCTAATCTAAAACAATCATTCCGAAAAACAGGCGTGTAAGTAAAACATTATACTTCATATTGTCATGGTTTATCGATACATCGATAATCGTGACGTCATCAGGTGGTTAAGCCCTATCGTAAAAGGATATTCTCCTATTTTACGTTATTAAAGAACAATTCTTCTTTGTGAATAGGAAATATTACTGCACAATGCAAGGGTAATCAATGTACTTTGATTAGATCTTTTTACTTATTTGATAAACCCAAGACATAAATTTTCTTTTTCATTTTCTTTTCGTACCCAAATTTACACATGCCCTCCGTTCAGGACAATTTTGGAGTATTGTAGAAATTTTGGGAAACAAATTCTTTGTGTAAAAATTTAAATGTAAACATTAATGACCGAGCCTGGGTCCAAGCGTCTCTTCCAGTTGGCTAGGTATTCGTAGAATCACAGATGTCAGTCTGCCAGTATTTCTGTCGTCGGTCCATAGCACCGAAGAATGAGTCAGGAAAATTTTATCAAATACACTGATTGATTCCGAGGTGCGATGCAAGACCGATGCCATAAATACTTGGAGGATGTCTTGCCCCAACACTTACCTGCCCTCACGCCTAGGCTCACAATGACTGTGGGATTCACCGCTCTATAAATTGAGAATTAATACACTAATTGACACTTCTGACAATATTTCAGAGCGTGCACGCCTATTAGCTGTTGGAGAATGGGTGTCAGGGTTATGGATTCAGGCGCTCCCATCGCCCAACATCGGTACAATGTTGGGTGACACAACCTTCCGCATTGCCACGTGCCTTCGGCTGGGTACACCTTGTGTATCTCCGCATCATTGCACCTGTGGAGTAGCCGTCGATAATCTGGGATACCATGGCCTTTCTTGTAGCAGAAGCGCAGGTCGTATGCCTCGGCACGCTATTCTAAACGACATAATTCGTAGGGCTATTTCCACCGCAGGTCTTCCGGCCGTACGTGAACCAAATGGGTTAGCACAAAGCGATGGAAAAAGACCGGACGATATGTCGTTGCTACCGTGGAAGATGGGAAGGCCTTTGGTGTGGGACGCTACATGCGTTGACACCTTAGCACCTTCACACCTTTCAAGCACATCCGGATGTGCCGATGCTACTGCTGCATCAGCTGTAGCCTCAAACGGCGTAAATATGCTAACCTAGCAGGTGATTACATATTTGAGCCGTTTGGGGTTGAGACAATGGGGTCCGAGTGCTCGTCGCCTTTATAGAGACATTGCTAAACGCTTAATCGATGATTCTCAGGACCAGAAGGCTGGCTATTTTGTGGCCCAAAGAATAAGTATCGCCATCCAGCGTGGCAACACAGCCAGCATTCTGGGAACCTTCCCAGTCGGCAATGACGCGGAGGATTTTTTAAACGATATTTTGTAATGTAAATAATTTTAGTATATAATTATGTATATTGTAATTCTTATTATAAATAAATATTTCACATTGTTAGACATAAACAAATATATGTTATCTAAGAATTGATGGAATATTTTGTATTAACCTGTGAAACGTGTAATTATTTGGATTGTCTGCTTTAGTCACATTACAATTACCTACTTAAACTTACTACTCATAGGCAATGTTCGAATGATGATGACTTCTCCGGACTTCTCTTTCCCACGCTCTGTTGGTCTATTATGGGAGCGAAGCGAGCGGCATCCCAAGTCTCTGGGGTGAACCGATTTTGAAATCTACTGCTACCCGTATTCAATTTGGTCCCATTCCGGTAATTTGAAGTCGTATTTCAACCGAATTGCAAATAAGGAAGTGGTTCTCAATTCGACTATATGTTTTTTAACTCATATCTCTGAACTGGATTTATTTTTTTTTTAAATGAAACTTCCCCATGATTCTATTTTAATTTGGTCCCATTCCAACTATTATTTGGTCCCATTTGGGTAATTTGAAGTCGATTGTTGTGTCAATTTTTGACGTGTATTTTTTGTGTCAATGCTTGATGTATTTTGACAGGTTGTCAGGAGTTTTCTAGACAACTAGCTGATCGCCGCAGCTCCGCCCGCGTGATTTAGTTCACTCGTTCCCGGTTCCCGTGGGAACACATTACCGGGATAAAAAGTAGCCTATGTTACTCAGGGTGAATGCAGCTTGCCAATGGTGAAAGAATTTTTGAAATCGGCACAGTAGTTTTTGAGTTTATTCATTACAAACATACACACAAAAATATAGATAACTCTATTACGAGTAGTACCGATGTAACACTACAAAATCAGCACTGCAACACTGTTTTCGCCTCGCACCTCGTTAGTACCTACACTGTTCTGATGTAGCGCATACATTTTTGTACGATAGTAAATGTTGAACGTATTTTCTGTCTTTTCACTTTAACAACCATTACGTACGTGAAGTCGTTACAAGTGCATCTGCACTTACATAAAAGACCTCAGCCCTAAGAGCATGACTACGTCGACTTTAACGATCGCCTCAAACAATAATATCGAAGTAAACGGTTACGCGACTATATTACCACATTTTTGTCTGTTATATTATTATTTGAGGGGCTCGTGGTCTAGTGGTAACCGACAATATTAATACATTGCAAAGGTTAAGCAACATCTAGTCAGGCCGGTCGTAGGATGGGTGACCATTTCTTAAGACACTGAGACCCCTCCGTGTCTCGGAGAGTACGTTAAGCCGTCGGTCCCGGTTGTCATATGAACATCTATGGCAGTCATTAGGGGTAGTTGGAGCCCTTAATAATCCGACCGGTCTAACTACAGAACTCGATATCGCCCATGGGTTGTGAAGGTCAGATGGCAGTCGCTTCACGGAAAATATCGAAGTTCAGCCGAATCACAGTTAAACTGGAAAGCCGACCCTAACTAAGTTGGGAAAAGGCTCGGTGAATGATGATATTATTATTTGAAAAATGGTTTTTATTCAGGTTCAAAATACACATTTACAGTCAAAACAGGAACAACCTGTTTTAACTGATAGGTAACCATTCTAAAATGTTACAAACGTAGGTCCATAACTAAAATGTTTGTATCGTAGATAAGATTAGTTACATTTATTAAAATAAAAAATGTGTCTAATAAATTCAAAATCTAGGGAACGACGCTTCATTAATTTTTTAATATCACCAATTAAAAAAGCAAATATATCTGTTTTTGTCGTAGAATCTCGACGTTTATTTAATCTTGGTAAGTTAACCCTTATTTAATTTGCGTTTACACCTGTATTGAAATGTTAATGTAATTACCGAACGGCACGCTTGGCAACACTGTAAGTACGTAGAAGTATAATTTTAGCATTTATTCCATTTGGAGAATAAATAGAGGTGGCAATGGCAACCTAGTGTCTCCACCCTAGTGCCCAAACGGCTCAAATATCACCTGCAAGGTTAGCGTATTTACGCCGTTTGAGGCCATCAGCCGATACTGCAGCAGCGCCGGCACATCCGGATGTGCTTGGAAGGTGTGAAGGTGCTAAGGTGTCATTGCATGTAGCGTCCCACACCAAAGGCATCCCCATATTCCCTGGCAACTACTTTTTTCAGCAAATTTCATACTGAATGGAGTCAGGCGTTACCTGGCGAAAGTCCATGATAAACATAACATAGCATCACGCCTTTTTCCCCGAAGGGGTAGGCAGAGGTGTGCAAACACACCCACATCTCGCCAGCTATGTTAGGTCCCATGTAATAGGGGGCGAGCCTATGGCCATTTACCGGGCATGATACAATGATAGTCACAAAATCCATGATAAAATAATGGAAAATACATATATTGTTTTAAATTTCATACTGTTTCAATACTTTATAGGGCATAATTACAGTTCAAGATATATTTAATTTTGAATATCATCAATTTTTATGGCTCCCGCATTAAACAAAGTTGCTCTCTCATTCCCTTCGAATAAAACCCCATATAAACTTTTGCAATATTTTTCTCTAAAGGAAAATAGTGCTGTGTCATCATGTTGACACCATCACAGTCTTTCCATCCATCATTTTAGATTGCTCCGATATCCTCGAATTGACAAAAAAATTGTGGAATACCTACGTGCTCCTATAGAAAACAAATAAAAAGTTCATCGATAAGGAAAAAGTTGTGAAGGAATGTACTGCTAAGGTAGAAAGTTCTTTAAATAAGAACCAGAAGGAAAATAACTACATGGGGCACACTAAAAGTTTTGCACTTCTAGCTAATCGGAACTATTTGAATTTCGAATGTAATATTTTTTTAAACATTACACCCTTCTTAGTAATAAAAAAAAACAATTGGCAGGAAATCATTTGTCAATTGTTTTTTATCACACATCAAAGTTCTATGTATGCACGAAAATGGAATTAAGCCGAAAAGATTTTAGGGCGATGATTTTTTATGATTTTAAAAGTTCTCTCTCTCCGCAAGACTGTGCCGCTCGTCTTCAAAATGCTTTTGGGAGAGAAGCACCTTGTTTGAGCAACGTAAGGCGATGGTTTGCTGAATTTGAGAGAGGTCGAGTTTCTTTACATGATGAATTTCGTGAAGGGCGGCCTTCAACTGCCGTCAACGAAAATAATGTGGCTACTGTTAAGCGGTTAATTGAAGAAAACCCGCGGGTAATCCGCGGGTTTTCTTCAATTAACCGCTTAACCGTGAGTTGACAGTGACTATGAGACAATTCGAGGACTATTGGGGATTGGTATGAGTCAAATCCAGAAAATTTCACACGAAGTATTGAAAGTTCGGAAACTTTGTTGTCGTTGGATCCCTCATGAACTGACAGCGGAGCAGAAGCGGGCTCGCGTGGAATGGTGCTCACAGATGCTACTGAAGTACGACAACGGACATTCTAATGCTGTTTATGACATTGTCACGGAGACGAAACGTGGATTTATTGTTTTGAACCCGAAAAACAGCAATCTTGTGAATGGGTGTTTGAAAATGAGAACCAGCCAACAAAAGCTAGTCAGGCGAGAAACGTTGGTAAAAAAATAATCGCGTTTTTTTTCTCAGCTACGGGTCCCATCTGTACAATTCCACTTGAAGATCAAAAGAATGTTAATGCCGAGTGGTATTCTACCATTTGTTTACCCAGGGTGTTAGAAAAAGTTTGCGAATGACGACCCAAACGCCGCGTTCTCCTACATCATGACAACGCTTCTTCACACACGGCCAACAAAACAAAGTCATTTTTAGCTTCCGAAAAATTACAACTCGTCACCCATCTTGCGCATAGCCCCGACCTAGCACCCTGTGATTTCTGTGTTTTCCCCAAAATCAAAGATTTGATGAGAGGTTTCACTTTTACCAACTCCGAAGAGGCAGTGATAGCGGTCAATCAGCACGTAGAAAACATGCCTTCAGATCTGTGGTCTTGTTTTTAAAAAATGGTTCGATCGCATGAAAAAATGTTTAAAATGTAAATGAGAGTATTTTGAAAAGCAATAAACATAATATTTTGGTTTTAACATGTTGTTTTTTTAAGTTACGCAAAACTTTTAGTGTGATCACGTATATTTGTTTTCCAATGAAAGCTCAGAAAAAATGCCGCATACCCAAAACCTGTATTTTGCCGAAAGCTCTTGATAGAAATCTATTATACTAGATAAATCTTCATATGAACAATTTTTTTTGTGTATTACTATTTACCAGGCATATGTCACTTGCCTAACGATCGCAAAAAATACGTGATGTCAGCGACAACTTGAAGTTGTAAGTCAGTAAGGGTTGTCTCTTGTTTGTGATACGGCATTGACCATAGAGTTGATATTGAGGCATTAACTTCATAATTATTGGTCAAATTATACTGGTACTTTCCTGACAACCCTAACGTTCGAATTATGTTCTCTGTAAACAAAAGAATGTGCTTTAATTAACGTCGTCGGAGTGCAAGTTCTGTAAGTAAGTACTATTCCCTACTCTGTGCTATTACACCAATTTCTTTTGTTTTCTTTTTAACACTACCGCTATGCACTTACTACTACTACATCTATCTGCATCACCCTTTTTTTTTATAAATTCCGCGAGTGAGATATTGCGGCCGCTCCCATGTCCATTGCTGCGGGCGTCTCTGGTGTCCCCAGAAGTTATTTCCAGTGGCGCCCGGCGGACTTTGACCAGCTGTGTGGCCTCTTCGGGGGTTTGGTCGGAATGAAAATCCCGGGTCGTTGGGGTTGGGTTTTATCCCACGTCCGTGAGTGAATCTGGTTGCTTGCAAAGTTGTGGGGCAAAGGCCCCGCAGTACGCAACCCTTCTAGCTTGCTTCTGTAAGGACGGCGGGTGGCTATCCCGCCGTCCTCAGGCCCCGATCATGGAGATCGATGGTCCTGGACGTAGATGAGTCTGCGGCGCCCTGGCCGCTGACTGTGAAACTCAGCGGGGAGGGTACGCTCCCTCTTCCTCTCGGCTGACTCCTTCGCGAGTATGACTTGCTCGCAGAAGGACACGCCCATGCTGAGCACTCCACCAACGTGTGGAGTGCAGTGTCGTCGTCGGAAACCTCGCAGTGTTGACATCGGGTGTGAATCTGCATCACCCTAAATATACCTTATAGGTATATTTAACCTATATTTAACCTATACCTAATAAACCTATATCAAAAGATGAATTTCTGAATGTGTCACTAAGCGCAAATCTCGAGAGCAGCTGAACCGATTTCGCTAATTCCTTTTTTTGTTGTAATCATTATTATGAGGGGAAGGTTAAAAAAATAGTTTAGCGGAACATTAGAAAAATGTATGAGGTACGAAGTTCGCCGGGACAACTAGTATATGTAATAACTAGGTATGGAATGCATTCTGCTGTTGCAATAATTGAGCTGAGTTTGTCGATCCGGCTCGAACTCCTAAACGACTGGACCGATCTTTATGAATTCAGATATATGCACTCACGATGATGGTCACTATGACTGTGCCAAATTTCAAAAAGATCGGTCCAGTCGTTTAGGAGGAGTTCGATCACGAACAAAATACACGAGTCGCCTAAGAAAATGCTTCGTAAACTCCGCTCAAAAATACTAGATAAATGAACTATAATTTATGTACTTATCATATTATTGTACGCTTGGGTTTTGTTTCATATTGCCAGCTTTCTCAGAGCCTCCAATATGCAATTTATCTTAGCTTTAAACCTGACTAAGAAAATGAAAAACAGGCTCATGAAAGTAAATCATAAACTTTGTATATGATTCTAAAGCCGCTATTATAATAAAATTTGTTTTTATATTACCATATGCATATAAATATTTTTTTCCAGTCAAAGAAAGTAAGCTTATATTAGGTCCTTCGGTTTAATTTAACCAGTTCATGCCCGCTTTAACTATAAGTAACTATTTACGTTAAAATTCTTTGCTGTAGATATAGATAGATATATCACTAAACGTCTGATTGATGCGTCTTAGAACCAGTAAGCTTCCATAAGTACGTTACACCATAGTACTTTCAAACACAGTCAGCATTCTGGGAACCTTTCCATTTAATGACGAGGAGATTTTTTTGAGAATTTCCTTAAATATTGTAGGTTCTTATTTCTTTGTTTGTATCACCTTTGTGATCAAATTGAAGCAAAATTCGGTCAGTGGGTAAGTGCGATGGAGACACAAACAGAAACAAACAAAAATTACGGCGCCACAGGTGCAAAAATTCTGTAAACACCATTTTATTTGTAAACATAAAGTCATGTGTATCCAAGCTGAACAAACACGTAATATTCGTAGTAATATATTCAGTAACTTATGAGGAACAACATAGAGAGGTTAGCTCCACATTTTCCTTCATAAGAATCCATAATAGATTCACACGTCGCAATAAAACATGTTATTTTCGCACAACACCAATAAATCTAGAGAACCAATACTCCTTCAATATTTATAAGCTGATAAGGAACCGCATAACCAAATCCCTAACATAGATGAAGAAACTTGGCTCGTTCGAACGCACAAACAAGGGATGATAAATAAATGTGGCATTAAGATGTCGTTTCCTTCTAAGATATGATGCATAAATACGTAATTTTTTAATTTACGGTTATGTTGTAAAGATGGATAAATAACCGCTTAAGGCCTGGGCAAACCAAAAGCAGGACAGGCGCAGTTCCTAAGCAGGGCAGGTCAGTTGCGTCGCGGTTGATGTCACACCAGAAACATGAGCAGTCAGAAAGCAGTTTGAAGGCGGTCCTGCTTTATAACCGCGTTATGTGTGTCGTATCGATCGCCACACTCAACACACTTCAAGATGTTGAACGATGTTGTTGAGCTATCTTCCCCCATAGTCGCATCTTGTAAACCATATTTCTATAATATTTATCCTTTAAATCATATTAACATTTATTTTTTCACCAACTGCATCAATTTTTCATTTGGTTCCATGATAAACTTGTAAAAAATTACAACCGTTTACAACCTGCGCTGCGTCTGTCCCGCTCAACTGCTCTAGTGTGACCACTCAAAATGGCGGAGGTAGTAATACAACGTGTGCTCACTGCGGCCGCCTCGCGCCTGCGCTGCCACCGCCCCGCGTCTGCGCTGCTCCCGTCCAAATGTTTTGTCGAAAAGCAGTGCGTGCGCGGCGCAGTGGCGGAGCAGGTAGGTTCAGCGGGCCCGCGTTTGTTCAGTGTGTCTTCCCTCATATAACTACATTATTTACTAACGTAGACGCACTGCTACCGCACTGCTCCCGCACTGCAACTGCTTTTGGTTTGCCCAAGCCTTTAGAGTCGAGTGTAATCAAAGACGCAAAATGTGGTAAAACTATTAGTGGAGAATATCGGTGAAGGGCTGGCGTTTTTTTCCGCTCAAAGCACCTTCAAATGAAATTTGGTATAACATTCCAAATATCAATACGAATTACTTACCCCCAATAATACTATCAATTATCTACTAGGTATGCAATGCATTGCTGCTAATTGCAAATGTTGAGCGGAGCAAATTTACTTATTTTTTTTATGCTCTATTTTCATGTTTTCAGAGATAAGCACTCCCGGGTATGATGTCGACCAGCGTGCCACATTTGGTCAAAATCGGTCGAGCCGTTTTATTAGTCGTCTAAGATAGAGCTTCGCTTCGCTCCGCTCAAGAAATTGAAAATATAGGTAACTCTGGTAGTAGTGGAGCGGTCAATATGGAAACTGATTGGAAAGCCCTACGCTTGCCACTGGACATACCTTCTGGTGCATACCAGAGAGAGAGCCATAGGCTGATGATGATGATGACACTCGGGGCATTCAGACGTGTTTATATACTACGTTATAACGTACTTTGGAAGCAGAGCCATTAAAATCTACAGCTAGTAAAAAGGTAATAAATGAGGTAAGTAATACATTCTGGTTAACTCCAAATACATCCTTACTCAAGTCATTGATAACAATTTACCCGGGTATTTCAAATAGAAACTATCAATAGTATCACTATACGAACAAGTGCATTAAGGTTCGAACTCACGTTTGAGAGCTATTTGATAAGGTGAAACGAAATACATGTTGAAATCTCGAGATTGCATTCTTTTACGGTTCAGATGCAAAGCACGTCGAGTAAAATGCTACTGAAAGTATCGATTCAAAGAGGATTACCATTTATATGGAAGTGTACAGCAGGTGTTTAGATATTAGCTGACTCAGCGATCTTTGTATGCCATTATCTTCTTTTTCCATAGAAATAAAAATAAACTGCTGTTCGCTAGTTTTTCTAAAACTCGAGAATGGCTGGTCCATTTTGGCTGATTTTAGTCTTGAAATATTTGTGGAAGTTCAGGGACTGTTTTTTTTAATTTGAGGTGATACAAATTCCGACGAGTCAGCAGTATTTGCAAAAAAATGTATACGCATTAATACAAATATTTGTGGATTAGTGTAGACCTACATGGAACTTGTTGGGTTAGCTATAGGTCACCTTTTTACAAGCTTTTTATTAGCTTGCAATGTTTGTATGTAAGTAAGTAAGTATGTTTGTTCGGGTGGAATCTCGCAACTCAATTTTGAAGCAGTTTCCCTTTGCCGATTGAGCTGAAATTTTGTATACACGTTCGGTTTGGATGACAATTCATGGTTCACACTGTGACGTCTTTCTAAATCCAACATGGCGGCAGATACAAGATGGCGGACTAATTATATTCAATGCACTCCTGCAATATGGGTATCAAATGAAAGGGCTTACTAAGAGTAACTCGAAAAATAAAGTGACGTGACACTCTAAATTGAAACTTAATTTTGAAACAGATTTCCTTCAGAAATTATGTATAGACATTTGGTTTGGATGACAATACATGGTTACCACAGACGTCCTTCTAAATCCAAAATGGCGGTACATACACAATGGCGGACTAATTATGTTCAATGCACTCTTGCAATATGGGTATCAAATGAAAAGGCTTACAGAGAATACGAATGCCAGGTATAAATAAGATGCTAAACAAAAACTTCGTTTTTCAATTAGCATGTACTTACAATACCTCCTATGCGAGGAAATCAAATATTTGAACAACCCTCTAGATTTGTCCCAGCAACACAACTATGGCATTTTTTTCTCGTTAATTGAATTGAAAAAAAATATGAGACAGCAAGGAAGCACAACTTTTAAAGATCTCTTTAATGCATTACGAGTTGGTGAACTTAAATCAGAACATTTTGCTATTTTAATGAATATGTTACACAAAGAACAAACTGGTGTGTTTGTGATTGAAAAAAATCTGCGAATTTATCCAACTTACCAACGAGTACACAATCACAACAAAAATGTTCTCGAACATTTCCGAGCTTGTGTTGTAACTATTAACAAAATAACAGCACATGATAGTCTAGTAGATTGTAGAAGAAATAAAAACCGGCCAAGTGCGTGTCAGGCCACTCATAGAATAGGCTTCCGTAGTCAAACATAATAACTTACCTATATAACTCCTGAACTAACAGAGCTATCGGATCCGTTAAAAAGTTAATTACCCATGTAATGAACTTTAAAGCAAAACTATAACTATTTGTGATGGTATTCCATCCTACCATCACAAATATTTTTAAATTTTTCAGTGTAGCCATTTATATTTTTGAGAGGGGGGGGGGGGGGGCGCTCTGATTTACCAAAAACATGAGCTTTATAGTTGAATATCTCGAAAATGAATTCTTAAATCCTTAAACCTCTCAATGTTTTTAAAAGACCTATCTAATGGTACCGCACACTTCGGGGTTCACGCAAGAAAAGAAGTGACCCAACGCTTCCTGCAGGAGACTGTACCTGAGGATTGTGTGGAGTATGGCCGAATACGGGGCTCCCGTATGGACGGCGAAACTGACGGCCAACAACGCTTTTATATTACACAGATCGTTGAGGACCTTGGCCGTCAGAACAATAAGAGGGGACCGCATGAGCTCCCTAGAGGCTTCATTTCTTGTTGCATGAGACCTGGAAGTGAGAGCCCTTGTGTCATTGTTCCAATGGCACAAGGAGGCGCTGGAGTCGATTTCTGGAGACGTAGTCCTGCGTCTCGAGAAATCGAGGTTCAGAGGTCCAAACTCCACCAGGATCTCATGGAGACATGGAAGGTGCGACTTGAGCAACCGAATTGGGGAACAACCACCCACATCGCGGCGGTGAAACCGATCATGAAGAAGTGGCTGCAGAGCTCACGTATCGTGCGACACTGATCATCACCGGGCACGGAAACTTCGGTGAGTACCTGTTTACCATGCATCGTGAGGTCATACCCGCGTCTCAACACTGCGAGGCTTACGGTGATGACACGGCACTCCACATATTGGTGGAATGTTCATCGTGGGCAAGTCGGCGCCGGGACCTCGTTGTGGGCCTGGGCGTAGATACCCTCTCGCTGGAGACCATGCTACGAGCCATGGTCCCTAGCAGAAGCCAGTGGAACGCGACCGTTTCTTTCTGCGAGCAGGTTATGCTCGTGAAGGAAGCGGCCAGTAGGGTGAGGTAGCGCTCCCCGCTGAGTTCCGAAGTGTGCGTGTACGAGGACGTCGCAGACTGGAATACGCGCTGGACCAACGACCTCCATGATCGCGGCCTGAGGACGATGGACTAACAACCCAACGTTCTTACAGAAGCAGGCTAGAAGGGCTGCGTGCTTCACCCCCCACGCACGCCTTCACTCACCGACCCGGGATTAAACCCGACCCCAAAGATGCGGGGTAAAACCCGTGGCCACACGGGTGGTCAAGGTCCGCCGGGCGCTACTGGAAATTCTTTCAGTGCTTCCCAGAGGCGCTCGGCAATGGACAAAGAGTAGTATCGTCGACCATGCCGTTGTATACTTATAATAGGCTCGAAACTCTTCGCTGCCGGTCAAACATACGTGGCCTTAAGTAGGGTAAAATCATTGGAAGGTCTCCTTATTGAAGGGCTAGACTGTTCGAAATTAACCGGCAAACGACCTTGAAATAATGATGCGTTGATTGAGATGACCAGATTGGAAACGTGTTCAGCGATAACTAAAAAGTTAAAAATAAATTAAAAGTAAAAAAACTTTTAAAGAACAAGTTTTTTTTAAATGCCCTAAAAAGATAAAAATAAACATTAACTTTAAAACTTTTAGTATCAACTTATAACGTCATTACACAATTTATGTGTTATAAAAGCTTATCGCGAGATTTGAGTGAAAAAATATAAATTTGCGCCAAAGAGTAAACTTTAACATTAAGAGAGACTTTCTTGTATATATAAACAAATTCATGTGATTGATTTTAAATATAACAATTTTTAAACCAAGTAAATCTCGCGACAAGGTTTTATAACACATAAATTGTGTAATGACGTTATAATTTGAAACTAAAAGTTTTAAAGTTAAAGTTTATTTTTATCTTTTTAGGGCATTTAAAAAAGCTTGTTCTTTAAAAGTTTTTTTAATTTTAATTTATTATTATCCTGCTAATAGGTTCATGTGCGTATTGAAAGAGAAATTTATTTCACATGGGTGAAACCACAGATCTCATTTCATTTAAAATATAGACCGAACTTTTGTAGTTTTGGCACCATTAGGCCTCATACGCATTGTCCGGTTAGCCGGAGTGCGGACAGCCGTCCGGTTAACCGCAATCAAAAATATATACGCAAAAGTATTTTTTATTCGCACTGTGATGCGGCTGCCGCCCAACCGCTCCGGTCGCTCGGAGCGCTGCGGCCCGACTGACGGCTATCCGGACGGTCGCTGTATGCACTACGCGCCATCAAGACCAAGGAAAAAAATCCTTTATAATTATAGCACATAGATCCACTATTGTTAGGTGCTATAGTTCTTATGTTTCCCATCACAAGCACCTATACAATGCGGAAACTGGGCTCTCTTGAAGAAATCCTTTGCAATTTGAAGCCACATTTGTTCTGTTGGTTCTGGTAGGCATATCTCTTTTAAGCAATACCATATTGCTGCACATACTTCGCGAACAATTTCGGCAATGGTGCTAACTCCAATCCTAAAGATGTAATGCAATTCAGCAAATGAGCAACCAGTTGCTAAATATCTGAAACAATGGTTTTTTTTACAGGTTTGGATCTACAAAAAAAGTGGAGAAACATTCGCGACGCTTTTGTAAAGGCCCATAAAGCAAAGGAGAGCAAAAGCGGGTCTGCAGCAAAAAAGAAGGTTCCATATGTATTCTACGATAATCTTTTATTTTTAAAAGATACAGTAACTGTAAATAGCACAGATGGTAATGTTACAGTAAATGAAGATGTAAACATGACTACACAGAATGAAGACAATCTTCCATTAAATACGCCATTGACGCCAAAGAGACGTAAGAATAAAAAATATGATGACGCTATTGGTGCACAGTTAGTCGGAGTGTTAACTAAAAATGTAGAAAGAAGGAATTTGGAAGATGACGAGGATCGCCTTTCTTTCTTGTCTTTGGTTAAAGAATATAAGAAAATACCAGAACACTTGCAAATGCAGACAAAGTTAGATATTTTAAGGCTAATTAAAGATGCACAGCAGCTTTGCAACTATCCAAACACATCGTGGGGTATTGGAAGAAACGATACCAATCGTGGATATCAACGGCCCATTATTCTAGATATAATCCCTACACCCAGCCTATGCAATCATCGGATATTGGACGACCACCTTCTCAAGGCTCTGCAGCGAGTTCGTTGCAAAACATCGAAGTACAATCGCCATTATCAACTTACAGTCAACAGTCTCAGAACAGTCAACACTCGTCTTACATGGATCTCTTTAATTCTATACCAGACGATTGTGAAAATCAAAATGTTTAACCGTGCTATGGTCATTCTTTTGATAAATAAATAAAAATAAATTAGATAGGTATGTATTTTATTTCACTTACCTTAGCACTAACGTTAACTTTAGTTCAGGTTTAATACAATTCCGAAATTGTGTGTCCATCTTTGTTATGCTGGTTTCCAAAATTCTAAAAAGTTCTTCAAATGATTTCAGACTCATTCTAGTGTATCCAAAAAACTTATCGTCATACTTTTTCAGTTCTTCGAAAAATATTTCAAATTGCTTGCTCTCATCTCGTGTTTGCAAATAAGGATGTACCCAGAACCTTCTTCTCTGCTTTTTTTTCTTTATATATCGCATGTAAATATAATAAATAGCTGCAACTTCTTCAGCGTCCATCTTGGAAATGGTCCTGCATGCTATGAAATGTTCCGATGAAACCGCAACGTTTATCCGCACTGTCCGGTTGCAGTTGCGGCTAGCCGCCACCCGGTTAACCGCAACTGCAACCGCATCCTGCGGCTAGCCGGACGGCTGTCCGCACTCCGGCTAACCGGACAATGCGTATGAGGCCTTATGGATTATGTTTTTATGTCCCACGAATATTTTCGTCTCGACATTTGAATTTATTGGCTTAGCGTTGCCACTGAATACATAAAAGGCTCAACTTAAAGTGCTTCCCAGGCTTTCTGATCAAAACACAACGCAATATTGAAACTAACGGCCATTTGGAACCCACACTAGTCAACTTATGACCATTGTGGAACCCATTAAGTAAACACATACCTAATACCTTACTAACTAAATTGGTTTATTGTTAAGCCTGTATTATCAAAATGGAGTAGAAACTTTATTCAAACTGAGAGTTCATAATGATGTGGTACTAACAGTTAAGTTCTTAATTGTATGAAACTTGGAGATAGCAATGTTGAAATGAACACTCAATATTGTAAGAGTTGTGAAGCGATCAAGAGTTCGATTCGGAATAAAGTTTAAAAATAAGGCAGCCGTCTAACAACGAAGGTGGGTGTTAAGGTAAATTACATGACGTACAGTCTATGGTTTCGTACAATATAATAAGCGTGAGTCTGAAAATGCTTAAAAAAAGTTAGTGACCAAAAATATGATAATAGTCGCTTCGCTCAATTGCATGCTGCAGCGCAGTACCACCGGCAGCGACCGCAGCTCCTAAGTATGATAAGTGGGACGAACATAATTTATAATTAGATTTTATAAGCATACCTTGTTGGATTAGATTGCAAGTTAAGCTTTATTCTTACAACTAACTGCCTCGGTAGCGCAGTGGTATGAGTATGCGACTGCCGTCCCTAAGGTCCCAGGTTCGATTCCGGGTCGAATCAAATATTTATGTGATATACAATTTTTGTTGGCGATATTGAAGTTCTGTAGCTAGACTGTTCGGATTTTTTATTTAGGGCTCTAACGACGTTCGTATGACACAAATCACCCCTTTATCACCGAAGGAGTAGACAAAGGCGATTATTACGCCTACGTTTTGCCGATTCATATTTTTAACCGTTGGGAAGTTGCTAAGACAATTATTTGATTTAGGTGGCCGTTTGAGGCGCATTTTTTTTGTAAAACAACAATAAAAAATCATGATGTTACTCCATATGATGAACTTTGAAGGAAAACTATAACGGACCAGTTAACTTTGTTAGTTTAGGAGCCTAGGGTAACTACGCAACCCTATATAATGTGTGACCCGACACAGTTGGCCAGTTTTTTTATTATTATTAGACTCAATATTTTAACCAGTAATCTGGATTCAATGAAATCAGATCTGCTCGTTATAACTCTGATTTGCGTTTCATGGAATTCAATTCTCGAATATCACATCCAGCAATCGTTTTGAAGTGCCTTAATAAAAAATAATATTCAATGCATTGTAGCATAAAAATCGTTAACGATTCTCTCTCCATATTATTTACATTCAAGTATGTATCGTTACCTCGCTGTGAATAATTTACATTGCTAACAATCCACTGTTTACACGATCAAAGCCATAGGGAATGGAAAATATTCTTTGTTTTGAAATAAGAATACATAATGAAATGAAAAATAAAATTCACACACGACATCACGTCTTTCTTCCCTAAGTAGATAGGGGCGTTTGAAATGATGAAACCATCTTCGCCATAACCGAGCGTTTTGAATGTTCGTTTCTTTGGCGAACGATAGTGGCCTAGAACGCCCTGCCTGCGCACGTGTTTCCTCCCACAAATAACCCTGGTTTCTTTAAGCGTGAAGAGGCACATCACTAGGTCGTCAAGTTGAGGGCCACTCTCTGCTATAGTATTCAATGTTCTGCGAGAGTCGCCCTCAATTGACAGACGTCGCCACAGCTTACCATTAGGCGGGCAGCGTAATTTTTGTGATACAAAAAAAAGAAACAACCCATGAAAAGCTCCTAAATTTTAAATTCAGTTTAAATTGATTAGGTACTACTATAATCACGTCCATATCCAAGGGTGTACGCTGAGAAGCACTGCACTCCCAATTCTTTTTCGTTACTAATAGTTGGTCCCACGTAATAGAGCATTATCCACTACCGAGCACGATCGAAAATTAAAATTACCCATATTCAGACAACAAGTCTCACTTTCTAAAAATAATATATTGAGTAAATAACAATATTTGTTTGACGGTATGTTTACACTCATACAATAAATAAATATTGGTCCCTTTCAGTCAAATAAAAAAGTCAGAGATCAAGGGATTACATAATTTGTGTTATCAAGGAGAATATGACTTCTGTTCCAATGTGCTTATTCATCTGAAAGCCGTAAGTACTTCGTTTATTGCCAAAGGTTATCCAGACGGAAAAGAAAGTCTACCCATCCGTAAATATCTTTGAGATAGTAGATATCAGTTTAGTAACTCACTCATCCATCTTGATAAGAGGCAAAATATTTTTTCAATCTATGTCTCATATACCTATTGGGTTAGTCACAGTACCCTAATTCTGCATTTTGTGATGCAGATAATACCGTCTATTGCACGAAGTAGAGATATTTGTGGAAAAGGAGGCACCTACTCTTTCTTGTCAGTCGATCACACTCACACAGCGAACTCTCAAGTCAAGCGTGCGTTAAGAGGTTTTCCTTCAAAAATATATTTCTAACCACCACAAAGTAATTACCATTAGTAGAAATTTAATTAAACAGTTTCATGACCATGAGGGATAATAAATTTGACTTATTGTTATAGAATGCTAACTTTCGAACAGAAGTTATGTTACCGGAATTCTATTAGCAAAGTCTTGAGGGTTGTTTATCATGTTAATAGTCAATTAAGAGAAACGAGCTTGTGTGTTTGATGGTCGGACAGACCGGCTACGGATATCCGAGTATATTATTATACCTGCCTTATTGCTGAACTCTGAAATAACGTTTGTTCCCACTAGTTCAGTTTACTGAACTAGTGGGAACAAACCAAATACCCACTAGTTCAGTTTACTGAACTAGTGGGTATTTTTTCCCGTTTGTTCAGTTGACTGAACTAGTGGGATTCTTTTTCTCGTTTGTCAAAACAACTCCTTCCCAAACTTCATCCTTCATAGGATAGACTGTCGTACTGAGAATTTTATCGTATAGTATATTTACATTCTTCAGCCCGATTCTATGCACAAACATATTGTTCACTTTATTAACTTTCAATAAATTCATACTGAAATATCTTTTTTGAAATTAATAACTTGATCTGGCGGAGTGTTTCATTACACTTCTCGTTTTCCAAAACAAATTTTCATATTCTGAAGGTAAACAATATTGAATGGAAATTGAACTGTTTCTAAGTTATCGTATTATACTTTAATTTACAATTTTGTTTATTTTATTTTGTTTTTCCGAAGGAGTAGGGGGAGGTGGTACAACCTTAGTCCATTGAAATGTTACATGAGCTTTGCATTTTTTAGAGGACGCAATTATATTTTTGCGACATGTGTGAGGGTCAATAGAAGCTTAACCTCAAGTTTGTGGGGTCGCCACCCTTGTCCCCCGGCCGCCATCTTGGAAATAGGGGTGAAAACACTTTTTCGCGATATCTCGGAAACTATGCGTCTTACAAAAAAATTGTCAACTCATAATTTGTAGCAAATTGTTTTGCCTACAAATATGTTTACAAACTTTTAGCCCTAAATTAAAAATTAAAGAAGTTATAAGCAAAAATGTGAGAAAATTTGTAAGCACTCATGAACTCATTTGAAGCAGCATGAATGTTACTAGGTGTAGTAACATTCATGCTGTATTATTATTGTATTATTTATGCTTTCGATTGTCGGCACTTGGTGGACTTAATAATACATTCTGAATAAACCACAATTTTCATTATTATTTAAAATCCTGACCGGTTTCGCCCAATATATGGCATCATCAAAGGAATCTCTATATGAATCATCTCAGGAATATTAATTAGAAAGTGATATGTAGCTTGTAGTGTGAAAGTGAATACCTTTGATGATGCCATATATTGGGGGGAAACAGGTCAAGATTTTAAATAATAATGAAAATTGTGGAATGTATTAGTGAGTTTATTAAGAATGTATTATTATGTCCACCAAGTGCCGATAATCGAAAGCATAAATAATAAAGCATGTATGTTACTAGGTGTGAGTGCATAAAATTTTTCTCACTTTTTTGCTTATAACTTCTTTAATTTTTTCATTTTAAATTTAATTACGAGATATCGTGAAAAGAGTGTTTTCACCCCTATTTCCAAGATGGCGGCCGGGGGACAAGTGGCGACCCCACAGACTTGAGGTTAAGCTTCTATTGACCCCCCACACTGTCCCAAAAATAAAATTGCGTCCTCTAAAAAATGCAATATTCGGTTCTTAAATTGTAACATTTCAATGGACTACCTACACTTGTCTTGATCATTTAGTTTCTGGTTTCGCGTCGTAGAGGGCGAGTCTATTATCAACCAGGACTTTCCTTGCCAGAACATCAGCCGCTGCCGCGCTGGTTTGTAAGAAGGCTTTGTTGCATATCATGCCTGCGTAACATCCACATTACGCTATGGTGTTATATTTTGGGGAAACTCAATTAATAGTAGCATGGTATTTGTAGCGCAAAAATGGTGTGTTCGGGCGATCCGTGGCTTGCAAACCACAGATAGTTGTAGGCCTTGGTTTCGGAAATTGCAGATATTGACTTTTCCATGCATTTATATTTTGGAGGTGGCTGTATTTGTGAAATGTAATTCAGAATTGTTTAATACTCGAAACAGCTCTAGACACAAAAATAAATACTGCTTTAAAACTCATAAAAAAGCTATTTATAATAAAAGCTTTCTAGGTATGTCTCCAAAGATATATAATAAGCTACCAGACTCACTCCTAGATATCAGGGATATATATATAATTAAAAAAGAACTACGGTCACTACTAGTTCTAGTTCGTAAAACCTACTACACAGTTCAGGAGTGTCTACTGGACAAAAATGTTAATAACGATAGCTAAAATAATGACATTATGTGTGTTCTAATATAATTATAATTATAATTATAATTGACAATATAAAATATGTTCTGTTTGTTTTTATTAATATTGTTATTTGGTGATGACATTTTATTAATTTAATTGACAAATTTATTAATTTAATTGATTAATTTTATTATTATGAGTTCCGACTAGTAATGTAGATGACATTTTAATTGTAATGTACCTACCTATCTAACTTCCATTTATCTTTTTTGTACGCCAATCTCTGGCAGACCATAGAGAAACACTATTATGTATTTTTTTAAGACCTGTAATGTACCTATGATTACAAAATAAATGATTGATTGAATGTATGGTACCAGAAATAAACGCTATTTGAATTTGAATTTGAAGTAAAGATATAATTCAAAAATATACTGCCTTTAGTGTGTAAAAAAAATGTGTTTGTTTTTCAAAGTTATAAATTCTAGTCGGTTCGGTCGGTTAGTCGGACTCCAAAATATTTTTTTGTAAACAGTGGTACTTTCATGGTGTATATATATATAATATTCGTGTAGTGAATTGTTGATATATTTAATATTGTTATAGTTGAATATTTAATATTGTTTAAGAAACTCAGGTAAACTTATTAGTTGATATTTTTTTTCTATTCGATGAATGTATTTGAAAATGTATTTCAAAATACCATTCACTTGTGTTAGTCTATGAAGTACGAACAAATTCATTTCGTTCGTGATAGAATGATATGAATGAATGTGTTGTAGTGGGTGGGAGGCGAGAGGTCTTACAAAAGGCATTCTGTTGGTCTACCAACTCTCAAGACAGACGTGGTAGTTACATAAGAGTGGATTTGTATCGAGAGTTATCGAAATATATATAATACCTACGTGAAAACTATTTGAATATATTATCTACCCTGCTATTACGAAGTAAGGTTTTTTACTCGTATTTCAATTGAATTGGAGTTGTGAGAGATTCATCACATTCGTAAATTAGTGTAATTAATAATGGGTCTGTTATCATGTATCTGCCCACCCCTCCGGGGAAACAGGCTTAATTTCATATATTTATATGTTACTAGTCCGAGACGCCCAGGACTTTAATTGGCTGTGCCATTGCGGCTAGCTCGTAAGATTTTGTTGCCTTTCATCAACATTTCATCGCAAAGCAACGGGTTTCAATTTTATTTCAAAATTACAATATGCTGCTACTTTTTATTAAATTCATTCGGCCCTTCTGGACGCAACCCATTATTATGTGTGCCCGGTGACGGCAATAGGCTTGCCCCCTATTACGTGGGACTAAAAATACTGGCAAATTGTGGGTGTGTAATGCACCTCTGCCTACCCCTTCGGGGATATAGGCGTGATATGTATGTATATGTTAATTTTGCAATAAAACTTACCTTCGCATCATACCAGACCCTATCAACAAATTGAAACTTTGTAATATTGCTGGTATTCTCAAAGTTACAATTAGCAATCATAAGCTCGCATTTATCCAACGCCCTTTCCTTTATCACCCTTCCATTCTTCTCCATCGTTTATATCCACTTTGTGAATAGCAGGATTTATATAAGTTTATCTAAACACTTCGTATTTTCAAAACATTTTCACAATGTAAATGGCCGCTTTAATCCGATCCCCTTTTATGAGAATTGGGTTACCGTGGGTGCCTTGCATAATGGGGTTATCTAATTATTTTATGCATATTTGTGTCAAAATAAAATGTATTTTAACAATAATGTGGTGAATGCATAACTTATTTACTTTGATAGACCTTCAGATCTCATAATAGAAGCTTATATAGCTTACTTTGAGCTAGGTGACGCTGTGTACAGGTATGTCCAATCTCGAAATATAGACGCTTCGCTCGCTCGATCAATAAATAAATACATATAAATATTTTTGGACATTCTCACACTACGTCAACTAGCCCGAACTAAGCTATAAGCTGCACTGTGCTATGGGATCTAGACAACTGATAAACATACTTATATATTTCTAAATAAATACATAACAGACACAGACAACACCCAAACTCCGAAACAAACATTCATGGTCACACAAATATTTGATTCGACCCGGGAATCGGAAACTCCGGAGTCGAAAGCCGATGCACTAGGTACCGACCAAGCCACCGAAACAGTAACATCTGAGTAGTTATCTTGCACATCACGTTCGCACCTCGCGAATGTACATACGAGTAACAATGATATCCAACAAATATACGTCTCGCTGTACCAATTTCCGCCTCTGTCTGCATTGAATACAATGCATCCATTGCATTCAGATATTCACAACTTCATTTCTATTCTAAAGCACTTTTGCACAGAGAATTTTCCATTGAACTGCAATTTATTTAGAAACAACTTCTTTTGAATCAAATTTCCCTGAAGCTTCGTCCTCGTGGTTTTCAACCGACTTCCAAAAAAGAGGAGGTTCTCAATTCGACTGTATGTTTTTTTTTCTAGTTACCACGTATTACCACAGCAACACTTTCCCGTGATAAAACGTACTTCTATTCTATTCTGATAAAATCAGTCCAGCACTTTCAGAGATGAGCTGGTACAAACAGACAGACAGAAAGTAAATTAAACAATTGGTTTTTATTTAAGTACGCTATACCTACTATGACAATAATAATATGTATGTACATAAAAAATAGTACCGAGTCCGAGCGCTCACCGCCTTTATAGAGACATTGCTGAGAAGGCTGGCTATTTTCTGGACCAAAGAATAAGTATCGCCATCTAACGTGGCAATAGAGAGCATTCTGGGAACCTTACCAGTCGGACTTGACGCGATAAATATTTTTGGTACATAATTAATGATGTACCTATATTGTAATTCTTACAATCCATATATAATATTTATAGACGGATTTCATTAGTGATGAACAGTGAATTTGGAGTTACAACACACTGTAATATAGTTTATTTGAGTTAGATATAAATAATTCGGTGAATTATTACTTTAAATAACCTCTTCCATAAATTTTTACACTAATAAATTGAAAGAGCAATCACTACGTAGAACAAAGGGTATACCGCCGTTTGCCCGAATTTTATTTGCCCTAATTTCATTTGACATAATAGTCAGTCAACAGACATAACATTATGTGACATAATAATCATTTGCCCTACTCTTAGTTGCTATATTAGTCACGTGCTAGAAGCTTTGTTTCCCATAAAGTCTCTTACCATAATATCACTTGTCAAAATCATTGTAAGCCCTAATTATCACATGTCCTAATTATCACAAACCCTAATTATCACATGCCATAATTATCACATGCCCTACTTATCACATGTCAAAACATCAGTGAGGTTTAGGTTATGTTAGAACATGAAAGACAACACACGAGCCGAGCGAAGCGAGCGTGACGCGGCAGCGGCCGGCGAAGTGCCACAATCATTTGTCATAATCATAGCCCTTTTTTTTAAGTTGCCGCGCCTTGACGTGGCCATACTGCGTCCATTACGGGACGCCTCTGGTAGTTGCGGTGGTATTTACCCAGTGGCGCCCGGCCGATAATCATAGCCCTAATTATCAGATGCCATAACATCATTTGCCATCGACATTAAGGTTTAGGTTAGGTTAGAACATGAAAGACAACGCACGAGCCGAGCGAGCGAAGCGAGCGTGTCACGGCAGCGGCCGGGGAAGTGCCAGTAAGCTAATAAGTAGGTAGGTATTAGAATTAAATCGCCTACAAATGTTTTGTCTACCCACCAATGTATTTATAACGGGTTTGTAAATCATTTTAGAGCGCTTGTAGAAATATAATGAGCAAATGCATAGCTTGGAAGGAGATTCGAAAACAATTTATTATGGCGCTTAAATATCATGTGTAATGATTATTATGGCGTTTAAATATTATGTCTAATAATTATTATGGCATTTAAATATTAGGTCTAATAATCATTATGGCGTTTAAATATTATATATAATAATTATTATGGCAATTAAAAATATGAAAAACAATACGTATGGCACTCGTATCTTATGGTAAGTATCTAAGTTTCGGGCAAATATAAGTATGTCAAAACATTCGGGCAAATGAAATTCGGGCAAAAGAAATTCGGGAATATGATTATTATGGTATATGATCTTCGGGCAAACAATAGACAACCAGAACAAAGTCCTCCACAGCGGTTGTCTCTTCGCGATAAACTACTTACAAACTACTGCATCGATTTTCATGCTGCTTTCATTTTATTATTTATTTTATCGTTTAACAAAGTATAATATACATATTATTAAGTAACATCACTAAAAACCAATGAGGTTTAGACGTGTGCTATTATGATGAGTCTATTTTAGGTATTAGGTACAATTTTATATTTAGTAAGTCTAAACCAAATTAATACAATTTCCTATCATACAGTCCTTCCCATAATACACTCATACATTCACAGACGCTAGTGTATTATAGCAGTACGAGTATGTTCGGGTATTATCGTTATTAAGTTTCGATATTAAAAAGATGAACGGTAATTGAATAAGTACTTATCTACTTCTTTAAATAAAGGTCGTTATACCTAAAGTTTAGTATCTTCATTTATAAAGTAATATAAATATTATGTTTATCTTCTGAATTTAATTTTGAATTCTGTAACATTCAGAAGATCTAAAGGCTGGGAATTGTTGAAGTAAAGGGTTTTAAGTTACTTTAGGTAAGCACCAATTATTCTGGAAACTGGATTACGTTGGCCAAACAGTGAATGCTTCTGTCTACCCTCTGAGGAAATAAGAAGAGATTTTATGTTGTATTAACAAAACATTGTAGTTTTTAATTCAGTTGAATTCATGTTAAATAACTATTCAACTTCAAACTTAATGAAACGATGGTTCGAGAGAGGCTCGTGGTCTAGTGGTAACCGACAATGTTAACACATTGCAAAGGTTAAGCAACATCTAGCCAGGCCGGTCTTAGGATGGTTGACAATTTCTTAAGACACTGAGACCCCTCCGTGCCTCGGAAAGCACGTTAAGCCGTCGGTCCCGGTTGTCATACGAACATCTATGGCAGTCGTTAGGGGTAGTTGGAGCCCTTAATCAAAAATCCGACTGGTCTAATTATAGAACTTTGATATCGCCCATGGGTTGTGGAGGTCAGATAGCAGTCGCTTCACGGAAAATATCGAAGTTCAGCCACATCGCAGTTAGACTGGAAAGCCGACCCCAACTGAGTAGGGAAAAGGCTCGGTGAATGATGATGATGATCGAACGTGGCAACACAGCCAGCATTCTGGGAACCTTCCCAGTCAGCAATGACGCGGAGGAGTTTTTGTAGATAGTAAATATTTTAAGTAACTGCCGACGCAGTTTGTTGGCAAGCTATTTTTACAATTAATACCTAATATCTATAAATTATACTATATAATAATACAGGTAATTTTGATTATCTATTGATATACATGTACTTAACTAGGATATTCTAAATCTATAAAACATGACATAACAAAGTACCTATCAAACCTTAATAGAAAATGAAGAGGACAACTATGAAATACATAATTATGTATATTGTAATTATTATTGTAAGTAAAGTTATATAACTTCAAATTCAAATATATTTATTCATGTAGTCATATTTATTCATAAGTCACAAAATAAAACCTATGAACGTCAACTATACCACATTTAATTTTAACACCAGATTCGCTAGTTAAGTCAACAGGTGAGCCTATGAGAAAAACCTGGCGATAAAATCTCACGGCTACTCTCTTCTAATCACCAGTTCGGGTTATACAAAATTACATAAACACAGATTATTTCCAAAAAATAAGTCCGCAATGGCATATATCTATCTTTTAATGTTAACTAACTATAACATAAAATAGCGAATCAAATCCATTCTAAAATAATGACAAACCAAACTAAGGTCCAAGTCCATATAATGTATGTATTACCACGTGGACGAAGTCGCGGGCAACCAGTAGTGTTATATAAATTGAAAAGATGTTTGTATGTAGAAGTTTGAAGAACTATAGGAATTATAGAGCTATTTCCAGCAAGATGCTTCAAATAATATACCAAGCGTATTGTACTAAGTAATAAGTAAAAGATTTTTCGATACATTGTGGAAAATAGCAACTTCTCTTAAAAACAACAACACAGAAACAAAATAAAAACTCTCACCTCCAAAGAAAACAAACCTGTTGTTGTCCCTTCCGCAGTAAGATTGGTCGTTAATATAAAACATGGAAATGTCCCAAACCTACCAAAACAACATAGCAATTTACTGGATACACGAATCCCTTATAAAAGACAACTGCCATTAGACGCTGTTATTAAGTGAATTAAGAATTATGGACACCATTATGTTCCTTATGGGGAACACATCGAGATAGGGCTTTTATCTCACTGTGAGTAAGCAGAAGTTACGTAATAGGGCCATAGAAAAAAATTGAATTATCCTAAATCTACCTGTTCTCTGCTATCACATAATTGTTACATTTACTCTTGAGCGTAATAAACCTTAATTTTAGAGGGTAATCCATCCTATTTCCTACTAATCTATACTAATATTATGAAGCAGAAGAGTTTGTTTGTTTGAACGCGCTCAGGAAGTACTGGTTCAATTTGAAAAAGTCTTTTTTTGTTGAGTAGTGCATTTATCTAGGAAGGCTATAGTCTATATAACATCACGCTACGACGAATAGGAGCGGAGCAGCAGTGAAATATGTTTAAAAAAACGGGAAAAAAATTCTTTTAAGTACTTCCGTTGCGTGCGCTGGCCAAACGGTTAATGTTATGTTAAAATGATGTGAATTTTTCCTCTTTAAAAGTAAAAAAATAAGTCCAAACTAAGGTCCAAGTCCATATAATAGTGACGGGCGACCAATAGTGTTATATAAATTAAAAAGATGTTTGGATGTAGAAGTTTGAAGACTATAGGAAAACTACTTACATGTGTTTCTGTACAATATGATAAGCAGCACATTAATAGATTAATACTTGGATTGACATGACGCATAGGATACTCTAATTCCGGTAATGTTAAATATTCAAATATGAAAACGTAAAGTAACTCGGGTTGTTAAACACCAAGTGATCATGTGACCGTAACTTTGTGTGACAATCGTTGTTGGAGTAAGTCAGCTGATGTGCCATTGTCGTTTGACCTAACAACTTCTATAGGTATCCTATAGAATGGCAAGAAGTCTAAAGTACGAGTATAATAAAATCAACGTACACGTCTAATCTATGATAGGAAGTTGTGTTTTAAAACTATTGGTTTTGCCTCAAAAACAACCAGGTATAACCCCGATAGGTTTAAATAGTCTAAATAGTTTAGTAGCATAGAATATAATTATAATAGTACAAGGTGCCTACTAAAGGCAAGCATTTAACTTTCAGTGTAGTAACCACCTCGTTAGAAATATTAAGTGCCTATTTACTACATAGAATATCACTTCGCATATCTTCAACAGAGTACTTTAACACCGAGGTAATTTAATTGTGTCTCTTATTAAGTGACAGAAGTGAAGTTCTAAAGTAGATACTTACTGTATTGTAAGCATTAATTATTACACCACACCCAGGATATTCACATAGACATTATCAATATTTTTCTACTTACTATACAAAATTAAAAAGTTATGATACAGATTTTCTGAGATTTTCTACAAATCTGTATCATAAATTAACGTTTTAATCACTATATTACAGTCTGTTAGCAATAACAGGCTAAAGTCTGTTGACTATACCGCCTTGTTGTGTTTTGCCGCCATATTGTCGATAACTTCTTCAAGTTTATGTTTCTCAAAATGCCTAAATGTATGAAATTAGCTAAAGTAGTGTATGAAACAGCACACTCGTAGAATATTATATAAAAAAAACTCGCCAAGGCTCGTTTCCTTAAAACCTACGCGTTGTAATACCTGCTCCTCTTTATAACAGTTTCCCCCGCTTAAAGAACCCAGTGTTATATGTGGGAGGAAACACGTGCGCAGGCAGGGTGTTCCAAACATCTATCGTTCGGCAGAGAAACAAACGTTTAAAACGTTCGGTTCTCGCGAATATGTTTTCGATAGTGTGACAGTGGCAGCTCTGCTCGGCATGCGTTGTTCGGGATCGGAAGGTTGGGATCAGGTTGAAGAGCACTTCAGAATACTTACCGTGGTAAATACGGTAGAATGCTGCCAAGGAAGCAATTGTCCGAACAATTGCTTATCCGCTTAGCCCTCGGTCGGCCCTGGACTAGCGGCTCCAAGCTTCCCGTTACCTCCGGACAATCTATAATACGCATAGCGCGTCGCTGCAGAGCGTCGAGTGCATCTTTCGAAGGGAACTTTTATGTTTGTCAGAGCCTAAACCCTATGGTTTACGCTGCTCTATGGAGTATCTAAGTCTTGGATTATAGACATTGGACATAAATCCATATTAAGAACGCAGGGACTGATGAATGATTTTTAGATAGACATAATCTTACGAATATACTGACATATTTATCCGTTGAACATTCTTATCCATTGGACACTGAAAGTACTTCTATTATAACCGATAGATAGACCTTTTGGTCCAAAAATAATGTTGACCCGACCGTTAATATTGTGAGACATTCATTATCGGCTTAGGTTTAGGTGTTCATCATTCTTTCTATGAAGAAAGAATTATATTTATTCAATATGTGTCCCTTATAAGACCAGTTTACTAACCTAATTCAGAATTTTATATATTTTCCTCATATTTATTGCTCGATCACAGTTCATAATGTTATTCATTACGGCAGCTTCAAAGCTCACTTCGACTAGACTTGAGATCTAAGAATATCATTGCTTAAATCGATAACTTGAACACAATCAGTCACCATCTAAGGTTTTCATACATTTCGTGGAAATTGGGAATTGGATAATGTTTTTTGGTGTAATCTAATCTTCGATTAATCGAAGAGTTCAATTATTACGGTATAAAATTGAAGTAGTTTCTTTGACAATCTTTCCTTCTTTCCTATGAGGGAAGACAGAGGCTCTCTACTCGATACGACCTTGGCACACAACTTTCGTTTCATCTACTTTAACCAGGAGTTTCATACACGCTCTTCGATTACGGGCACTATTGACCTCGCGTATTTATTTATTGGCTGCCTAACGTCAATATGTCTTCGATTTGTTTGACATACGTTCACCGAGGTCGACCCTTACTAGTTTGCCTATTCATACTCGCACATATCGCATTTAAACTTACCGAAAACTTAGTAAAGATACTGACACTGGTAACTAAACTTCGATTGAAAATACAATTTTATATTGAAATCCGTTTTCGGCGTTCATTCTCTTTAAAACATGCCGTTAACGATTGTCTGCTGTCAATCCGAGAGGCAATTTAGAAGTGAAGTGCAGTCGATTGCTTTACAGCATAGTATGTGCCACTCAAATATAGAAACCGAAAAATTCGTTCATAGACAATAAAGTGATACCTACAGTTCAGTTTATAAGGTGACGAGATGATTTCTGCAACTTTACCCGCCTGGAGTCTATAGTTGGTTAGCCGAAGAGCCGAAGAGGTGCTGAGAGGTAACCGTGTAAGGTTATGTAAAATCAAGCCAGGTTGGCAAAATCTAGCCAGGCTGGTCTTAGGATGGGTTTCTTAAGTTTACGGATGTGGATTTCTTAAGACATTTCGAGACCCCTCCGTACCTCGGAGAGCACGTTAAGCCGTCAGTCCCGGTTGTCATACGAACATTTACGGTAGTGTTTACGGGTATTTGGAGCCCAAATCCAAAAATTCGACTGGTCTAGGTACAGAGATTCGATATCGCCCATGGTTTGAGAAGGCCAGATGGCAGTCGGTTCGCGGAAAATATCGAGGTTCAGCCACATCACAGTTTGACTGGAAAGCCGACCCCAACTAAGTTGGGAAAAGGCTCAGAAAATGAGGATTATAAAACTGAAGAGTTAGTTTGTATGGTTAAATGTAAAATTATTTTTGTGATATTTCCCCACCCCTCTTTTTCATAACTCAGTTAACCTATTTGAGAAGAGCACTTCTTTAATAGTTCTTTATTAGAGTATACTAAGATACTGAGCAGCCATAGACCGCAAGAAGTGTCGATTACAGGCCACAGGCAGGTTCTAGCTTCTCGGGGTTTGGGATTGTGGCTGTCGCGTGTGACTCGTGTGCGGTTACACTACGTATACTTACGTAAAATATAGATTGTATATAGAAGTGGGTACTGACCGATAAGAAATTATATTATAAAATATGTAAAACAATGTCTATAATTAGTTTATTTATAGGTACTTGCCATTTATCTATGAACAATGAAGACAACAATATAGTGTGCCTCGCTGAATATATTCTATTCTACAGTAATGTGCCTACTCGCTTATGGATCGTGGTATTCAAATTGTACATTGTCTATTCATAATAAGCATATTAAAAGCAGGTGTTTTGTATTGAAAAGAGACGTATTCTATTCCCTATGATATATGTGTTCGTTAATCACTACCACTACTAGTATAGTATTCTTATATCTGTGTGAGGCAGAGCTGAATAGGTTACTAATAATTTTCTTTGGTTCCACGTAATAAAGTGCAAGTATAATTCCGCTAGATTATAAACTGTAACATTAACTATATACGAGTATAATAGTCCGAAACGACCGGACTTTAATTGGCTGTGCCATAGCGGCTGGCACGTAAGATGTAGTTGTCTATAATCAACATTGGTTTCTATATTTTTTTCAAAATATAACATAGCTGCTTCTCTTTTTTTTAAAACTTATTTGGCCGTTTTGGATATAAGCCATTATATAAAGTTAAAACCCATAAAAAAGTGTCTATAGTGCCCGGTTACGACAATAGGCTTGTAAAGAGTGGGTCTGTTTGTTTTCTTCGTGCCTGTCTACTCATTTGTTCGATCGTAACATAAAACGGCTGGTTTCCAATGCTGTTAGGCACGGTGATAATCGCGTTCAACGTAAAGACGCGAGTGAAGAATCGGGTAAACGCTAGTTTTTCAAATAATAGGGGACCACAATATTCACACTATGAACAGCCTGTCATTAAACTTTTTTTTTCGATAACTTTGCAAGTTTTCGGACTCGTCTTGAGCGTCTTGAGTAAAGACCGAGTGGTAATTTGCAAATTGTTGATTTTTGTATTATTTATCTTTTATAGTTGTTATATTTAAAGGCTGTATACAGATATAAATGGATGTCAGATTGTATGTTCAGTGTCTTTTAAAATGTTATAATTTTTGTTGTGTAATCTGTTATCTGTCTCTGTACCTAACTAAATAAAATAAAATAAAACTATATTAATCAAAGTTTCAGTAATTGTGCCTTCTCAATCAAAATCGTATTTACTCTCTCTACAGCCTACTAAGAAGATTGTTAAGCATCCTTTATACCCGGATAAATAAGATTTGGAAAGCTGAATTGAATAAATTGCGACTGATATACAAAAGGTTCGTATATGTGTCTGATGAGACGAGGAATACGAATTGGTATGATTCTGCTAGATAAAAGAATATTTTTAACTTTTTACTAATTTATTGTTTAGGTTATGATTGGACACATTAAAAGTTAAGATTGTAATAGTTTTTTTTATTCTTTTGTACATAAGTAAAGCGAATACACGCTATAAAGTTTAATACAAACAATATGCACAAAGGCGTGCTTAAGTCAATATGACTTATCTGCCAGCAGACCTTAGAGTTGTAGAGGAGACCAGGTTTTATTCAAGGGAAATTACCGTGTTTTTTATATACTTACATATAAAATAATAATAATAATAAATAACTAAAGAGTAAATAGGTATATGCACCTATAAAAGAAACAAAGCATTATAACTTACATTTAAGAAATAATACTTAATAGGTTGTGTCCATAGTTAAGACGATGTTTTTCTGAACATACTAGTACGGTGTCTTGCGCGGTGCTTCGCGCCGCACCACGCCATAGGTTTTGGCCTATAACTTTTGACTCCTTCGGGCTAGGTCAAATTTTCGATTTTTGGCTTGCCTCTATCGATCGAGTGCTATCTATAGAGGGGTCAACTATCATTGGAGCATAAGCAGTTCTCGAGAGCTAAGGGGGACATTCCTCATTTCTATATATAGATAGATTATTATTTTGTACTTTTCTACTAGCCCGCAGCTTCGCCCGCGAGTTATAGTTTTATGGCCCCCAATACCTGCGGGAACAAAATCCCGGGATAAAAAGTAGCTTGTTGGTGTCTACTTTCATATGCAGTTAGGGAAAAGCTGTAAATTGAAATTACACACAGATTCTTTAATTAAATAATGATCTTTAATAATAATCATAAATATAATATGTATGTATGTATTTATATCAGTTTATCTAGTACTCATATCACAAGCTCTGCTTAGTTTGAGACTAGATGGCGTTGTGTGAATTGTCCTTATTATTAATTTTATTTATACACATTCTACTTTTTTTTTTTTGTTTATTGTACAGATTTACAAAACACAAAAGAAACAATAACAATATGTACAAAGGCGTGCTTAAGCCAGTAATGGCTTTTCTTCCAGCAGACCTTAGTAGTACTTGTACGCATTCTAAATCTATTAATATAGAGACCATAATAAAATAGAACACCAAAGAATGTAACTAAAAACCCGAGTTCTGATATTTAGATATTATATTTGACTTGATAATTTGCGTACAATTTTCTCCTTGCTGTTACATAAAGAAAATTATTCTTGAGATACATAATAATTGAGCGGAGCGAAGCGGAGCTCAATCTTAGGCGACAAGTGCGACAAGGGTCGACCGATTTTGACCAAATTTGGCATGCTGGTCGACATCATACCCGGGAGTGCATATATCTGAAATCATGAAAATAGAGCTGACCACGGAGGAATAATCACCGACAATTAAAGGACATCACCGAAAAACCAGATGATTAAATTGTTGCCATGGAAACACGTGCGTCAACAATGAAAATAGTTTTTTTTTCATTGGATTAATTAATTTAAGTGTTTGATTCTGATTCTGGTATGTAATAAAAACATTTGCTCCGCTCAACATTTGCAATTAGCAGCATGCGTTGCATACCTTTTTTTTCGATTGCGATGAGCAATGATATCGCAGAAAATGCCGTTACTTAAGACCTTTTTTTTAAATATTAATCGACAATCAATACTGCCATGCTCGTGCAGCAGGCAGACAAATAAACTAAACCACGAATATTCGAAATAACGTTATTTTATGTCCCGGCGAACTTCGTACCGTATTATTTTTTCTAATGTTGAGTACAAGTATTTCTTTTCTTCCAAAAGATCCTTCTCCTGATTATAACGAACACAAAAAAAATAAATTGCCATCTCGGTCCACCCGTTCTCGAGCTATTAATCTCTTAACCAACCCGACTTTGTATATACACACGGGGCACACTAAAAGTTTTGCACTTCTAGCTAATCGGAACTATTTGAATTTCGAATGTTATATTTTTTTAAACGTTGCAACCTTCTTAGTAATAAAAAAAAACATTTGGCGGGAAATCATTTGTCAATAAGTTATAATGGATATATTTACAATAAGAATTACAATATACAAAATAAACATAATTATAGACTAAAAATATTTACATTACAAAGTATCGTTTAAAAAATCCTCCGCGTCATTGCCGACTGGGAAGGTTCCCAGAATGCTGGCTGTGTTGCCACGTTGGATGGCGATACTTATTCTTTGGGCCAGAAAATAGCCAGCCTTCTGGTCCTGAGAAGCATCGATTAGGCGTTTGGCAGTGTCTCTATAAAGGCGGCGAGCACTCGGACCCCATGACCCCGGTGTCTCAACCCCAAACGGCTCAAATATGTAATCACCTGCTAGGTTAGCATATTTACGCCGTTTAAGGCCTTCAGCCGATGCAGCAGCAGCGCCGGCACATCCGGGTGTGCTTGGAAGGTGTGAAGGTGCTAAGGTGTTCAATCAGCACGTAGAAAACATGCCTTCAGATCTTTGATCCTCCTGTTTTAAAAAATGGTTCTATCGCATTAAAAAATGTTTAAAATGTAAAGGAGAGTATTTTGAAAAGCAATAAACATAATATTTCGGTTTTTTTAAGTTACGCAAAGTTTATAGTGTGACCTACGTATAATATCAAACTTAACCAATCTCTAATTTGCGCTTATTATATTTTTTTGAAGAAATTGCTTGCTTTGTCTTTGAAAATACAGGCGTAAAAATTTCGTGAACAACAAAAGCAACAGAAAGCTTTTCACTACTTCCTTTTAAAATCGTGAAATCTCAGCTCCCAGTGAATTGTAGTTTCGTATGTCAAAACAAGCTTTTAACAGTTAGTTACTACTACCGTGTAAAAAGCCAGTAGTCGTTAGACAGAGTAATTATTTGTTACTCAAAGAAATAACGAGATGGTGTTTGTAAAAGATGCCAGAGTGAATTATCTAAGCAAGAATATTTTAGTTAAAGTTCTTCGTTTGAATGTTGATAATTATAAGACTACTTTATGTTTCTATGTGTGTATTTAATAAGGTATATTCTTAGAATAATATAAAATTAGATTTGACCGTTTCATGCATAGAGCAACGCGGACGTCGTATACTACGTTATATACTGTCATCGTATACTACGTTTCATGCTACGGGATACCTTTCCAGTCAACGATGAACTGGAGTTTTTCCATGAACACTACTGGTATACCTCACCTGCAAGTGCCTTTCAACGGAAGAAGCTTGGACAATATTACAAAAGTTACCGATTAGCGACAATAGGGTCGCCACCTTTACGTGGGATTAACAGAGTTCAGTAACTCTGTTAATCCCACGTAAAGGTGGCGACCCTTATCGCCACTTATCGCCTGTGTGATAAGTGCCTAACCTAACATGCCTCTGCCTTCCCCTTCGAGGACAAAGGTATATTCCTACCAAATTTAGTATATCAAATACTAAAGTCTTGAGATCGTATCGATATTATTATTCAAGCGTAAGAGTTTCAACCAACTTCCAAGAAAGGAGGAGATTCTCAATTCGACTCTGCTTTTTTTATGTTTGTTACCTCATAATCTCTGGACTGGGTGAACCGATATTTTTTTTTAATGAATGTTACTACTTCCGACGTGGTCCCATTTCAATTTGGTCCCATTCTGACAATTATGTGGGCCCATTTCAATTTGTTCCCATTCCAACAATTATTTGGTCCCATTTCAATTTGGTCCCATTCCGACAATTATTTGGTCACATTTCAATTTGGTCCCATTCCGACAATTATTTATTGCCATTTCGGTAATTTGAAGTCGGTTGTTGTGTCAATTTTTGACGTGTATTTTATAAACGTGACGTGTATAAACTAGAGGTGCGCACTACTTCGTTCGCGGTGAAAATTCTCTCCTTATATTTGGCACAGTGTTGTTACTTAACTTTACCGTTTACGCAGAGCACGATAAATTTTCTCTACTTTTGCAACATTTCTTTGCTGTTTCCCTTTAAAATGTTGGTATAAGGCAATAATAGTAGATAATATATTATATTTAAATCGGTTACCTATTTAGCTCAGAAATAATCAGAATTAAGCTGTGTGATTATATTGTGACACAGCTTAAAGCAAGGGCCTTAACACGGCGTATGTAGGTAGAAACGCTGATTGTAGCAGGCAATTACGTATTTGAACCATTCAAGCCTAATCATGGTGTCCAAGCGCTGGCTGCCTATTTAAACACATCTCTAACACCTAATGTATGCTTCTCAGGACTTCTGATCTGGCTGGCTAATTTCTCGCTCAGAGAATTAGCGTCGCTGTTCAATGTGGACACGGTGCAAGTATTCTGGGAACCTTTCCAGTCAGCGATGGCGCGGAGGAAAAATCTTTGGAATAAATAAATATTTTTGAACATTCTCACACAACGTCATCTTAGCCCAAATTAAGCTAATATAAGCTTGTGTTATGGGATCTAACAACTGATAAACATACTTATATATTTCTAAATACATACATATTATACATAGAAAACACCCAAACTCCGAAACAAACATATTTTGTGGATCACACAAAATTAATTCGACCCGGAATCGAACCTAGGACCTCAGGGGCGGCAGTCGCATACTCACACCACTGCGCCACCGAGGCAGTCAAATTGGAAATTGTAGGATATCATAATCTGGATTTTGTAGAAATTGTAACAGATTATGATCTGGTGTAGGATTTCTCGGAATCATTGCAATCCTCACTTTTCTATGATTATGTTTATTTAATATAAATACGACATTCAATGAACGGAACACTGGCAGAAAACCAATAAAAATGTTACCTGAGGCAGGCTCTGTGCTTTTAAAGGTGAGAAGATTTACAGCCACGATGTAAGCTATAAGTGAAAGCGATTTATGCATTTCAAATATTAAGGTGCTTAGGGGTCCCGCCATCATTATAGGGGCTTTTTCTTTTTGGGAACAATATTATCTGGCACCTGTGTTTAGATGTGTCACTAATGCAGATTAGCTGAATTTATTATTGCAGATTAACCTAACTATTAGATCTATCCCCAAGAAAATCATGTGAAAATCGGGTGACACAGTGACACTGCGAGGCTTCCGGTGAAGACATGGCACTCCACACGTAGGTGGAATGCTCAGCTTGGGCGATTCAGCGCCGGAACCTCACTGGGCGTAGATACCCTACTCGCTGTAGACCATGCTATGAGCCATGGTTTCCAATGGGAGACAGTGGACCGAAGAAGGTGACCGAGTGGGAGAGGGAGCGTACCATCCCCGCTGAGTTTCTGAAATGTGCGGCGAGGGCGCCACAGGACCACCTGTGTCCATGACCCGATCATGACCCGCCTGAGGACGGCGGGCTAGCAACCATTCGTGATTACAGAAGCAGGCCAGTAGTGTTACGCCACACAAATCATTGATGGTCAGTCAACCCTTGCAATCAAACCTAAACGTCAGTGGTACCTAATATTGTCATAAGTGAAGTTCTTTCTTTACGTGATTTTAAAAGTTCCAAAGTTAGTATTCTATTTTTTGTTAAAAACCATTTAAAAACTAATAAATAAATTTAAACAGTCAGTGGTAGCTGGTATATTTGAGTTATAAAATTTTATGAAACATTGTTCTAACCTTACGCCATACTCGGACGTCACGGTAGGTAACAATGAAATCCAACAAATGCGTCCCGCTGTACCAATTTCCTCTTCTCTCTCTTTCACTATGAATTCAAAGCTCGGCAACTTTATGATACGTGCTACTTCAACTCTTTTATAAAATATCTGCTTTATTCAGCACATTTTACTGTTCATATTGTGCATAGCAATGCATTCTGGAATCTACACTGAAAGTTATGTTTTATTACGTAAATAAGAGTGTTTGCTACTAGCAGGTCAGCATAAATACACTCTGAATATTTCACTTATCATCTGCACAAAATATACTTTGCTAACCTTCCTTGCAGTTGCTGAAAGACGTATGTACTGATATGATCGCAAATGGGGTCTTGGGCTGATAGAGTCTTTGTCAGTTGACAGAACGTTATTCCTGGACAGGAAACAGTCGCTGGGTTTTTGTGATTCATAATTTAACAAACTTGAAGAATTCTATCAGGTCAGTTACTCTCGAAACGAAAATATACCATACTTACATTTAATATTTATTTACATTTATAACTTTTTACAGAAATTTAAAATACAACGGGTTTTTTACTGCGTAATTTTTAACTTAACAACGCATAAAATCATTCACCTCTGATAAAATAGTTGCGGAATATCAATGGAGGGCATTAGACTAACTTTGGGTGTAATAACGACGTCGTAAGAAATGTAAAGTGCCAATTTATTATGTTTCTACATAGAATATTACTTCGCACGTCTTTACTGACACCAGCGTATTTTAATACAGAGAAAATTGCTTCGTGTCCTGTACTTAGTTTTATACAACTTTTTAAAGATCTTTTAAGTACTAAATGGAATCGAATATATTGACTAGCGGACGCCCGTGCCTTCACCCGCTTGACAAATAATGTAAACAAAAACCGTCTTCGAGAACCACTCTATACATTGGTGAAAACTAAGCAAGGATCTAAGCATAGGGAATGGAAACGATTTAGTTTAATACTGTGTAAATATGACATGATTTTAATTCAATTATGGTTAGAATACGTATTGCTATATAACGTGCCAACTTTGCCATTCTGGGAACATTGCCAGTCAGCGATGAGACGGAGGAGTTTTTTGAAGTATGATTATAGACATTTTGCACAAAAATAAAATATTTTGGTACTTTTTTGTACCTACCTACAATATTTACAGTAGGTTACTCGTTTGAAAATTTGCGCATACTTTCCGAAAGACTGCACGAAATTCAATAATTCTTTTCTTTTGGAACGAAGTTTTCTAACGCGGCTTACGGGTAGTGCGATTTAGAAGAAATCGTCACGTTACGCTTATCAGTGGTTCCCAACCAGTGGTCCGCAGAATATGGTCCGCTTTTTTTGTTTATTTATTTTTTTAAATTTAGCGTCGTCGTCGTTAGTAAAACGTCAAGTACCTAACCCAAACCCATGTTGGGTTGCGTTGCAGTTGCGTAAAGAACCTCGTTCCTGACGGGGGTCCCTCGTTTGTTATATAGTGGTTGGTAAAGGTAATGGGTTGTAGATGTAGTACCTTTTAAAAGAAAAGTAAAAAGAATTTTACGATTTAAAATAAAAAATTGAATTTTAAAGTGCGCTCCTATAGCGGGTATTAAAAATAAAATTAATGTCAGGAATTTGTAAAATATTTACCTACTAATAAAAATTTTGCAGCAATTTGAGTTAGCTAGTAATAAAAAAAACATGCTATCTGCACGTCTACCGGACGTGGAGATATAAAAATTATTTCCATTGCTTTTGTCGTAATATGACAAAATTTTTTGACATTCTTTTATTTCAGGTTTTTATGAAAATGATCATAAAGTAAGTAGGTACTTATATTAAATTTTATATTTTCATCAAAAGCTTTCATTTTAAAACGTATCTTGGTTAATATGGATCTTGGTAATTGGAAGCGTCTGTACCCAGATGGTGGCTTTGCGTTTTGACGAAATAAGTTCGATCTGCGGCATATTGTACCATATTACTAAGAACCACCTAACAAAACCACTTTAATCTTTAAGGACGAGTTGGCTAGAATAGTAGTACCTAATTAGTAAATTTTAAATTAAAATTTGACAAAGTGTAAGTATAAAAGTAAATATAGTGGAATAAATAGTATATGGTCTGTTCAAAATTAGTAGCGAACTCCAACAAATAAATGCCATGAATCAACAGTAAGTAGATACAAACAGACAGACACAAATCACGTCTTTATCTCACATTATGCTCACATTTCGCCAATTCTTTAACCCCCACTAACGTTTTGTTTGAGCCCTTTGCTTTTCCGAGGATTTTAATAAGCCAGAGCCTCGTTCGTTTGTCTGCAGGAGCACCGCGTGCAGGGAAGGATAACTGGGCCCTTGAGATGTTGGTAGGACACGTTACCACCTAAGTATGTCCTTCTACCTATTTTATTATACTACTAGCTGATCGCCGCAGCTCCGCCCGCGTGATTTAGTTAACTCGTTCCCGGTTACCGTGGGAACACATTACCGGGATAAAAAGTAGCCTATGTTACTCAGAGTGAATATAGCTTTCCAATGGTGAAAGAATTTTTGAAATCGGCACAGTAGTTTTTGAGTTTATTCATTACAAACATACAAAAATACAAATCTTTCCTCTTTATAATAGTAGTATAGATGAATCGCAAAACCGATGGTCCTTAGGGTGGACTTGAACCAGGGGGAATGCTCAGCCAACAGTAGTGAGTTATTGGGCATTCTACCCCACCTTAGTTCCATGGGTTATCTTCGATAACCTCAGTCACGGTGGGGTAGAATGCCCAATAACTCTTTGTAAAATCATTTACCTAAGCCAACGTTCCACATTTTAATGCCGTTCAATACACTACCGTTCCCGCAATGGTTAACCAATTTCACTTGCTAGATGATTGCTTTCGTACAGCAAACTAACCCGATGCATGTTTGTTAACATGAACACGTTAAGATCACATTTTTAAAATAGATAAAGGTGGGACAGAATGCCCAATATCACTTTGGATTGGGAAATAACGTAACTAAACGAATATTCCACATTAATATCATTTGAGCACGCTGTCCCACTGTTCGTACGTTCGTTGAAGCTCCTTACTACTACTTGTAGTTATAAATATTTATGTTATAAATTCATCTTTTCATTACGAGTCCATCAGTATTACATATCAAACATGAAATTCGTTAAACAAACACAATCGTTACAGGTCAATACAATCTATGACGATTTGACAAAAAACAAGTTACGCCATGGAGAATTATTACCCGAAAACAGTACGTTGCATCATTTGCGGACCATCAAATTGTGGAAAAACTAACTTATTAATTGGTCTTCTATTGCATGAAAATGGATTGACATTTCAGAATGCTTATGTATATTCTAAAACTCTCCATCAACCAAAGTACATCTTTTTAGAAAAAGTTTTACAACGAGTACCAGGTATCACTCTCCAGAAATACCAAGCAAATGATGACGTTTTGAAGGTTACAGATGCGAAACCTAATTCTGTGATTATTTTTGACGATGTAGCATGTGAAAATCAAAGTAATATGCGTGATTATTTTGCAATGGGAAGACATAAATTGATTGACAGTTTTTATTTAAATCAAACTTATACCAAAATACCTAAACAACTTGTAAGAGATAATGCTAACTTAATTGTGCTTTTTAAGCAAGATGAAGTTAACTTGAAACATGTTTACGAAGAACATGTTAACACCGATATGACATGGTTGAAATTTCGAGAAATGTGTTCCCTAATATGGACAGAGCCTTTTGATTATGTGGTAATTAATAAAGATTGTTCGAAAAACAACGGTTGCTATAGAAAAACGTTTGACACTTTTGTATTATTAGATGAAATTTGAATATTTAAGTAGACTGCAGTCACGTTATTGTTATTCTTTAATTGGTTCTTATCCGATTACCACCTATTTTACATAATGGATAAATCATTGAAAAAACAAATTGTTGATGCGACACAAGCTGTCAGGAAAAATATACGTAAAATGAAGGATTTAGAAGATAATAATAGACATGCTCTTGATACAGTTTTTAAGCCTGTTACAGAATCTCTCAATTTAATAGCCAACACTAATAACCACTTAGCTCTAACAAAAAAGGAGGAAAAAGGAGAACTCCAAGAACCACAAGACCAAGATATGAAAGAAACAGATGAAAGCAGTAATGATAGTAACGAATCGGAACCCTCATCGGACTCTTCATTTCAGTCATTAGTCGATACTAATCCAGATGTATCATCTTGGTCATTATCTTCACAAGTACTATCGGATGTACCATTTGGTATAAGAAATAACCGTGGACAGTTAATGTTAGGTTCCTCTGGCATAACGATTGGAGATCAAGTTATTACTGTAGCCGGACACAAGTACGAAAGTACACCTGGGTTGCGAGAGTTACTGTTAAAAAGAGACATTGATCTGAGCTTGGTTAATGACTATGACAAGCAAAATTATAAGGCAATGTTACTTGTAACGAATGCACATCGTCGTGATTTCGATTCAAAAAAACCAATTAAAAGTAATAAAGGACAAAAATATTTGCAAGTTATTAAACCACTTTTCGAACAAGAAAGTAAAAGTCCAAGTTGTAGACAGAAAGTAGGAAAAGGATTACCTTTAACAAAAATGTGGAAAAAAAATACAGATTTTGTATATTGGGATGATCCCAATGAATTGGTTGATAGATTAAAATTATTAATTGCTTCTCGAGATGCTGGTAACACAGGAATAGACAATGAAATAATATCTATCATTGAAGAACTACGTGAAAGCAAAATCATCAAATAAATAAATCTACTAATATTATATGTGTATCATTTTACTATATACCGTTCAACATAATACACCTTTAATATGAATGTAGACAAATTTGGTCATTATATTCATAAGCGAATGCGTATATCGGAAATACTGGATTTTAATGATAACGCATTAATAAAATCTGATCGTGGAGATTATGACTTGAAGACATCGAGGTTAAAAGGTGTCAAACCTCCTCAAGGCGCAGATGATGCAGTGAATAAAGCATATGTAGATGAATTGAAAGGTGTACTAATGAATGACTTACAAAAATTGCAAAGTTCTATTCCAAATAGTGTTCAAAACCACATAGAGAAAGCTTTAAAAACAATAATGTCTGAGATAGTGACTCATTTGGAAAACAAATTTTACACAAGAAACGCAGTTGATAGACTAATTCAATTCTATAATTCTACATTTCAAAAGCTTTTACAGAACTATAATAATAATCACTACTCAACATTTTCAACCAAAAAGGCTTCAATTGTTGAACGAGTTATTAAAACGCTTAAAAATAAATTGTACAAATACTTTAGCTTGAACGGACACTATAAGTGGATAGATGGTGGCTTGAACGGTGTTATGAAGACATATAACAACACAAAACATCGTACTATTAAATTTGCACCTGTTAATGTCAATAAGTTTAATGAAACGGACATTAAAAATAATATTACAAATTCCATGATAAAGGTAACCCAAAAATGTCGTCCAAAGTTTATAATTGGTGACAAAGTTCGAATTAGTAAGTACAAATATATATTTGAGAAAGGATACACTCCTAACTGGTCAACAGAATTATTTACAAAAAAAAAGATAAATAACACTGTACCAATAACATATCGCATCGAAGATAATCAAAAACAAGTCATATTAGGAACTTTTTACGAACAAGAGCTTCAAAAGTCGTCCTGCCCTGGTGTCTATTTGATAGAAAAGGTATTAAAAAAGAAAGGAAACAAACTGTTTGTAAAATGGTTGGGTTTAAATAACAAAGAGAACAGTTGGATTGATAAGACTGCAATAGTGGAATAAGTTAATTATATAAGTGATATATAATTTTAAAGTTTATTCATTATTCTTTAGACGATGCAAGGTGGTGGACTAATAAACAGTATCATTAATCATTTACCATTCGAACTTCACATACCCGGTTATAACTATTGTGGACCAGGAACAAAGCTTTCAAAACGATTACTACGTGGTGATAAAGGTGTAAACAAGTTAGACGAAGCTTGTATGCATCACGATATCGCATACGCAAACTACATAGACTTGCCTAACCGTCAAAAAGCCGACTTACGTCTTATAGATATGACTAAACAAAGACTTAAAGCAAAAGATGCTCGAACAGGGGAAAAGATTAGTTCGTGGATAGTAAACAAAATTATGAAAGCTAAATTGAAGTCTGGTGCTGGTGTTAAGACCTTTAATAACTTTGTTAGGAAAATAAAAAGAAAAATCAAAAAACTGTCGCCTAAAGATAATAAGTCACTAATAAATATAGCTTATATGGTTGCTAGAAAATTAGTTCCATGCATTCCAAAAGTTCGCGTACCTCGAATGATACCTATACCAAAAACTGGAGGCATTCTACCTTTAATCCCAATTTTTGCTGGTTTGTCTGCTTTAGGAGCATTAGCTGGTGGTGCAGCTGGTATTGCTAAAACAGTGAATGATTATAAAGACGGTCAAAAAATATTACAAGAAACTGAACGTCATAATAAAACTATGGAGGCTATAGCAATAGGTAAAGGTTTATACATTAAACCACATAAGCAAGGTCAGGGATTGTTTATAAATCCATCAAAAAACTAATTGATCAGCTACCTAATCGCGCTTTAACTAATATCGATATTCAGAAGTATGCCTATTGTATTCCTTACTTTCGGGGAGTTTACATGAAGGATCAGTTACCAAAAACACCTAAACGAATTGAATGTGGTATAGTTAACCTAAATAATTCAAAAAATGATGGAACGCATTGGGTAGCTTATGTTAAAATAAATAATTATTGTGAATATTTTGACAGCTTTGGCGATTTAAAACCGCCAAGAGAATTAATCCTATATTTTAAGAACTGTGATGTTTATTATAACTTTAGTAAATATCAACAATTTAACACAATAATTTGTGGACATTTGTGTTTAAGATATTTGCAATGTTTTTGGAATAAATACTATAAATTTTATATCACTCTTTCATTTCCATCATTTGCAAGATGTCACTCACCTTATCGATAACTGGAAACTCATCGGTATTATCTACCTATTATCCAAGCACGCTGCCATTAGTTGGGGAGTATGAATGTGCATTATTACATTTCTCTACATATAATCCTATTCCAAATTTTGATAATACAAATAATAAATTATATTATGGTTCTAAAAATGTTATCGAGATACCTGAAGGAACTTATGAATTACAAGATATTAGCGACTATTTAAAAACTGAGATAAAAGATGCATCCATAAAACTCAATTGTAATAACAACACCTTAAAAACTATGTTATTTTGTACATCAACTATAGATTTTACTAAAGAAGGTACATTTGGAAGTTTATTGGGATTTAAAAAACAGATCTTAGAAGCAAATAAATATCATGTATCAGAGTTTCCAGTTAACATTTTGCCTACGACTGTCATAAGGATTGAATGTGACATAGTTAGCGGTTCCTATATAAACGGTCAATCCAGTCACATCTGACACGAATTTGCACTTAATGTTCCACCTGGATACAGGATTATAGAAATTCCAAAAAACGCAATCTACTTTCCAATAAACCAAACCAATATAAGCTGCATACAGATAAGGCTGTTAGATATAAATAATAACTTAATAAATTTGCGAGGTGAAGAAGTGCAGTTGTGTCTACATATCAGAAGAAAACATGATAGATTATAATAAATATGTGGTTCATTCAACTAAACATAACAGTCCTACTCAAACTATCAAACCAATAAGAGCTCGATCCAAAAAGGTCATAAAATTGAACAACAATAATAAAGCTTTTCTTAAAGCGATTGGTTTGTTAAAATGAATATACTAGATGTTTTATCCGCTCCTGCATACAACAACTCTGTGGAAGGAATTGAATTTCACTCTTACAAGCCTTACGTAACAAGTTTCAATAGAAGCGATGAAATCAGGATACCTATTAATCAACAAGACTTGTATATATTACCATCAGCAAGCACTTTGTTTTTGGAAGGAACTATTGTTGTAAACAAGGCTGAAAATTCTAAAGAGAGAGTCAGTAGCGTTCATTTCACAAACAATAGTTTACTTTACTTGTTTCAAGATATAAGGTATGAGATAAATGGAGTGGAAATAGATAAAATAAAAAACGCTGGTATAACTACCACAATGAAATCATTAATATCAATGAACGAAAACGAGGCTAAAGTATCTAATGCTTGGGGTTGGAATATCGATGGTATAAATAGTACAAATGGAGGTAGCTTTTCTGCTTCCATACCCCTCTGTAACATTCTTGGTTTTGCAGAAGATTTCAAGAAAGTAGTGATAAACAGCAAACATGAATTAATATTGTTACGAAGTAATACTAATCTGAACGCCCTAAAACTTAGCGCTGGTGAGACGGTAGAAGATATTATTATAAATAAAATAATATGGCGAGTACCACATGTCAAAGTATCCGATAGAGAAAAAATAAATATGTTAAAACTGTTAGAAAAAGACCGACCACTCCAGATGATATTCAGGAATTGGGATTTATATGAATATCCGGCTTTACCAAAAACTACTAAACATACTTGGTCCATAAAAACATCATCGCAAATAGAGAAACCAAGATTTGTTATTATTGGTCTGCAAACAAATAGAAAAAATAATCCTAAATTGGATATGTCTCAGTTTGATCACTGTGACGTTCGTGATGTTAGAGTATACCTAAATTCAACCTATGAAAATTTAAATTCAAGTTTCTCGAATAACAGAATTGCGTTAATATATGAACAATACACCAGATTTCAACACTCATATTACGGAGGTCGTCGTGGTGAACCGTTATTAAGTGAGAAACAATTTAAAAATATTGCTCCGTTATTTGTCGTAGATTGTTCTAGACAACCAGATAATCTTAAGTCGGGTCCTGTTGTGGATGTCAGAGTGGAAATTGAAAGTGACATTGATATACCAGATCAAACTTCGGCATATTGTCTTATATTGAACGACTGTATAATTGAGTATAAACCATTAAGCAGCACTGTGAGAAAATTATCATGAACCCGAATACGATTATAGTGGATGTCCAGGGGTTTAAAGACACTTGTAATAACTTTATAGTCAAGGAATTAGCTCTGGCCACTCGTGTTTATACCCAAACGTTCTTAATAAAGCCTCCATACTTATTTAAATACTTAACTACGAATGAAAAAAAAACAAGTTACGTGGTTGGAGAGAAACAGAGGGATTTACTGGAATGAAGGTTATATCGACTATAGAGAATTTCGACGTATAATTGTTCCTTATCTAGAAAATAAAGAAATTATTGTGAAGGGCTTAGAAAAAGTTAAGTGGATTCAAGATCTTTGTATGAATTGTATTTGTATAGATCTTGGTGAAGACAAGTGTCCAAATTTATCACTGTTGCATAACAAATATTCAAATATTGAAACCAGTTTTAATTTTATTAATCATATTAAACAATGTGCACTTAAAAATGTTTTATGTATAAAGAACTATTTAATAGAGCAAGAAAGGTAATATGTCTTCCTATACGCAGTTTTAATAAATAAAACAATTTTTTAAAGTAAATGGTTTTTTATTTTTTAACACACATTTTTAATATTTATAATTTTTTAACATATATTTTCATAGTAAATATTTTTTTTATAAAATCTAAATATGTCATCACTAGTTACATTAATAAATTATTACCTGATTAAAAAATATGATATGAGTAGCCACACAATTATTACCTATGGTTTTTATTTTTTAACACAACTTAATATTTGAAATTTTTTTAACACATATTTTCACAGTAAATAAAATTTTAATAAAATCTAAATATGTCATCACTTTATCTACTAGTTACATTAATGAATTATTACCTAATAAAAAAATGTGATATGAGTAGCCACACAATTATTACCTATGGTTTTTATTTTTTAACACAACTTAATATTTGAAATTTTTTTAACACATATTTTCACAGTAAATAAAATTTTAATAAAATCTAAATATGTCATCACTTTATCTACTAGTTACATTAATGAATTATTACCTAATAAAAAAATGTGATATGAGTAGCCACACAATTTTTTGGAAATATTGTGAATTAATTTTTCAGCTTGATCCGATATCTCATCTACCGTATCTTGTACAATATACTGTGCAGTGATTATGTCCTTACCTTCATCTTCGTCGTCTCTTGACTCACTGAGTTCCTTGATCGTAATTTTTATTAAACGTCGTCCTTTTCTTCTTTCACTGTTAATAATATAGGAATTCAATGCACTGCGTTTGTTTGTAATTGGTTTTCTTCGATTAGTTTTCTTTTTGTTTCTTTTTACTTCTTCATTGGGTGTTATTATCCAAGGTCTATTCATTGCGTTGTCCAAGTCGAACTGATCTTGCAGGTCTGGAAGATATTCAGGAGAGCTCTCTTCTATTCCGTTTGAAAATTTGTTTAAGTTGGTATTCTGAAAATTATTTAAAACATTAGTAATAAATCATACTAAGTATTTTGTAAATAGATTGAAATTTTCAATAGATTGAAAGTTATAAAATACCTACCATGTTGTTAGATATGCTCGTATTGACTGTTTAATAAAGAATGAACTAGGTAATAATATTTTTTCTAACGCAGTTGATATATCAAATTATGTTGACATAAAGTATTTATTGGTATGATGATCAAGTTAGAATTTGAAATTCAACCATTCAATAATTCGTATGTGCATAATGTTATTGTTATGCACCTACTTAATAGTTGTGAAATTCTTATGAATTTCAAACGTGTTGTAACGTGAATGATGACGTATTTCGTTATCAATATCAGGTAAGGAATATAATAAAAACACAATAATTATGTAATTGCTTATTTTAATTTATTCGACATACTAATATAGAATCGGGTGACCAGTTAAATACCTATAGGCACCTTATCAGTTAGTATCATACGAAATGAACTACAATAGGTATTCCTAATATTTCATATTTTGTATTGTCTAAACTCTCCAGCTATTCTAAAGAATACCTACATTATTCCTTACTGACGATATTATATTCTACAACTTCTTTGGGAGCTACTCTAATTGAGTCACCAGAGCCTATTCAAATTTGATAAAATATTCTACATTATGTTGCTATACGTGCTACTTTAATTTTACACTTTTTGGAATAACCAAAATATATAGGTATCTACTTACAAATTGATTACGTGGTTCACCGCGCTGTCCATGAGTGGTCCTTGTCAATTTCTTCCGTGATGATAAAATATCTGAAAATAAAATTAAATATAGGTTTAAGTCTAATTATTGAAAATCGGCAAATGTAGTCCAAATATGTCAAACCTACAACTTCTTCGGAAGCTACTCTAATTGAGACACCAGAGCCTATTCAAATTTGATAAAATATTCTACTTTATGTACAATTAAGTGCTACTTTAATTTTACACTTTTTGGAATGACCAAAATATATAGGTATCTACTTACAAATTGATTACGTGGTTCACCGCGCTGTTCATGAGGGTTCCTTGTCAATTTCATCCGTGATGATAAAATATCTGAAAATAAAATTAAATGTAGGTTTAAGTCTAATTATTGAAAATCGGCAAATGTAGTCCGAATATGTCAAACCTACAACTTCTTCGGAAGCTACTCTAATTGAGACACCAGAACCTATTCAAATTTGATAAAATATTCTACTTTATGTGCAATTAAGTGCTAGCAAGAGATTAAATATTTCAGCGTTCATTATTTTATTTACAACTTTTTGAATTTTGTACAGAACTTAAATTTTATACGAAATTTAAGGATAATCGTATAAAATTTAATTTAAAGGACTTCCATAGAAAACTACGTCGCCTAATAAATTAGATATTTAGTAGGTAAACTAACAAAGAATTAAATATCAAATAATTAACATTATAAGTAATTACTTACATGACATTGCTTTTATTTTGGGTCTTCCTTTTAATCCTCTGAAGGACGTAGTGCACTGCGTGGTTGGTAGCTCGATGCAAATGGTAGATATTGTGGGAACAGAATATGAGACATTCCTCGCGTATAGGAACGATGTGTCGATGTGGCGATAACACACATAGGTAAACAAGTAGAACATACATGAACAAACTGCTGACTTAACATTGGTCGTAGCTTTGTATAAAGGTACGTTGTTAGCCGACTTGGATAAAAAGAGGTGTATTACCATATAGTTTAAGCACATACCAAAACTATTTGCTAATATTTAAAAGTTATATTTTAAATGATTATTTGTAATGTTTGTTCACATATTTGTGGGATAAGTCTGTAGTAATATTTTTGTAAAATTATTTTTATCTAAACGATTCCAAAGGATTTTTAATAGAATACCGTTAACCATACCTTGTATCAAATTTGAGAACCATAAACCAACATACCTACAGATAAATAAAGTAACCACCTTTTTAAGAAGTCGGTTAAAATGATGTCGTTTTAAAATTGTATCGCTGAGTAAGTAAACTAACAGATACCTTGCTTCCACACACACACCCATGCAAACCGTGCATAGCAATTTGAAACTTCTATAATTGTGACGCAAACTAGTTAACTTCCAGGGTACGTCTACCTTTTAAAAATAATTAAATACCTACCGTGTACTAACGGTCAGCTTATATTGGTGATTTAGGTATAGACGACGGTCCTTACCTACATAAATTGCATAATGTTACTTCTGCGCAATGTATGAGTATATTTCATTAATACTTTTCATGTACCTATACATAATTATACAGTTACTATATCATATACTTATCGACGACGATCAACGAACATACCTACATAAATTATAATTACATTTTATATGTATCATACACATATCATAACATTCGTCGGAATTAATCGGAATTTGTGTAGTCAGCAATTCAATATAAGAACGACGACGTCATATAGTTATTTACCCGACTAAAAAAGGAGGTGGGTACCTAATTTATTTGTATGTGGTTTTATGTGTTTTTTCTCATAATCTTAACATAACTTTTTTTCTATATAGGTACCTAATACGATTTTATTGATTATCTTTATTCGAAAGGTAGAATCTATAGTACAGGTGGTTTATATAAATTTGATTAAGTTTTAACGATAAAGAGAAATCTATCCTAGAGAAATCGAAGGAAATTATTAAAATGTTAAATGACATTCAAAGTGATTTCACAATAATTTTACAAATATAACAATTTGAAGTCCTTTGAATATTTAAATTGTTTAGAATTGAAATTGTTTGAACTGAGCTTCCAATAAAAGTGTTAAAAATAAGTTATACACGCTTACGCTTCATGAAATATTTTTATCCTTTATTATTTATTCCTTTAAAAATATTCATTTAGCAATACTTATTTTGTTCATACACCTCTTTCTATCACAGTCGGGTAACAACGTAACAAAGCTAAGGTAATGTCAGCAGTTTGTTCTGGTGTGTGTTACTTGTGTATAATAGACATGTATCATCGTTCCCATACTCGAAGAACGTCTCACATTCTATTCCCACGACATGCTGCACGGCATTTTGTGGACATACAGTATACCTACTAAGTACTCTATCTATCCTTGGATTTTAAAATAAGACAGAAAATAAGAAGCAATGTCATGTAAGTAACTAATAATTATGATAAATAATTTTCTAGTCTATTACACACCTATGTCTGAAATTTTATAAAAAAAAGATTTATATTGTGCATAAAAACACTTTATTTAAATTTTATGTGAATATCCAGTGATACTTTAGTTATTTTATGTATCAGTAACATAAGTTCTAACCTAAAGTTTTAACGTATAAATTATCTATCTTAAAAATGTGATCTTAACGTGTTCATTTTAACAAACATGCATCGGGTTAGTTTGCTGTACGAAAGCAATCATCTAGCAAGTGAAATTGGTTAACCATTGACGGAACGGTAGTGTATTGAACGGCATTAAAATGTGGAACGTTGGCTTAGGTAAATGATTTTACAAAGAGTTATTGGGCATTCTACCCCACCGTGACTGAGGTTATCGAAGATAACCGATCGCGATGGAACTAAGGTGGGGTAGAATGGGTGGGCATTCTGTCCCACCTTTATCTATCTTAAAATGTGATCTTAACGTGTTCATGTTAACAAACATGCATCGGGTTAGTTTGCTGTACGAAAGCAATCATCTAGCAAGTGAAATTGGTTAACCATTGACGGAACGGTAGTGTATTGAACGGCATTAAAATGTGGAACGTTGGCTTAGGTAAATGATTTTACAAAGAGTTATTGGGCATTCTACCCCACAGAGTTATTGGGCATTCTACCCCACCGCGACTGAGGTTATCGAAGATAACCGATGGAACTAAGGTGGGGTAGAATGCCCAATAACTCACTACTGCCAACAGACCAATTCACCACAATACACACACATATATCACGCCTATATCACCGAAGGGGTAGGCACAGGTGCATGACATACCCACAGTTTGCCAGTATATTCCCATGTAATAGGGGGCAAGCCTATTGTCGTCAACGGACACGGATATAATGGGTTATGTCCAAAACGGCCGAATGAATTTAATAAAAAGTGGTTGCTGTATTGTAATTTTGAAAAAATTTGAAACGTTGCCTTGCGATGAAATGTTGATTAAAGGCAACAAAATCTTACGTGCCAGCCGCTGTGACACAGCCAATTAAAGTCCTGGGCGTCTCGGACTATTATAAGTACCAATTATGATTACTATCCCAATAAAGTTACTCATGAAAAGTGAGCCGTATGACGCGTGCCTTCGCGGGGAGACCACTGAACTGTTGTCATCTAATTTAATTACATTTGATTTTATATAAGTTGGCTTTGTACGTTGTATTTTCTGGAAGTTAATTTGAACTTTTATGTGTGTGACTGGCTGTGATGTCACGTTTTTGTTCTAAACAGCAAGTAATAATAATGAAAAAATAATAAAAGTTCTTTATTACTTACTGAAAAACACAATGCAATTTATTAACTACAGTTATAGGAACTTCGTGTCTAACAACATGACTGGAAAGTAGATACAATTTAGTATCTGTATTTAAAGCTCACTTACAAACTTACATACATATGGTCACGCCTCTTTCCCATGGGGGTAGGCAGAGACTATGGAATTCCACTTGCTACGATCCTGATTCCCTTTCATAACTATCTTCATGCACGCTCTCCGATTCTGGGTACCTACTCTTGACTTGGCCTTTGGTCAAAACATCTCCGATTTGGTCGAAGTACGTTCGCCTAGGTCGACCCTTACCTGCCTGTCCATTCACACCCGCCTTTTGTATGTTTCGTCAATCTTCTTTCATCCATCCTTTCTACGTACCCGAACCATCTAAGCATCCCTTTTTCTATCTTACTTACTACATCTTCCGATACACCGCAACGTTCTCGTATCACGCTGTTCCTCACTTTCTCAACCAATGTCACCCCGGTCATACTCATAAGCTCATAAGCATGATTATCCTAATCTTGCTGGTAGTGCCGCTGAGTCAACAATCATTTTGATAACGAGTTGAATATAATATGTCATATAGCGCACTCCAATGGTTATAATGTAGGTTAGGTGTATTCAATGCTAAATAAAAAACGATTAGTTGTCGTCTATTACACCCATCTCCTGATCCTGTCAGGAAATACACTGCCTGCTTGCCGTTTGTGGGTTCCGTATCGTTGAGTGTTGCCAAAATCCTGAGGGAAAACAGTATATTTACGGCTTTCAGAGCCCAAAACACCTTAAGGGAGTTATGTAATGATTAGATTTAGTTTCTGTTTCATAAAAGTCAGGAGTTTATTTGTTACATTGTGACACTTGTAGTATGCAGTATGTAGGTCAGACTGGTAGGTCCTTTGAGGTCCCATATAAGGAGCATTTGTCGGCCTTCCGTAACGGCTGTCCTGAGAAGTCCCACTTTGCTAGGCATCTTCTTGATACGGGTCATACCTTGAACAATGATAACACCTTTAAGATTTTGAGGTTGGGTGAGAAGGGGTTCAAATTGTGTGTCTGGGAGCGCTTGGAAATAGTTAGACGGGATGTGGATACCTTACTCAATGATCAGTCTGACCTCCCTTGCTTAATTTGTTCGTGAATAGACAACCACAGTAGTTTTGTTGGTTGATGTATATGTTACACTATGTTTCTGTTAATTAAAGAGTTGTTTTTTGTATAGAAAATACCTAATTTTATTTACGTAGCCTAACTTAATATTTCTACCCCCGTTTTTTGTTTTTCGTAGGTCTGAATTACGATAACTTTGTGTTCAATTGTTAGTACTGGTATGTGACATATCCTACATCGCGCTAGCGAGATTTACATGTTCAAACCTTAAAAACAACTATGTTCTTGCTTCATATTTTGCTGTTCTCTCTGAGACAGTCTTGAGAATGCCTCGTGTAGAGAAACGTAGTGAAACATATGTCGAGGTTGTAATGTCTTCTATTTTAGCGAAATAATGCTATGAATTAAAAGTTTGAACATCATATTTACCATTGCTTTGTCATGGACTTTCATCAGGTAACGCCTGATTCCATCCAATATTCAAATCATTGTTTCAAGTAATACAATTACCATCATGTTTTATTATCTGATACCAATGACCTTACCTCACGTTTATAGAACTATTGAACTAACTATCTCAAACCACTGCCTACGAATGTTTGATTTCTGTATTATTAAATATATATATAATATAAATTATATATATATATAATATATACCGACTTACCACCAGGCGGGCGACGTCAATTTGGCGAACCCAATATAAAAAAAAAATATTAACAAGATAATATAGTAACATACCTACATGTAAAATGTAAGTACATTTACAAATGACTACTAAATGTAGTAACCCATACGAATTCTAGCACTCGCAAATAGCATTCGTTTTTTTCATAGGTACCCATGTAATAAAGTGACAGTCTATTGACGTTACCGGGCCTGACCTCACACTATAATTTTAAGGCGATCACAACAAAAAATGTTACAGTTTTTACAAAAAAAAATAGTATTAGTAGGTATAGATAGGCCGGAATCTGCTAATACAACTGGAAAGCCGAAAATATTGCTGTCAACTGGACTTTCGACCAGGGATTAAACCTGATGGAGGTCTGGTTTTGCCTTTGTATAAGCTATCCGCATCAGGATTCGAATAGAGAAGCCATTGAACGTAGCGAAAAATTATTCTATGATCCGCCAGTGAACGTAAAAAACATCTGCACGGGAAAAATATAAGTAAGAAGATACAGATAGTACTGTACTGATGAAGTAATGAAAAAGTGAATGTGCTGATATGAATTCTGTACCTATTTCATAATACTGTAACAGACAGCGGCGCTGCGTGCCCTAGTGTATGTCTCTCGCCTTTTTTTTTTTTTTTTTTTTATTTAGTTCCGCGACCAAGGCCGCGGCCGTATGTCTCTCGCCTACACTACACCACTAAGGAGGAGGACATCAGCCAGAACGTGCCCAAGAATGCAATTGCTGGAGTCGCACCGCAACGTCAGTTTCCTGTCGTACGTGGTGCGAGTGCCCAACACTAGCCTGGGCCGCGTCATGAAGGAGACTTTCTGGCCCCAGGGTGTAGTATTTCGTCGCTTCCGCGGAACGTTACCACTGGGACGCAAACGACAGTGAACTGTAAATTTACTAACAATACTCTTAAGACTTTATCACTAATACAATATTGTAATATTTAATTATAGTATTCTTATTTTTAAGGTATTTATCTATGGGCCGTAGAATAAGTTTATATACCCATCTGTAACTTGTCTATTTGTTGCCTGAGATAAACGTTTAAATAAATTAATAAATCATTCGTATTTACTACTTACAGATGCCCTCAATTTATGATGTAGGTTTTCTTCGCCCCAATTAAGCGGGAAAAAGAACCTACTCGTATCCTACACATTAATCCAGGACATACATAGGTATCCGTGTAATTATTTACGCGTGAATGAGCAACAAGCATCCAAACATGTTCCCAAACTTTCACATTTATAAAATTAGTAGATAGTAAAGTAAAGTTTATTTTATTAGTTCAAACATAGTTAACATACTTGTACATATGAGTAGTTTGATTAAATTACTCTGCAGACGGCTTGGCGCGTGCGTCTGACGCCCAGAGCGCAAAAGTAGATATTATCCAGTATTATCTTAGCAGACGTAGGCAGGTACATAATACCTTCACTACATATTTAGGTATAGTACCTATAAGAGAATTATTGAACAAATCAGTGTTTATCAATAATTATGTATGTCAATTTGACACACTTACTGTTATCCTGATTCTAATGTTCTCGAAGAAAAATATTTTTAGTGCACCATAAAACGAAAAAAGTAATAAATTTTCTAGCAATTTCACTGCACGCATTAAATATCTTTTATTTATATTCTTTTTTACAATCTAACTTTCCTTTTGAAATGTGCATAATCAGGTTAAGTAATAATATAATTTTATTGTACTTAGGTGGCTCTTTACTGTAATTATAGATATAGAAGTCTGATAAGATTGGTTTTATTGCTCATCTTGATAATTTTAATACCGTATAGGTACATATTATACTAATAATCAATTTTGTAACTTTACATTGCATTTTACAAACCGAATAAATCGAAAATTAAATGGGTAGGTACCTATAAGCCGCGAACGATGTAAGTGGGATAGAACCTTATCTCAATAACCACTCCGTGACGTTAGCAATCGCTGAAAGTACATATATCAAAACATTATTGTAGCTTAATCTACGTCACTATGACGTCACCAACATGGCCGCCAATCCCATTGTCATCTTGCGCGGTACGCCAATCTCATGTGCAAGTGATGGACCGTACGAGGCTCAGGCAGACCTAAGAGTTCACAGCATAAGATGATGATGCAATTATTGAAGAAAAGAAAAAGTATGGATACAATACATAGGTACGAAAAAACATATCTTACAGAAATTAAAAGACCTTGTTAAGATAAAGATGACAGCTTTACTTTACTAGTTTGACTAGCTTTACTTTCGTTCTATAGTTCTAGTAACCCAGGCAAAGAGCAAAAATCAGGAGAAATCTTATATATATAAAAGAAAGTCGTGTTTGTTACAATACTTATAACTCGAGAACGGCTGGACCGATTGCCATGGTGTTTGATTTGTTGGATTTGTTTCCGTCACGAATAGCAGAATACATCTTAATAACAATGAAATAGATGCTGATTTGTTTATTACATGTAAAACATTAGTTGTACAATCCTGTCAAATAGTGTAACAACTATTTTTTTTTTTGGAGCTTATGGCCTGGTTGCTGAGAACTTTAAGCAAAAAATTTATTTTTTTCTGAAGACATCATGTGTGCGTTCAGAAATTAATTTTTTGTAAAATGTCTACAAAGTTCAGGTAGTGTTATATTTAAAAAAACAATGGTAAGTAAAATGTTTTAAGAAAAAACTTTTTAAAATTATATAATAGCATTAATTTTTCGCAGAATTAAAAGGACAACAAAACGTCGACAATTGTTTCGCCTCTAAACGAGGCATTATCAAGACTGTCTCAGAGAGAACAGCAAAATTCGTGGTTGGAACGTGTTTGCTTATAAGTAAACGCGTGCAAATTTCATTATCGCGATGTAGGATTCTTTACAATAACTAATGTGGGTAGAAACCTCAGATCATGCTAACTAAGTTCCAAAAATAGGTATTCACCAATACTTGACCTTATCTGTTTGATTTAATTACTGTCTTTTGATAAGTTGCGTAGAAAACCCAAATGACACGCACAAACCAACAACAATTAATGTGTCTGTCTGTTCGTAAACAGATTAAGTAAGGGGATGTGTGAAAATCTATTTGTTCGTTGAGTAAGGTGTCCGCATCTCTTCTAACTATTTCTAGCCTTTCCCAAACACTTAACTTGAACCCTTTCTCACATAAACGTAAAACTTTAAAAGTGTTACTATTGTTCAAGGAATGACCAGTGTCAAGAAGATGCTTCGCGAAGAGGGACTTCTCAGGACAACCATTGCGGGACGCCGCTCTATGTTCCTTATATCTAATATCGAAGGACCTGCCAGTCTGTCCCACATACTTCAAACCACATTCATCACAACTCAACAAATAAACACCTGATCTGCGTGAGACCGACACCGAATCCTTGCCATTACACAGCTCCCTCAAGGTGTTCTGAGTTCTAAAAGCAACAAATATACTACTTTCCCTCATGATCTTAGCTATACTCAACGAGACGGGACCCACGAACGGCAAACAGGCCGTGTACTTCCTAGGTGGATCTTGAATCGGATGTAATAAATGAAAACTAGCCTTTCTGCGTTTTTTATTTAATAATGAGTGGACCATTCCTACGTCATAGCCATTACTTTGTGCTATGTAGCAAATAATGGACAATTCTTCACCAAATGCCTGTGGGCTCAACGGTACCGCCAGTAACCTGCTCAGTAAGCTGTGGAAAGCTGCCATTTTATGTTGCCATGGGTGATTGGATGAGTAAGGAATAACTGTGTCTGTAACTGTTGGTTTCCTGTAGATACGGAACTCATGAATACCGTTCCTTCTAGTAATTGAAAGGTCCAAGAAATTGAGAGTGGAATCTGACTCCAACTCTAGTGAAAAATCAATTCTAGGGTGTACTGAGTTCAACTTGGAGACAAGGACGCTGAGCTCACGTTTTGTTCCTGTCCAACATATAATAATATCATCCACATATCTAAAATAGTACAAGACATGAACGTTCCCAACTATGTGGTTAGTCTCGAATGCATCCATAAATATTTCAGCTATTAAAGGACTGAGTGGCGATCCCATAGCCAAACCATTCCTCTGTAGAAAAAAACTGTTGTTGAACTGAAAGTAATTCTGAGTCATACACAATCTTGTTAGGTTATAAATTTCTTTTATTTTATTAAAATTGATCCTTTTTATTGTTAATTTGTGTTTTAAAATATCTAATACTTCATTATACGGTACGTTAGTGAACAAACTTTTCACGTCCAAAGACACAAGTTGAGCATTGGACGGTAACTTAATATTTTTAATCTTGTATATGAGTCAGTCAGGTCAGTACTATTTTTTATAGAAAATTTTGGGTTAAAATCTATTGCTTCTTTAATGATTGTGTTCAAAAACTTCGACAAATTGTATGCTGGCGCGCCCCTGTATGCGACAACAGGTCTAATTGGGCACCCTTCCTTGTGTATTTTTGGAAGGCCATAAAACAACGGACAACTGGGATTCATGTTTATCAAAGTTTTATGCAACGAAGAGTTCTCAGGGAATAAATAAGTCGTGGATTTCAAAGCAAGCTTTAGTTCTGCCTGGAACTTAGCTGTAGGATTAAAGGTTAAGTGTTGAAAATCATCAGATGAAATGATGTCATTGACTCTTGCTATGTATTCCTCCCTCGGGATCAAAACCACGGTGTTACCCTTATCAGCCTTACTCAGAACCACATCCCCGTCCCTAAGTTTGTTGCGAATCGACCTTTGTACAGTCAATTCAGAGTTGAAAGTACCAGACAAACAAACAGAATCGATTTTTTGTGCAACCAGTGCCTTCAACATTATGTCACCCTTATTTCTAATGATTGCCACCTCCGCATCTACTGCCAAAGGTTCTAAAGATTTTTTATTGTTAAATAATTTAGGTATGGAATATTTTAAGCCCTTATTTAAAAGGGACACCTCACTGTTGCTGAGATGAATATCAGAAAGGTTCTTGATTCTGGGGTAAAATGTATGATTGGAAAACACCTGCTCCCTTCGGTCAAGAAACTCGCCTCTACCCACCCTTAGATTAAATAATTTTTTTGATTGTATTAAAAAAAATTTATGTATAAATTTAGAAGCTAAATCTCGTGCCTTTTTATCCAACAAATCAAATTCTAATATAATTAATTATATTATATTAATGCTATTATATAATTTTAAAAAGTTTTTTCTTAAAACATTTTACTTACCATTGTTTTGTCATGGATTTTCGCCAAGTAACGCCTGTTTCTATCCAATATTAGTGTTATATTTGTTTGTTTTAGCCATTAATTTTCGAAAATTATTTATTAATTATTTAATTTTTAATTCCAGAAAATAATACCTAAGATTTATTCTACAGTAAAAACATAAAATCATCGGAAAGGAACAAAATAAAAAAGAATAAAAAATCAGTTGGTAAAGGTTATAAGAATAAGGAAAAAAAATCTACAGGTTAACAAAAGTGTAAATGTCTTTTTATAGGTTGTATATGATTTTTCTTGATAAGATATTCATATGTAGTGGTTATATACTCTTTGAGCTATTGTCTATGTCTCGAAAGTTGTCACTGTTATTATATTTGGTGGTTTTATGCGAGTGCACATTTTAATAACAATGCCGCGTCCTAGAAGATCTAATCTTTCCCAGCGAAGCCGTAATGCAATTAGGCAACGGAATATCGCGAGTCGATTATCTGATGGAGAACGAGAAATTGCACGAGAACAGCACCGCGTTAGTATGAAGCAAAGAAGGGCCTTAATTCGTGCTTCTCAAACACAAGAGCAAAGAGAGGTAGCCCGTGAAACGGCTAGGTTAGAAACGAGAAATCGTCGAGCTTATCGTACAGATGAACAGAGGAATAATCTTCGAAGTGCAAGAAGAAATGGTTCAAGTATTGATTTGAATCGAGCAGCGTTTCTGTATGATTGCACCATCGACTACAGCTTGCATCGTTTAGTTTGCATTGGTCCAATGGACGTTGTTTGCCAGCATTGTGGAGCATTGAAGTTTGCTGGTGAAATGCCTGGTTTGTGCTGCCTTAGTGGTAAAGTGAAATTGCCATTATTGGTCCCGCCACCAGAGCCATTGTGCTCCCTGCTTTATGGCGAAACACTAGAATCACGACATTTTCTAGCGAACACTCAAAAATACAATGTCTGTTTCCAAATGACTTCATTTGGGGCGAAAATTATCGAAGAACACGGATATAATCCGATATTTATAGTAATTTACGTTAAAAACTTTATTTTCTATCATTGTAAAAAAAATCTGGAATGTAGTTTGTTAGATTTCTGTATTTGTCTCTGAAATAAAAATGGCATGTTATTATTTGAAAAAAAAAGTGTTTGTAAAAAGAGTGTTTGTAAATCTAACTATAACTATGGTTTTGACTTTACAGATTCAAGGCCAGATTTGCCATCGCATTGGATCATTGCAACCTATAGAAGATGCACAGCATAAATTCTTGCAAATATACTTCATGGGCAATATAGAAGAACAACTTAACCGGCGTCAAGGGATCAACACAGCTACGAAAAGAGCAATTCTCCAAGATCTGCAGCAAATGCTTCATGAACATCATGCATTGGTCAGGCTGTTCAAGACTGCTTTAGAGCGCATGCCAAGTGATGACTATAAAGTTGTGATCAGAGCAGATAAAAGACCAGCTGGAACACATGAACGCACATTTAATGTTCCAACAATCGATGAAGTGGCAATCCTGATTGTTGGTGAAAACTTGGAAACACGTGATATTGTACTTACACGACGCAATACTGGGCAACTACAAAGAATATATGAAACACATCGTTCATATGACGCGTTACAATACCCGCTGATGTTTTGGCAAGGAGACGATGGATATCACTTTAATATCAAAATGATTAATCCATTGAATGGTAAGATCAATATTGTTGTTTTCATTTTAACTTGATATACATTTTATTCTGTTTGCTTTTAGTAATCAAAAAAAGTTGTAATTAATAATTTAGTAGAGAGTAGCTGTAAGAGTCGTTAACCTATTACGCGTTCTAAAATACAATTTTTACTGCATTTGTTTCAGGTGAGGAAACTACCAAGAAGGTTAGTTCGATGAATTATTACGCATATCGTTTGATGATTCGTGAAAATTCTGACAATTATTTGTTGCGATTTCGTCGACTGCTTCAACAATATTGCGTTGACATGTACGTTAAAATCGAAACGGAGCGCCTGACTGATTCGGTTGAATCAAGCTAAATTGCGTTCGGAAGAGTATATCCATTTACGCGATGCAATTAGCACAGAAGGAGATTCGGAAAATGTTGGTCGATTGACTATTTTACCGGCGACATACATAGGTAGCCCGCGTCATTTGCATGAATATGCGCAAGATGCAATGACATATGTTCGTAATTATGGTCGGCCAGATCTATTCATTACATTTACATGTAATCCGAAATGGATAGAAATTATTCAATTGCTGCTCCCCGGACAAACATCAAGTGATCGACACGACATCACCGCACGTATTTTCAGGCAAAAAATTCGGTCACTAATGAATTACCTAAATTGTTAAGCAACACGTCTTTGGGAATACTCGATGCTGGATGTATTCAATCGAATGGCAAAAACGAGGCCTACCGCATGCTCACATTCTGATTTGGTTAGTCGAAAGAATTCGGCCAGATCAAATATATGACATCATATGTGCGGAGATTCCTGCTCCTGAAACCGATCCAGACCTACATGATGTTGTAGTCACGAATATGATTCATGGACCGTGTGGCACTATCAACCGACAATCACCGTGCATGGTCGACGGCAAGTGTTCCAAACGGTATCCACGAAAATTGACGGCAGAGACCATTACAGGCAACGATGGTTATCCATTGTATCGGCGTCGATCGCCCGATGATAATGGTAGAACTATCACAGCTAAAGTGAAAGGAAACGATTTCGTAGTTGACAACAGTTGGATTGTTCCATATTCGCCACTTCTTTCCAAAACATTCAAAGCACATTGTAATGTTGAGTATTGCAATTCGGTCAAGTCAATTAAATACATTTGCAAATATGTCACGAAAGAGAGCGACATGGCGGTTTTTGGTATCCAAACATCCAATAACAACGATGAAATCACGCGCTATCAAGTTGGTAGATATGTGAACTGCACTGAAGCAATTTGGCGTATATTTTCATTCCCTATTCACGAACGTCATCCCACTGTTTTACATTTGGGGGTGCATCTAGAGAACGGTCAGAGAGTATATTTCACAGCGTCGAATGCTGCTCAACGTGCCGAAACACCTCCAGCGACAACACTGACCAGTTTCTTTGCGATTTGTCAAAGCGATCCGTTCGCACGAACTTTGCTTTACTCAGAAATGCCACGTAATTACACTTGGAAAGCTACATCGAAGAAATTTCAACGTCGGAAGCAAGGCGATGCAGTTCCTGGTCATCCAGATATGCGTTCTACTGATGCTCTTGGTCGTATTTACACAGTTCATCCGAAGAATGATGAATGTTTCTATTTGCGGTTGTTGCTGGTACTTGTTCGAGGGCCAACATCATTTGAATCACTACGAACTGTTAGTGGTATCGTGTGCCCCACATTTCGTGCAGCATGTCAAGAGCTAAATTTGCTTGAAAACGATACTCATTGGGACACGACAATCGCTGAAGCAATTATTTCTGCATCTCCAAGTCAGATACGCACATTATTTGCTATCATCATTTCAACATGCTTCCCATCGAACCCACGTGACCTGTGGAACAAATACAAAGATAACATGTCAGAAGATATTTTACATCGAATTCGCGTCAGCTCAAGAAATTCCGATCTTGAGGTGAATGAGGAGATCCATAACCAGACTTTGCTCTTGATCGAAGATATGTGTTACCTCATGTGCGGCAGTTTGTTAGTTAGGTTAGGAATGCCAGCGCCAGATCGCGGAATGAATGACGCATTTAATAGAGAATTGGAACGTGAACTTGAATATGATCCACATGAACTAATCCAATCAGTTCAAACGAATGTACCTCTGTTGAATCCTAAGCAGAGGGAACTCTATGATACACTGATTAATGCAATTGATGATGGAAATGGCGGCTTATTTTTTTTGGATGCCCCCGGTGGAACTGGGAAGACATTCCTCATGTCATTGATTTTGGCCACTGTACGTGCGAGATCCGAAATTGCGGTAGCAATTGCTTCTTCTGGAATAGCGGCCACATTGTTAGAAGGATGCCGTACGGCTCACTCAGCGTTAAAATTGCCATTAAACCTTCAAACTACTGAACAACCGACATGTAACATTTCGAAACACTCCGCAATGGCCAAAGTTTTAGTAGCATCAAAAATCATCATATGGGACGAATGCACAATGGCGCACAAACGCGCATTGGAAGCACTAGACCGAACATTAAAAGATCTGCGCAATGACTCGAGATGTTTTGGTGGTGCAATGATTTTATTATCTGGCGATTTCCGACAAACACTACCAGTCATTCCAAGATCTACTGCTGCAGACGAAATAAACGTAAAAAATAAAATAAAATGTAAAGATATGTAAAAAACCTTCAACTGTCTGTAAATATGAGAGTTGCATTGTTGAACGATCTATCTGCTGATGATTTCTCGAAGCAATTGCTGACTATCGGTAATGGCCGTGTTCCTGTTGACAAATCGGGCGGTTTGATTTTATTTCCTCCAAATTTTTGCAATTTCGTATCATCAAAAGACGAGCTTATCAACAAAGTATTCCCGGATATCATTGCTAACCACAAAAATACTAAATGGTTAAGTGAGCGAGCAATTTTGGCCGCTAAAACTAAAGATGTAGTTGACCTCAATTTTATAATTCAAAATCAAATCGTAGGTACTCTGTATTCATTCAAATCTATCGACTGTGTAACAAACGAAGAAGAAGCTACTAATTATCCAACTGAATTTTTAAACTCCTTGGATGTGCCTGGTTTACCACCGCACAATTTAAAACTTAAAGTTGGCTCGGTAGTCATCATGCTTAGAAATTTAAACCAACCAAAACTGTGTAATGGAACGCGTTTGGTGATAAGAAAACTGATGAGCAATGTGATTCACGCGTCGATACTTAAAGGAAAATTTAAAGATGAGGAAGTTCTTATTCCAAGGATTCCGATGATCCCAACGGATATGTCCTTTGAGTTTAAACGAATTCAATTCCCGATTCGTCTTGCCTTCGCCATGACGATCAACAAATCACAGGGCCAATCCTTGACTATTTGTGGCCTCAATCTAGAAAATGCATGTTTTTCTCATGGTCAATTGTACGTGGCATGCTCACGTGTCGGCAAACCATCCGCTTTATTTGTTCTTGCGCCTGACCAAATAACAAAGAATGTCGTTTACCACAAAGTGCTTGAATGAAAATCCTATTAATGAATTAATCCGAGTTTTACTTTTTTTTATTTTTATTCTCATTCTGTATGTATGTTTTCATCATCATTCATCATAATAAAATACTTTTTTGTTTCTATCTATATAAATATATTATTTTGTATCATTGTTTTACGTTCATCAAAGCCTAAATTAGTTCAGCTAAAAAGTAACACGACATTCATTGACTGTTAGCCGGTACGAAGTTCGCGGGGTCAGCTAGTAATAATATAAAACATCATTCACTGAGCCTTTTCCCAACTAAAGTTGGGGTCGGCTGTCCAGTCTAACTGCGATTCGGCGGAACATCGATATTTTCCGTGAAGCGACTGCCATCTGACCTCCACAACCCATGGGCGACATCGAAGTTCTGTAGTTAGACCGGTCGGATTTTTGATTTAGGGCTCCAACTACCCATAACGACTGCCATAGTTGTTTGTATGACAACCGGGACCGACGGCTTAACGTGCTCTCCGAGGCACGGAGGGGTCTCAGTGTCTTAAGAAATGGTCACCCATCCTAAAACCGGCCTGACTCGATGTTGCTTAACCTTTGCAATGTGTTAATATTGTCGGTTACCACTAGACCACGAGCCCCTCAATAATAATATAAATATACAATTATTTTTTTAAATAATTGGTACAATGATACCTTAGGAGATAAGAACTAAAAGTCCTCAAGGCTGTGCTAAAAAAAATATCCAAGGGCCACCTGTTATGTCTCTTAGCCGGGACCCATCCATGGAACCTGTAAGCGGGAGCCCTTGCGTCATTGTTTCAATGGCTCAAGGAGGCGCTGGAGAGGGACCACAGGCCTGCGTCTCGAGAAATCGAGGACCAGCGGTCCCAACTCCGCCAGGATCTCATGGAGAACCGTAATCGGGGTGGTGAGGCCTATCATGGATGAGTGGCTGCAGAGGCGGCATGGTGACCTCACGTATCGTGGTACGCCATCTGTTTCGCATCCATCGTGGGGTCACACCCCGGTGTCAACACTGCGAGGTTTCCGACGACGACACTGCACTCCACACGTTGGTGGAGTGCTCAGCGTGGGCGAGTCAGCGCCGGGACCTCATAGTGGGTCTGGGCGTGGATATCTTCTCGCTGGAAACCATGCTCCAAGCTATGGTCTCAGCGCGAGTAGGTGGAACGCGGCCGTGTAGTTCTGCGAGCAAGTCATGCTCGCGAAGGAGGCGGCTGAGAGGGAGAGGGAGCGTACCCTCTCCGCTGAGTTCCGCAGTCAGCGGCCAGGGCGCCGCAGACTCATCTACGCCCAGGACCATTGACCTCCATGATCGGGGCCTAAGGACGGCGGGATAGCTACCCACCGTCCTTGCAGAAGCAGGCTAGAAGAGTTGCGTGCTGCGGGTCCTTTTCCCCACAGCACGCAACCAGATTCACTCACCGACGCGGGATAGAACCCAACCCCAACGACGCGAGATTTTCATTCCGACCAAACCCCCGAAGAGGCCACACCGTTGGTCAAAGTCCGCCGGGTGCCACTGGATATACCTTCTGGGGTCACCAGAGAAAAAAAAGGTCCACCTGTTCGGTATTTTGAATTTTTCTCGATAACGATGAATTTTTCGTATTTGGAGCCCTAAATCAAAAATCCGACCGGCTAACTACAGAACTTCGATATCGCCCATGGGTTGTGGAGGTCACAAGGCAGTCGCTTCACGGAAAATATCGCTATTCAGCCGAATCGCAGTTAGACTGGAAAGCCGACCCCAACTCAGTTGGGAAAAGGCTCGGTGAATGATGAATGAATTTTTCGTATTGTACCAATTCAAAAATATGAGTACTATAGAAATTATTTCCCCCGATGGACAATTTTCAACGTTCCTTGCTCGGACTATAAACGAGTAAACAATGACATTAAGAAAAACTCAAGCCCGGGTCTTTAATTGGCTGTGCCACAGCAAATTCATCGGAAGACAACGGGTTTCAAATTTAGTTTCCAAAATTATATTAATCTTAGAACACAGGTACATAATATATTATCTCCAAGATGGCACAGGATATACAAGCTCGAACCATGTTCTACCTATACAGGCATGCAGATTACAATTACCCAGATACATACAAAGAATTACCTAGACACTAAATTATCATACTTACTAGCACCATCCAATTCAAATTATGCGAGTAATACCTTACCACATAAATATTTTAATGCCAGTTATTTAACTAAAATTGCATATTTAATAATATTCATTAAAATTATATCAAGAAAATATTTAAACAGATGCCACGAAATCAATGTATTATAAAGTAACTACAAAAGTAGAATGTCAAAAATTTATGTCTAAAGAACTACTAAATGTCAAAAAAATTACCTACCTAGATGTCAAAAATATTAAGGTCATACAGCTATACAATGTCTATCAAAATCTCAATTTATACAATGTTAAGTGAGCAATTATCATTTAGGTACTCCTCGACTGAGTAATAAGTCTTGATCAGCAGGTATGCCAATAGTTGTTATTTGAATATATCAATATTCTCTACATTTCTTAGGTCTCTTGGTAATTTATTATAAATCTTTGGCGTCATTGCAAATACGCTTTTATGAAAGAGCGCTGTTTTACATTTATGTAGTTTATCTTTTCAACGCTGACTGCTGATTTGCTCAAATTTTGACATGTTTGTCTTTACAAAGACAGATATTTCGTAAATATACAAACACGGCATGGTAAGAATCCTCAACTCTTTGAAATGCGGTTTGCAGCTATCGATGGGTTGCAAATTACAGATAGCCCTAATACATTGCTTGTGGCACCTGAAAACTAGCTCTCTACCCGTTCCATATCCCCAAAATATGATGCCATATCGTAAAGTCGATGCCATCAGCCCATGATAAGGACCGTAGATTGACTGCATACTCTTCTTAGCTTATATAAAGCATATGAGTGTTGGTTTATCTTACTTCATACTATATCAATTTGCGTATTCCATTTTAACGTACTTTCTATGTTAATACCTAAAAATTTTGTGTCATGTGTTTCATGTACACCATGCCATTATAATTAATATTTAAAACCATACTTTGTGTGAAATTCATATTAGAAGTTTTACTTAAATTTATAACTAAATTATTACTTTGCATCCAATTTATTATTGAAATTAAGTTTAAGTTGATATCATCCTCAAGTGTGTCCAAATTGTTACTATTGAAAATTAAAGTACTGTCGTCCGCAAACATTACCATTGGAAAAGTGGCTGCCATCGGAAAGTCTTTGATGTAGATAATGAAAAGTAGAGCTCGCGAACGCTACCTTGAGGCACTCCATATTTTATACATTGTTTGCTGGATTTGAACGCAGTATCAGTCTTATCACATATTTTGTTAATTATTGTCATTTGTTGCCTATTACTAAGATACGATTCGATTAGTTCTGATGTATTGCCTCTAATGCCATATGCATTTAGTTTTGCTATTAGAATTGTATGGTCCACATAATCAAATGAGCGCGTCATCTTTACATATCTTTACATAGTATAAAACAAAGTCGCTTTTCCTGTCTGTCTGTCCCTATGTATGCTTAGATCTTTAAAACTACGCAATGGATTTTAATGCGGTTTTTTTATATAGATAGAATGATTCAACAGGATGGTTTATATGTATAATACATGTATAATATACTAGAGTAATACCTATTATTTTAGAGATTTCTAATGTAATATCGTAAATAAACACATTTATTGCGCTTTCATTGCAAACGCTGACGAAACCCTACGAGACTGATCAAAATAATGTACACCATAGAAAGGTCTACAAAAAAATCCGCACTAGCATATGTCTATCTCTTAAGGATAACTCACAGTAACCATTTTTATCTTTTATAAATGACAAAAAAATAATGTGTCATTTGCCAAGCTATTTTTACCAATGCAGTATTATTCCTTATCTAATTGAAAACTTTACATACGTTGTGCATTTAATGTAGACCAAAATTGCCATTGAATTTGGATGAATAACTTAAGAGATATCTCGTGATGGAAAAAAAATACGAGCGCGGCGACGCAGCCGGGCTGTGGCCAATGACGGCAGTGAACACTCAGAGATTTTAAGCAATACAGCATAAATCCTTATCCAATTAAGTACCTTAAATACATTTTGCTTTTAATATAGATCAATATGGACCTTTACAGCATGTAATTTAAATGAATATTTTCAAAGATATTACAGATTAATAGGTTATACGAGTATCATAGGATTTTTCATTCAAAATTCATTTTCATTCATTAAATTCATTCGACATTTTTTTCGAAATTCACAGTAGGTACCTTGGTTGGATAGGAATTAGAATAAAACATAATGGAATTATAGCCAAAAAGCGGTTTAAAGTAATGTATTTAAGTTCAAAATAGAACTGAATAGGATAGGTATAAAGTCATATCTGAAAGACGTCGTCGTTCAAACATAGGTCGTAGTACAGGGAATGCCCAAAGAGCACGTTCAGATAGAGACGAAGATTCGTCAAAAGAATGTGAGGCTCGGCTCAGCCAGCTTCGGGCTAGATATAGAGCTGAAGGAGTAAGAGAATTCTCAGTTGAGCGTGAAGCTCGCTGCAGCCAAGATCGGGAAAGACATAGTGTTCGGAGAGCTAGAAAATCGTCTGCAGAGCTTGAGGCTCGCCTCAGCCAGGATAGGGGTAGGCATCGATTTCAGGGAGCCAGAACTAATTCGTGGGTAAATAAAGAAAATTCTGCCATGAATTACGATCCATCGATTCCTTACAAGGACGATCGATAGTATCAATTGATAGCATGTCAGTAGTGATTGAACATTGTTTGGCATTGAAATTCAAAGACGAATCTAATTCCACAATTCTAATACCACATATAAAGACAATCATTCTACCACAGATAAAGACAATCATTCAACCAATGCAAAGCATACAAATATTTGCACTGGGATATTTGAATTTTAAGACTGACAAGCTACTTAGTCTATATTGCACCAGTGCGAAGCATGGGCGGGTTGCTAGTATCCATATAAAGGGCAAGTACCGGCTGTTTTTTATCCATTCTGTCCATAACCATATTTAAAAAGTCGTAGTTAGCCATATCGATTGACTTACCCTAAACCCTTTCGGTTAAATAAAATAAAATAAATCTAACTACTTTGCAATATTCCGCCACATGTAAATTACCCAACTCTCGTATTTATTCATGCACAAGTCCGCCCTCCAAACCCACTTAGGCCGAAAGAATAGAGAAATAATTTTGAAAATAGAATAAATATGAAAGTTGTGTTATCGTGCAAAAAATAATAAAAAACCTCGACACGTGTTTCGCCCCCAACCAGGGGCATCATCAGGAGATGTCCATGGCTCGGCGCATGGCGATCGAATGAGCCACAACTCGTAAACCGCACCTATTTATATCCTAAGTTTTTTTATATCTACCCACAACCATAATACCAAATTATTTTATGTCTACCCAGCACCGTTGTTTGAATGACGAATACCTACCCGCAGCAAAGGGGAAGAGGCGAAATTAAGTTGATCATTTAAAATATTTCCTTTCGGTTGTCTACTAAAATGTTATACTTTTCGAGATAAGGATATAGACTATTGTAAATGACCAAATACCTTCGCAAGTATAGGTATCAGTGCTATAGGTCTATAGCACGATATGTCGTCTTTGTCACCTTTCTTAAAGATTGGTTTTATAACTGTAATTTTTAAGTTATCCGGAAACACGCCTTAGCTAATACAATTATTAATAATGTAGCTTAGAACTGGTGCAATTATAGTACTCGTACATGCGCTTTATATTATAATATAGCTGTTTATTGTATTAAATTAATTCGGCCATTTTGGACATAATCCACTTTCTAGAGTGCCGGCAATAGGGGGCACCTATTACGTGGAACTAAAATAATGGTATATTGTGGGTGTGTAATGCGCCTCTAACTACCCCTTCACGAAATAGGTGTGATATATATGTGTGTGTGTGTATTTATTTATTACTAGCTGATCGCGCTGCTCCGCCCGCGTGATTTAGTTTACTCGTTCCCGGTTCGTGGGAACACATTACCGGGATAAAAAGTAGCCTATGTTACTCAGGGTGAATGTAGCTTTCCAATGGTTAAAGAATTTTTGAAATCGGCACAGTTGTTTATGAGTTTATTCATTACAAACATACAAAAATACAAATCTTTCCTCTTTATAATCTTTATATATATAATTCTACTGTACGTGGGTATGTCACTGTACTCCTCCTAAACGGCTGAACCGATGTTGATGAAATTTTTTGTGTGTGTTCAAGGGGATTCGAGAATGGTTTAGATTCACAATTTAGTTGTTTTTTTTGCAGGACAACGTCTGTCGGTTCCGCTAAGTAGTAGTATAGATATAGTGTAGATTAGCAAACACTAGCATGACAGCCATGGACATGTTAATCGAAAATGACTGCAATAGTTAAATGAAACTGTGTCGCAGCCAATACACGAACAAATAAATGTTATTTTTTTCTAATAAAATACGGTAATTATGAGTTTTGCAATCTAAGAAATAAGACCAATCTCTCTGTTTTCTGTGTGACTGCTACATAAGTACTTACATTATACCTTTACCTTCTATACTAGCTGATGCCACAGAGGAGGTTGATGCTTCAAACACTTGGTTGGACCAGGCTTGGTCACATAGCACCTATAAAAAGAATTATCTTCGAAGTGACAAACAACATTCTAACATTCCCAGTAGATTCGTGGTATAGTCATGTAAACTCATGTACCTCTAATCACTCAGAGGGGTTGGAGTACAATGTTAACATCCCTAGACGCTGTTAGAACGTGAAACATGACATTCTGTCTGCACCTGATCTACGATAATTTTGTATCCTTGAAAATTTCTACTTGTGAGGTGTGAGCTTTCACATATCTGGCTAAAAAACATTTTGAATGAAATGAAATTTCGTTTGAACGTTTTTAACCCTTTTATACCTAATACCCATAATACTAAATTTGATTTGATTTGAAACACTTTTATGATGAATACATTTGGTTATAAATAATTAAATCTGTATCGTATGAAGTTAGCGAAGAGTTTATCGGCGATTTTTAGGATCATAAAGCTATTTATATTAAGTAATTTTTAGCTCAAAAGTCCGAGACGCCCAGGACTTTAATTGGCTGTGCCACAGCGGCTGGCACGTAAGATGTTGTTGCCTTTCATCAACGGGTTTTCAAGTTTAATTTTTTTTTCAAAATTACAATATAGCTGCTACTTTTTATTAAATTCATTCGGCCATTTTGCTCATAACTCATTATAAATGTGGTCGGTGACGGCAATAGGTTTGCCTCTTATTACGTGGGATTAAAAATGCTGGAAAACTCGGGGATATAGGTGTGATATGTGTTCGTGTGCCTAGCTTAAAGAATATTGCCAATCAACGTGGCAATTAAAAGGAATTTTTCGACGCATGTTTAAAAAAAGTGTAAGTTATTAGGGGAGTACGTAATTTTAGATCTATCTTATTGATTTATGTAAATAAACGTGCACGTAAAGAAAGATTCAAACTGATTTTCGACCGACAAACCCAGACCTGTGAAATAAAATACATAAGTACTCTTTATTGTACACAAAAACTTTAAAATTATGTACAATAGGTGGCCTTATCGCTATGAGCAATCTCTTCCAGGCAACCTTAATATAAAATATAAATAAATAATAAATATATATAGTAAATATTGTTGGACATTGGATGGAAAGAATATCATGAGAACTGATAGCGTATGAATGAATGTGCTAAGTAGCATAATTATTGGATGTTAAAGTCTCGGGTTTGTGAGACATGCACATGCACGTGACAATCACCATACAACACCACGTTTGGCTGCACGTTGAAATACAATTACTAACCATTTTATATGTCGATAGGTGCCAGTAATAACTATCAGTTGTGATCGTCATGTAGGTATGTACCTATCTAGATAATTTATATTAATAAAACTTAATTGATATCAATCAATTACGGATTGCGAACAGTGCATTGTTTTTTTCCACTTCTATCAGAATATCATAAATTCGCAGTTTTTGAAAACCTACAGCATAGACACTTAACCTGAACCTTAGCAGCATTCGTAAGGAAGGAACGTGGTGAGATATACCTCTGAGATTACGGTAGAATCCTTCACCAGGAATTCTGATAACACCTGGCGCACCAACTGACGATGACTGAAGTGTGATGTGTTACCTAGGCTGATAACTTCTCTAGTGCGATTAGTTTACTTATTTAAAATGATCTACTAATCGCACAGAGAAGGGAACTATTGGACAGAAATTAACGACCTACCTATTTAATTTCGTTTTCACCAGCTGGCGGTGGATGCAGGTGCTCTCGTCATAAAGGTATTGTAATTAATTGTATGCAATGATACAAAACCGAACTTTATTCATAGAATTCGAACTATATTCATTAAAATATGTAAGTAGGTACCAAATACTGCTATGTGTACTGAATTTTATTGTATTCAACCAAAGACTTTTGTACAACATTTATTAAGTAAATTTTATGAACGAAACACCACTCTATCAACAGTATGTATAAAATATTGAATATTTAATAAAACTGTTATTTGTTAAATAATATGCTTCTCAGTAGAACATTGTGCCATGATTCTATGTTTATGATTAAAATAAACACAATATTATATCATGTACTCGTATGTATATATTATACTCGTATTTCTTCTGTAATGTACAACATTTAGGTACCTTTTATTGTACATAATAAAAACTCCAATAAAACTCGAGATCAGGAAACCATAAACGATATTCTTATCGGTAGCTAAGGCTATGCAAGTATCTAAGTACTTATATGCGTAACTTTTTTTAGATAACTCTCGTCATCTTTTAAATAGGATATTTATGTAGAATGTAGGTACTCGTAGTATGTACATTGAATTAGAATGAGATTCGAGTGAAACAATCACGCGTTAGGGCAGGTATGGATAAAAAGTAACCCGTAGTTAGGCTATTTCCTGAATTTATACGAGTATAATAAATAAAATAAATAAATATTTTTGGACATTCTCACACGAAGTCATCCAGCCCAAATTAAATTAAATATTATACATAGAAAATACCCAAACTCCGAAACAGACATTTGTGGATCGCAGAAATTATTTGATACGAACCAGAATCGAACCTGAACCTCAGCTACGGCAGTCGCATACTCATACCACTGCGTCACCGAGACTTAATATTAGGTAATAGGTATTAGATATACTTTATATCCACGTAGGTTCCCGAGGGAAATGGGAACAAAATCAAACTATTTAACATTATCTTATTATAAGACACTCTATTTGGGTTGCTGGGTGAAGGTCAAAAATACTACCTTCCTTTTGAGTCTAAAACCCCCTCACTGGGATGGTGGGTCAAATTGGTATCTCCCTTTTTTACCAATAGACTAAAGGCTAAATGTAGTACTAATTGCAACAGTCTAATGGATCATGATACGTTGTTTGAACATAGGGATATCCATATGTATACGAGACATGAAATTAGTCAAAGAAGTATAATAGATTTTGTGATCGTTGATGAAAGACTGAGATTAAATGTACTAGATACTTGGGCTTATCGTGGAACAGGTGTCGACACAGACCACTACCTAGTAATAACCCGGTTTAGAGGTCTCATCAATCGGTGGCGGCATCGCGTCCAAGAGCCTGTGACTGATTAAACAACACCTGTATAATCTATTATTAGCTTAACACTCAGTATATATGTTCAGGTAAGGAACGACAATAAGATTAGGTTCGAAAGGACAGTTGTCTACGTACACAATCCTGAGTCACCAAGTTTTACAAAGACTCACGTACATACCTTGATATACCGAGTGGGACGGTAGAAGTGTACTTATTCCCCACAGCACCATGTAACCTATTAGGTTATTTAATTACATATCAATAGTATTGTCCCTTATTACAATAATTATACTGTACCAAAACACAATTCAATTTTACTCTTACTTATCATAACACTACCTCTCCTCTATGTCTTAAATATTGGTATGTATGTATATTTATATATTAATTTATATGGAATGTTTGTATGTAATGTATTTATAATCTATTATTTATATTGGTATATGTATGTATATGTAAGTGTATTTATAGTATGAGTATGTATTTATGTAAGTATTTACTGTATTATACAGTTTAATCTACGCACACTTCAAGCCTTTTCTACCAAGCATTTCCTTCCCTTGGCCCACTGGAAGAGATTTCTTTTAAAATAAGTGGTGCCTTTGTACTATACCTCTATCCTTACTATTATTCTTCTCTCTTTGTTACCTTCTTGTGTGTACATAAATAAAAAATAAAAAAATAAATAAGAATTCTTAATATATTTCACTTGTTTTTTTATGCGAAAATATTAAAGGCCTTTTCAGAAATCTGTTATGTTTATTTCTGCGATAACAACTGTTTGGTTTTCAAGGGTTTTACGACAGAACTCTGTATTGTTGTTTATCACGCTGTTGCCGACTTGTTAAATGCAAATACGGCACGATAGGTTTCCTATTCGATCTCCGGGTACGATTAAATATTGTACGATCTGTAAACATTTTGTTTCGGAGTTGGGTGCTATGTATTTTTAAGCATATAAGATTTCTATACAAATATTTTAGAGAGGAAAGATTTGATTGATGTTGAAACTGCTGATTTGAGTTTGAAAATTCATTCACTTAAATTATGTAGCTACATTAGTTTAGTGCTATAGGCTAGTGTTAGGCTTTTTATCTCGGTAATGTGTTCCTGTGGAAATTGCGAACGAGAAAACCAAAACCAAATCCTCCGGTAAGCACTGAGAGACTTTCCAGTGGCGCCCGGCGGACCTTGGCCAGCTGTGTGGCCACTGCGTGGTGGTCGGGTGTTACCCCGCATCTTTGGGGTTGGGTATTATGCCGCGTCGGTGAGTAAAGGCAGCCCTTCCAGCCTGCTTCTGTAAGGACGATGGGTTGCTAATTCATCGTCCTCAGGCCCCGATCATGGAGGTCGATGGTCCTGGGCGTAGTCACGTCTACGGCGCCCTTACCGCACACTTTGGAACTCAGCGGGGAGGGTACGCTCCCTCACCGTACCGGCCGCCTCCTTCACTAGCATACCGATCGCAGAAGGAATCGGCTGCGTTTCACTCGTTAGAGACCATGGCTCGTAGCATGGTCTCCAGCGGGAGATAATCTACGCCCTGACCCACGATGAGTCCCGGCGCTGGCTCGCCCACGCTGAGCATTCCACCAACGTGTGGAATGCCCTCTTTTGACGCTTGACGAATAATATAGGTACCTAAATCTTCCTCCAGATCTCTATACATCGGTGAAAACCGTATCAAAGTTGCGTAGTTTTAAAAAAACATACATAGGGACGTACAGACAGCGGAAGCGACTTTGTTTTATACTATGCTATGATTTAGGTCCTCATTGCATAAGTTTTGCATCAGTTTAATACTAGACAACATGTTTATTTACTTATTTATTAGTAACTTGGTATCAAGCTGTTATTTTAAACCATCAGTTCACTAAACAATTTACAAATATTATGTGTGTGACGTGCCTCAATAATATTTATCGTTTATCCACTATGACGTATCTATCTATTATTGTATACCTATACTTACCGATAAAGTTACTGGCAAGAAGTGAGCGTATAATACCTCTTCCATTTATTGACCGAGCGAGCGTAGCGTCTCACTTTCAACTCGAGGACTGTATGTGTGTCAGTTCCGGTCTACAGGCCGCATTTTTCAGCAGATTTTCAGGAAATTTGGCACAAGTGTTCTTTGTTGCAAGGCGCAACTTTTGTCGAAGGGATTTTTCGATTGGGGGAAAATGGGGGAGAAATATCCCAAAAGGATGTTAGGGACCCGAAAATAACGCGAGGTCTACTGTTCGCAGACTACTACTAGTTACCTTTATTGTCAAAAGACCTTTTTAGGTTTGTCCAGACGACAAGGACATTCTTGATTACGTGTTACGTGGATTTCTAAGAAAACACAGTAAGCACAGGTACAGACAAATTATATATTCCTGAAAAGGTAGGTAGAGAAACATTCCACACCCGCACTCCGCTAGCAATTGGTCGCTATGCCGTTGGTCCCACTTATTAGGGGGCAATCCTATTGCTGTTGCCGGGTTCTATAAAATACTCATAACCACTCTGTAATTCCAACCCAATTTCAACAGCCAAGACAGATAAATAGAATCTCTGCAATCCGAGAGTTACAATACAGAGATATGCATTAATGTGTGTACCTCTTTTACATTTTACCTGTCTCTGTTTGTCCTATAAGAGGATTTTGCCATCAGCCAGCCTCCTTTGTCGGTCAGTCATTGAGCCGCGTCCAGTTGTACGAGCATGGCATCGGAGGAGTTTGTCGATAACCAATGAAAATATTGGTCACGTGACCCACTTAACACATTTTTCGAAATTTCCTGCGATATTATTGGTTATCATCAAACTCTTCCGAATGCTATTGCAGCTATGGTAAGGGTGCAGGTGACGATGGAGCACCTCGCATTTAATTTACATTATGATTGAAATAACATCATTAAACCAACATGGATTAGCCTTATTTATATACACAGCAGCAGCACACACACAATAATAATATGGAATTTTCTTTTTTTGTACACTGTTTTATTGGTAATGGTATAATGGTCTGTATTTTCGGCGACACTGAAAGAATTCCCAGTGGCGCCCGGCGGACCTTGGCCACCTGTGTGGCCGCTGCGTGGTGGTCGAGTGTTACCCCGCATCTTTGGTGTCGGGTTTTATCCCGCGTCGGTGAGTGAAGGCGTGTGTGGGGTGAAGCCCCACAGCCCGCAACCCTTCTAGCCTGCTTCTGTAACGACTGTGGGTTGCTAATCCACCGTCCTCAGGCCCCGATCATGGAGGTCGATGGTCCTGGGCGTAGTCACGTCTGCGGCGCCCTCCCCGCACACTTCGTAACTCAGCGGGGGGCTCCCGCTAGAGACCATGGCTCGTAGCATGGTCTCCAGTTAGAGGGTATCTACGCCCAAGCCCACAACGAGGTCCCGGCGCTGACTCGCCCACGCTGAGCATTATACCAACAAACCTGTGGAATGCCGTGTCTTCGTCGGAAGCCTCGCAGTGTTAACACGCGGGTGTGACCTCACGATGCATGCGAAACAGATACTCACCGAAGTTTCCGTGCCCGGTGATGATCTGTGTCGCACGATACGTGAGGCCACCGTGCTGCCTTTGCAGCCACTCCTCCATGATCGGTCTCATCGCCGCGATGGTGGTGGTTTCCCACTTTGGTTGCTCAAGTCGCACCTTCCATGTCTTCATTAGATCCTCGATTTCTCGAGACGCAGGCCTGTGGTCCCGCTCCATCGCCTCCTTGTACCATTGAAACAATGACGCAAGGGCTCTCGCTTCCTGGTCCCATAGAGGGGTCGCGGCTAGGAGATATGCAGCCTCTAGGGAGATCGTGCGGTACCCTCTTATTGTTCTGACGGCCAAGGATCTCCAGTCACCCACTAACTGGTGGACAGTCTCCTGACTGTCCAGTTAGTGGGTGACTGGAGATCTGTAACACAGGTTCACCTAATTCAGTCTCCTTATTATTATTAACTGGTGAATAAAAAGTTGCGTATATTCTGATAAGCATAACCAAAACAAAGTAGGTACCTCCCTACCGAGTACTTTGTTTTGGTAGATAGATAACAGATTATTACGTATTTATAGATTGAAATTGAATATACGTCATCATCACATCACGTGGTTTGGTAAAAACAATGTTTTATTATTAATTTTAGTTTATAAATAATAATTGTAAATAATGCATATTATTACATTTTGTTTTGATATGAAAACGTCATAACTATGCTATTCTTCGTGCGAACTCATATTAGATTGTGTTTATTTTTGTTTAAGAAATAGTACCTACATTTACTTGAGAGGCTGTGGAATAGGCTGCTGAATAGGCTGTCTTGGCCGTTCAATTATCTATCTCTCGCTTAAACCGATGTATTATTCTCGTGAGAATATTGTTGTGTTATGTACACGAGCATATTACAGCTATAATCGGATTGTCTGCTCTGACGTATTGAAAACTTTATGCACTGCTATTTGTGTACAAAGATGTGTGTTGTCAATAGAGTGATTTTGGTTTACATTTCTGATGCATAATTTATTTATTTATTTATTATTCCAATAATACATCCATCCTTACAGGGCAACCCCCAATGCAATGGATGTAAACAATACCTCTAACTTATATCTAATATATTAAAAATAAACTAACTATACATTAACACAACACAATAAATAACACATGGCCTGTGTGAATTCACTCCACGAACACGACAATAAATCAATCGATTCAGATACCGTGTTAAGCGCCCGCAACGTACGAGTCAGCGGCGCGAGGTGCAGCAGGTTGGTGCGAGCGCTAAACCTACTTTCCGTCTCACTTCAAGCCTTTCATAACCCACCATACCCAGAACAAATAAAGAAGGATACAACAATGGATATCCTGGATATACTCCATGTTGCTTTAGATACAAGAACCTAATAAATTTGTTCTGGATACGTTCCAGCATAATCTTATATTTGACCTCGTGAGGCTCATATATACCGAGTTACTCTCCAGATGACTCCTAACGAGAGACTCAAACAGTACTTTTAGTTAATATAATAATATCCACTATCCGCCAATCGTCCTTAAGATAGTTTCTTAATATTCTATTCAGTAAAATAGCGTGTATAAGAACGTATTGTTTTCTTCCCACGTTTACCATCTGTACGTGAACACTTAAGACAAATGACATCGGTAAATACTCGTGAAACAGTGAGAAATAAGTCGGCTATTATTGTATACGAGTCTGTTGTTGAGTGTGTTTTGTTTACCGATATTGAGTGAGTTCGGTTCATCACTTCATATCACTATTACAAAACAAAGTCTCCCGTTCCGTATGTATGCTTAGATTGTTAAAACTACGCAGCGGATTGTGATGCAGTTTTCACCAATGGGTAGAGTGGTTATCGTGGAAGGTTTTCGTGTATATAATTTTTTAAGCGGGCAAAGCCGTGGACGTCTGAAGTACTCTTATAAAGTTCTTACGGATATGATCACATATCATAGAGCAGGGTATTCTACCCCGCTAGACGGGTTGCGTGCTGCAAGCTGATGCCCCACACCGCGCAGATTCACTCACCGACGTGGGATAAAACCCGACCCCAGAGATGCGGGATAGCACCCGACCCTGCCGCATGACAGGAGCCACGTAGACATAGATGGCTAAAGTCCGCTGGTGCCACCGGGAATGCTTCCGAGTGCGCACCTGAGGCACCCGACAATGGACGTAAGGGCGGCCGCGGATAAAAAAATAGGTATTTTACCCGCACGCGTAAGTAACCGGGCCAGAGAATGTTAGTTTGATCAATACAATCTCTTTTCATTACAATTCACATTACACTTACTTATCTTTGTTCAGGAGTTAATACTTCGAATTACAACTGCCCATAGAGCATCTTTGTTCTATATTACGTCATTGTGAATACAACTTACTATAAAGAGGTCATAATAATATTGTCAATATTTACTTATCTGCAGTCAAGTGCATAATACACGACTCAAGACTATTTTATAAGCACAACAGTTTATTATTGCCAAATTAATATTGAGATAGGTCAAGGCCTAAATTATTATTTTAACAATTTAAAAATTAAGTCGCCGTTAACAAATTACTTTATCTTTTCTAGATAGAATCAATTGGACTATGCTGATTTATGTCAATGCTTCATGAAGGCCATTACCATAGTATACTTTCTTATACCTGTACATACGGGATCCTATTACTCTAAGGCTCCGCTGTCACCATGAACCGTAATACTCGTAGTTAGACAGTTGAAATTTTCGTAGATGTAATTTATTTTTGTTGCCACTATAACAACAAATACTAAAAAGTAGAATACATTATTATAATATTTATAATAAATATTTAAGGGCTCCCATACAAGTTTTTTTTTTTGCCGTTTTGGTAAGTACGGAATCCTTTATGGGAGTCCGACTCGCACTTGGCCGGTTTTGAAACTAATCTTTATAAAACATATACGCGGCTAAACTTGTTATTTGTTTCCCAAAGAGTCAGTGTGTTCTCTGTTCATTTCAAAGTTCATACGGGCAGATTGAACTTAAGTTCAGAAGTTAAAATACAGTAAGTTTTCACTTGGAGTAAATTGCAGGCGTGAGTTTGTAGTAGTTACCTTTAGAATAAATACTACAGAATAGTATTTAACTGACTGCCTATTACGTACAGTTCCTGCATACAATACTTTACCTACTAAATTATGCATTTAGCTTATTAATTTATTATTGACCGAGCAAGTGAAGCGAGCGAAGCGTCTACATTTCGAGATTGGACAATTTTGCTTTCGTTTGTCTGTGTTCCGGGCTAGCACCCACAGTTTTTATCCGATCTTCACGTTTGGGCTAAGTGTTCCTTGATTTAATACAATATTTTCTTCGTGAGCCTTTACTAGAAACAGTATTATTGGCGTGAGTTGGGGGAATTCCCAAAAAAAAATGTTCGCGAGGTTCTACTGTGTATAGAACGACCACTAGTTTAGTAAAGTATTTTAGCATTCACCTGTATCATAGTGGAAAGAGCATACAGGCTTATGTTTTCTTTATTCTGTGCATGTATAGTGCATCAGTGACGTATAGCTTTATTTTAGGTGTAATGTTGCAATTTAAAACATTAAATTTGCAAAATTTGTTTTTTTTTATTTAGTTTTTTTCTAAAATACAGGAAACTGTAAATCTACAATTATATGAGGGTTCTGTAAAATTGGTTATAATATAAGACCGCGGGTTTCTAAAAAAAAAATTGTCGGTATGAGACCATTGGAATTTCAAAAATCAAAATCGGACCCAAAAGAGAAGTATATAAAAAAAACACAGTCATATTGAGAACCTCCTCCTTTTTTGGAAGACGGTTGTAAAGAGTATACAGATATTGTTTAATAATATGTGCCAATTATGGAGTAGGCAATTAGTTTGAGGCTACTTAGCGTTGTGTGGAAATGTCTTAAAATATTATATGCCTTGTTGTGGAATCTATTAACGTTATGGCACAGATTAATAAATAGTTACTACGTAACAGATACATCACTCCCATATAAAAGCGAAAATACCTACTCTATATTAACCTACAAAATTTTAATAATAATACCTGCTGCACAGAACGAGAAGAATTGTACCTTAAACACGCGTTCATAGAGTCGAGACTGTGTTGCCCGCCGTGCGAGTGACGCCATCGTAAGAATGCGCTAGGGTTGTACCTATGATGATTATTGTAATAAAACGAATGTTACGAATAAACCATTTTTTTTATTAGTCAATCCAATATGTTTTAATTTTATATAACCATTTATATTTTTTTATTGATCAATAAATTAAAACGGCAAAAAAATCACGTTTGTTGTACCCTAAAATATTAATTTTATTCTGGTTTTTAGTATTTGTTCGCTTCATGAAATACAGCCTGGTGACAGACGGACGGACGGACAGACAGACAGACAGACAGACAGACAGACAGACTGACAGTGAAGTCTTAGTAATAGGGTTCCTTATTTCCCCTTTGGGTACGGAGCCCTAAAAAGAAAATAAATAATATCTATGGATAGGCCATCAAAAATGATATTGAGGTTTCTAATATCATATTTTTTCGAAACTGAATAGTTTGCGCTAGAGACCCTTCCAAAGTGGTAAAATGTGTCCCCCCCCTCTAACTTCCAAAATAAGAGAATGATAAAACAAAAAATATATATATTGTACATTACCATGCAAACTTCTACCGAAAATTGGTTTGAACGAGATCTAGTAAGTAGTGTTTTTTAATACGCCATAAATCGTAAAAATTAAAATATTATGTTACTTGCTGCTACGGAACCCTTCATGGGCGAGTCCGACTCGCACTTGGGTGCCTTTTTTGTTAGCTAAACATAACGTAATCCCGATGCACGAAAAACAAAAGGAAATGTAAGTAAATGAAACCCAAGTTAAAAATGCATTTTGTTATTATTAAAGTAGTGCATACCATTTGCATACCTGCTATAATCCGCACAATAATTACGTGGTTTTTGCATTTCGAAGCGTAAGCGCGGGAAACATGCAGTGCGGTGCGATGCGAGCGCTCAGGCGGGCGTTCGGCAGCCCTCTGCCAGTTTGTACTCTCGAAAGTACGCCGAGCGGTAGGTATATAGCGCGCGGCCTTGAGCGAGTGACGGAGGCCTGGTTATGGTGTAACTCTAATCCTATATGAACAATAACTGATCGCCGCAGCTCCGCCTTGTTCCCGTTCCCATGGGAATACATTACCGGGATAAAAAGTATCCTATGTTACTCAGGGATAATGTTGCTACATATCAGTGAAAAAGTTTTCAAAATCGGATAGTTATTTACGGAGCCTATTCTTTTCTTTGTCCTAGCCTTTTCCCACTTAAAGTGGAGTCGGCTCTCTTAATTAGCCGGCGCCAAGCGGCGCGGTCCTGGGTTACAGGATCCTGCAGATTTTCCCTTTTCATCAGCCGGGCCATACTGGTCCACCATGTTGAAGGGGGGCGGCCCCTGCCCCTTAGTCTTTCTGGGAGGTTGAGCACCATTTTGACCACATGATCTTCAGGTCGTGTCATGACGTGACCATACCATCGCAGACGGCTCTCGGTAAGCTTGTCCTGTATGGGTGCAACTCCACAGCTACCACGGACATAATATTCGTTCCTGATTTTGTCATGTCTTGTGAGTCCATCAGACCATCTTAACATCTTCATTTCCGTCGTATGTGCCTATTCGCTTCAAACAAACAATCAAATCTTTCCTCTTTATAATATTGTCGTATAGAGATGATATAATCACAGACTCACGTGATCAAACAAGCGATTTCTCCGATTAGCTCACTCACTCAGCTCACTGAAATGGGACCAAATAACATAAATCTAATTCTATGTTTTCCTAATTTTGTCAGATTGTAGCTTTATTTTAGGTGTAATATTGCAATTTAAAACTTTAAATTTGCAAAATTTGTTCTTTTTTTTGATGTAGTTTTTTCTAAAATACAGGAAACTGTAAATTTATAATTATATAAGGGTTCTGTTCAAACAAACAAACAATCTAATCTTTCCTCTTTATAATATTGTAGTATAGAGATGATAGAATCACAGATTCACGTGATCAAACAAGCGATATCCCCGATTAGCTCACATTGAGTTTCTTAGTAGAAGTCAACAATGTTTGAAATAGGATTACTTGAAAGATGTCTGTAGATAATGGTTATCTACATCTTTGCTATTGTACTAATTTGTACAGACATCAAGGTCTCTAAGATGGACTACTGATACTGTATCAAATAAAAATGTTTGCTTTGCCTTTGGCACAGTAAAATTTAAGTTTGAAACGATACTTTGACCTTTACTTATCTAGGTATAATTTGTCTTTGTGGAATCCCTATGTCCAAACATAGGGATTTCACAAATACTCAAGTTAACCTTAAGTCAAATTGACTTTTGAGTTTAGTTAATAAATTACTGAGATGTCTTTTATCTTTTATGTTCCAAAAATACGTCCAATCGGACCATATAATTGTTGGAAAAGTACCAAATTGGAATAGAACACTTGGGAATCAATAGTTTTCAATTTAAAAAATTACAAGATGCACCGATCTTGTAATTTTTTAAATTGAAAGCTATATACTATATACCCAGTCAAAAGATCAGGTAACATAAAAAAACCAGCCAAGTACGAGTCGGGCTCGCGCACAAAGGGTTCCGTACCAAAACGGCAAAATAATTACGTTTGTTGTGTGAGAGCCCTCTTAAATATTTATTATATTCTGTTTCTTAATATTTGTTGTTATAGAAGACTGTCAAGGTTCATGAGATACAGCCCAAGACAGATGGACGGACGGACACCGAGTCTCAGTAATAGGGTTCCCATTTTACCCTTTGAGCATGGAACTCTAAAAATACAGTCGAATTGAGAATCTCCTCCTTTTGGCAGTTGGTTAAAAGTATAACTGAAATAAATAGTGATGCTATCAGGGATCAAACGTGCCTAGATGCACGTGTAATGACATTTGATCAATCGTTGGTACTACGAAGAATGAACAATTGATCTAAATTGTTCATTCTTCGTTGTCAGATTCAATTGATCTGACTTCTTCAGAACTATTTTGAACTGTATATGATACTTTATTTAGTTTTTTTATCTTCCAGGATTCAATATCCACATAATTTGTTGATAAAATTGGTTATTCTGTACACTGCTGTTGACTCACTTATTTGGAAAGGGCTATTACACCATTAGTAATTATTTAGAAAACACAGAAACATGAAATTGAGCTATTTAGTGATATATAAATTTTGGACTTATATAATTGTTATTGTTAAGAAATATTGTTAATCTTTTACTGTTGTGTTTTTATGTATGATTGCATTGTATTGTTAAATGACAATAATTGAAAAAGAGTGGCCGTGAGATTTCTTGCCAGATTCTTACTCACAGGCTCTACCTGTTGCTATGCGAATCTGGCAGTAAATGTACATTTAGAATCACTCATTTTAATTTTGACGTTCATAAGTGTTTTATAACCTAAATGAATAATTTTTGAGTCTTTGAATCGTTGACTAAACCATTCTTTCTTTCTTATGAAAATTCAAATTGACTCCCATCTTCTAATGAATAATCATTAGAAGATGGGCGTCAATTTTACAACAAAAAATACAACTAAAACATGTTTAGAAATATACTTATCATGTATTATACTGAAATAAGCTGATGCCAGCGGGTCCACCCACGTAAGTGGGTGTGTTTGCTGATTACCAATATCATTTCATCACAAAGCAACAACGTATAATATTTTTTATATTCAATAAAAATCTGACTAAATAGCTTACAGCTATGTTAAACAAGTAAAATTTGTTGGGACAAAATACTGTGTAAATATTTATGATTTTCATAGAGAATATATTAATCTCTCTCTCTCTCTGAAGTCACCCTAATGGCGGCTGTACACACTCGTCGAGACACCCCGAGAAAGGCCGAGTGCGAGTGTATACAGGGCGCACTCGTCTCGTCTCGATCTTGTCTCGCTCTCTCGTTCTCATCTCGGACGCTCTCAGTGGCGTGTCGGTTTTTTGCGCCCGAGTGAAAGGGTCTCGTTGGCTCTCGCGAGGTAAATGCGAGAGCGAACATGTACACACTCGTTTTAAGAATTTTCTTTGTATGGTAAATTAAAAGATTATAATAATAGGTCACGGCACAAAGACAAACAGCAGCAGCAATTTCTACGTCCATTGTCGCGGGAGTGAGAATCTGTGCTACGAGTGTGCACAGGCATGCTCTCGACGAGAGCCTTCTCGGCCGAGGGTCTTGTGTGTCGAGTGTGTACAGCCGCCATAAAGATTAAGATAGGATAACAATTCATAGGTCTTCGACTGTCGTCTTGGAAGCTCAATTGCTCAGAGCATTCCCCCTTACAGGGAAAGACGCTGCTTTAAATCAAGTCTATTGATAAGTAAGCACGTACTTTTTCTATCTAGTCAATTGGAATAAAACGTGTATTCTGATGGACTGCCTCAGTAGCGCAGTGGTATGAGTATGTGACTGCCGCCCCTAAGGTCCCATGTTCGATTCCGGGTCGAATCAAATGATTTGTGTGATCTACAATAATGTTTGTTTCGGAGTTTGGGTATTTTCTATGTATAACATGTATGTATTAAGATTTTTTTTTTAATTCCGAGGCCCGAGGCCGCGGCCTCTCTAACGTCCCTTGCTGGGCATCTCTGGTTCACACGCAGAAGGTATTTCCAGTGGCGCCCGGCGGTTTATCAGTCGTCTAGATCTTATAGCACAAGTTTTTTTATTTTAATTAGGTTTATTTGGGCTAGATGATGTTGTGTGAGAATTTTCAAAAATATTTATTTATTATTCAAATAGCGGTTGAACCACATAACCTTTGAATACAGCGTGTGTGAAGACCAACCTTTTATATCCAAATATCGAATGCACGTTTCATCCCAAGACGAACTTCTTACTCCCGAGTTACGACAGCAAGATAAAAAATTTATATTAAATATTAGTAGTATCCCTTTGAGATCGAGATTCGTATAATAAAGTCTGGAATTTTGAGCAGGCAACGCTTTTCCATGTCTGTATTCTTAAAACCGTACGTGTGGCGAGCCCGCACGTAATAAATATACCTACATTATAATATAAACAAAATTAATTCAAAATAAATAATTGAAACTGAATACTTATTACAAGACAAGTTTGTTTAATCATTTTGCGCAAACAAGTAAAATAAACAAAAAGGTCTTGGCAAATACAATCTGTTTCATTATCCGTCATAAAAATATAATCTGGACAACTAGCGAATAATAAACATCGGAAAAAATCTTCAAAACATAAACGGTATACATTGCTGGCAACATAATAATATACTCAATAAATATTCCACAGACATGCGCAATGTACTCGTAGATAAAACACGACTATAATAATAGAGTAGGAATAATTTGATGACAGCGTCGTTTCTTATTATGTAGCTCAAAATTATAATGACGCATCACGTATTTGTGTAGTGCAAAAGTTACACACAGACAAGTGTGTCACAGTTTAACATAGAGTACATCCCAATAGAATAATGTTACTGTATCTCATATCAGTCAGACAGTGCGCACGTGGGCCTTACTATATAAAAGATTGATCCAGTTTCTCAATATCAAACATTGAATTGCAATCGCCGTGCACACACGTCTGTGCGCGTTCCGTGAAATAAACCCAGCAGAAAGCTCAGTTGCTATATTTTTCATTATAATAATAATAATTTCTTCTTCAAAAATGGATAAACGTCAAATCATAGGCAGCGCCACTCGTTACATTGCTGGCAGAAACGCAGTCCAAACAGTGTATTGGAGGAAATCAGCCGAAGAGAGCAAAGGACTTGTTAAGACTACAAGGCTGACGTTCTTTGGGAAAAATGACTTCAGCAAAAGTGACAATGCAGAAATGTTTGCCAGGGTACGGGAAAGGTACGCTTAGTCGTCTTTATCTGCATTTTTCTTGCATCATCTCTCTGTGATAGTTTCGTTGAATAGGTTTTTAATTTATAAGTTTGAGAACCAGTGATTGTTGGGTAAAATGAGTTGTGAGAAAAAGTTACTGTTATTATAAATTTAAGGACAATTACATGCTGTATTACTAAATATTTTATTTTATTTTACTACTATCCAAATAAAGATTCACTCGATCATCACCCGAGTTGCAACAATTAATTATTTACTTATTTATTAGTACCTATGTAATCGTTGTGGCGTGATGTTATTTCTGAACAGGCTTTAGAATAGTCGATTAGAAAAGATAAGGTATATAAACAACTATAGTTTTTTTTAAGTGTTTGGAAGACATGAACGCTATCAGCCATATTTTATATTCCTCATCCTACAATTTTTCTGCGATGTTTTCCGTTGATTATGTCGTTGGACTAAAGCAGCTGCTGCTCGGAGGGACTGCGGAGGGGCTGCGGACTTTTCACTAACCATACTATAAGAAGAACACATTTAAATTAATCACAATCAGAATAATTTGACTTAACATTGCGAATTAAGTACACTCTATGATGCCTCCATATTTTGAATGCCAGTTGGGCAAAAAATAGGCCGAAACCCTATAAATAAATATTGTTGGACATGCTCACACAACGTCTTCCAGCCCTAACTAAGCTATAAGCTGTGCTGTGGGATCTAGACAACTGTTAAACATACTTATATCTTTCTAAATACGTACGGTATGTATACTTGTATATACATAGAAAACACCCAAACTCCGAAACAAACATTTGTGGGTCACACAAATATTGGATTCGACCCGGGAATCGAACCCGAGACTCCGAAGTCGAAAGCTGATACCGACCACGCCACCGAAGCAGTCAAATTAGAGACATTATTTTTTGACTGAGGGAGCGAAGCGACCGAAGTCTCCGTTTCAACTTGCAGACTGGGGAGAATTTATTTCGTCTGTACTACATCTCTACATCTACGGGTTCTGTCAGATCATGTTTGAGGCCGTATTTATCACCCGATTTGCATGAAACTTTACACACACATTCCTTGCTTACAATGAATAACATTTGAATGATAAATGATATTTTTTGGGTTGGATGACAAATGAAAGAGTAATAAAGAAAATTAAAAAGAAAGAGTAAAAATGAAAATTGAAATTACGGTTCACAGAACCACTAGTTATAACTCTAATACCTATTAATTATAGCTCTACCCGTATATCGCAAAAAATGAAACGAATGGAATTGAACATTACCGATCAATCTCAGAGACTGTGTCCAATCGTTTCGTCATTTCATATTATTCAGAAGGTACACTGAATATTTATAGACATGATAAATTCCGTTCAATGGTTTTTTAGTATTTGTTGCTATAGAAGCAACAGAAATACCTACAGCATCTGTGAAAATTTCAACTTTTTAACTATCACGGTTCATAAGATACAGCCTGTTGACAGGACAGACGGATAGGGTTCTCGTTTTAGTCTTTGGATACGGAATCCTAAAAAAATATTGTTGACGATATAACATCAATAAAGTACAAAAAAATATGTCATGGTCATTACTACATTAATTATACTCAATTTTAACTACTTTTATAAATGTTCGTCGAAGAAAATCGTTGACAGTGGCTCTAAATGCCATTCAAGTGAATCCATTTGAAATAATTGAAATTAATTGATTCAAATTCAGTTAATAAACAAAGAATTCTCTAATTGTATTGACTTTCCAAATTAGTGACTTGAAAACTTTGTAAATGACAGCAGTCAATTGGGTTCAGAGCTGTACTCGTATATCTTTAATTAAATCAACATACAATTTCATTGCAAGGTTTATAGCATATTTTAATTAAGTTGTTTACCGTAAAATTGAGGCATTTGAAATATAAATGTTTGGGCCATGTCAATATCTCCGGGGCCTTGGTGGCGCAGTGGTATGAGTGTGCGACTGCCTTCCCTGGGGTCCCAGGTTTGATTCCGGGTCGAATATAATATTTGTGTACACACAAGTATTTGTTTCGGCATTTGGGTGTGTTCTGTGTATAATATGCATGTATTATTGCTTAATTTGGACTAGATGACGTTGTGTGAGAACGTCTAAAAAATATTTAAAACAAATGCCTGCAGTACTGGAGTCTCGGGATCAAACTCGGATTGGAACAAATATTTGTCATTCAGCCATAGATGTTTGGAACGGAGTTTTTTATAAGTATGGTTTATACAAAATCGCATCGGCTGAAGCCCTGAAACGGCGTAAATATGCTAACCTAGCAGGTGATTACATATGTTTTGAGCCGTTTGGGGTTGAGACACTGGGGTCATGAGTTCCGAGTGCTCGCCGCCTTGATAAAGACATTGCTAAACGCTTAATCGATGCTTCTCAGGACCAGAAGGCTGGCTTTTTTCTGGCCCAAAGAATAAGTATCGCCATCGAACGTGGCAACACAGCCAGCATTCTGTCAACCTACCCAGTCGGCAATGACGCGGAGGATTTTTTAAACGATATTTTGTAATGTAAATATATTTAGTATATATGTAATTATGTATATTATCCAAAATAGTATATTGGTGATATGACATTAAGAAACGAGCGACTGTCATGGAAATATTATGAGAAGGGATGAAAGTAATATGGTTAGAAAGGTGCAAAGTATGTATGTAGTGAGTGGGCTTTAGAACCAGATAAAAGATGGATAAAATACATGATAGAGGATTATGTAAGGAAGTGACTGACTGAGGAAATGATGTGTGACAAGGATGTGTGAGAAAAATATATGTGGCAGCCCCAAATATTGGTATAGTAGAAGCGGTGATGGTCATAGCAAAGGGTCATGTACAGACCAGGCCAATCTCATCTGTCAATCAGCGGATGACTCTCTTGCAAACATTAATGTTCTCGGTTAGCAACTCTCTATTACGTGAGACTAACGAACTTATTGGTAATAGAACATGTCCGAGACGCCCAGGACTTTAATTGGCTGAGCCATAGCGGCTAGTACGTAAGATTTTGTTGCCTTTCATCAACATTTCATCGCAAGGCAACGGGTTTCAATTTTTTTTTAATTACAATATAGCTGCTACTTTTATTAAATTCATTCGGCCATTTTGGACATAATCCATTATATGTGTGCCCGGTGACGGCAATAGGCTTGCCTCCTGTTACTTGGGATTAAAAAATACTAGCAAATTGTGGGTGTGTAATGCACCTCTGCCTACCCCTTCAGGGATATAGGCGTGATATATGTGTGTGTTAGTATTATTAGTACGTGCATTATGTATATTTTCTAAATTTTGGACATTCACACAAAGTCCTAGTACTTATAGTGCAAACCAATGAATAGGGTACGAATAGTATGTACGTATAGCTACTTACATACCAAACTAACTTGTGCTGTGTGAATCTAGTAATAGACAGGACGACCGTGGCTCCACCAGTGTGAAAAAGTTTTATGGTTTTCAATTCCCGTGAGAACACATTGCCGGGATAAAAAGTAGCCTATATTACACCTTATTACATCAGCTATCTGCCAGTGAAAGTCCCGTTAAAATCGGTTCAGCCGTTCCAGAGATTAGCGGAGACGAACAGACAGACAAACATTTAAAAAATTGAGATTTGTATGTATCGTGTATCCTATCGTATGCATAAAGTAAAAAGCTGGTAATTTGAAATTACACACAGATACTTAAATTTTATTTATCTATATGGATATTTTCTAAATACATACATAATATACATAGAAAACACCCAAACTCCGAAACAAGCATTAGTGATTCACACATATATTTGGCTCGACCTGGGAATCAAATCTGAGACTCCGGATTCGAAAGCAGTCGTAAAATTATTTAGTTAGTTAAATAAAGTGTAGTAATTTCGCAATTAGTTCTGTATCTCTGACGTCGGTAGTTCAAATTTTCATATGCATTTCATATTTTCGTAATAAAACGAGCAATTAACAAAACTCATAAAAACGAAATATTGACGCTAAAGTTACATTTTAAATTTTCATAAAATACACGTCAAAAATTAACACAGCAACCGACTTCAAACTACGGAAATGGGATCAAATAGTAGTCGGAATGGGACTAAATTGAAATGGGATCACTTAGAAAGTAGTAAGTAGCTTCCAATTAAAAAACAATCAAAATCGGTTTACCCAGTCCGTAGAAATGAGGTTAAACAAATACAGTTCTCCTACTTTTTTTGGAAGTCGGTTGATAATTGCACGAAAATATCAAAAATATCGCTACAAATATATTTTACTAGAAATACACAGTAATTTAAACCCAACTTTAATTCATCATTCATCATTTACCGAGCTTTTCCCAACTTAGTTGGGGTCGGAAAGCCGACCCCAACTAAGTTGTTTAACTGCGATTCGGCTTAACTTCGATACTTTCGATATATTTATTTATTTAAACCCAACTTTAATTAATTATATATATTTTGCAGTCTGTAGAACAATATTAGAACTTTTGACTGCCTCGGTGGCGCAGTGGTATGAGTATGCGACTGCCGTCCCTGAGGTCCCAGGTTCGATTCCGGGTCGGATCAAATTATTTGTGCGATGCACAAATGTTTGTTTCCCATAGCACAAGCTTATACTAGCTTAATTTGGGCTAGATGACGTTGTGTGAGAATGTTCAAAATTATTTATTTATTTTTCTTAAACATCTTTGTATATTTACACTACTACATTATTTTGACAGATTAAACAAAATTGCAAAAAAAGCAAAACCTTATCTTTGTCATGACATTACCTCAATTTGACAAAATGAGTTCTTCACAATATTACCTACTGAAGCGCGGATTTTATCAGTTGCCGTAACCAAAAGTACAGTCGAGCAATTCAGGTAATCTGCTAACCTTGTCCCAACGAATATTTGCGAGGGAACCATCGAGTTATACAACGTGTTTCATATTAGTGTGGTCATATCTCAAGGTTGCGTTGGGTAGGGCCTAAATAATATATTGCGCGGAGTCTTTAATTAATTTAATAAAATATTGACGTATAATGACGTAGTCGATAAATTTTGCCTTTTTATCGATAGCTCATTGAAATGAAGCTCTAAGACTGCACTACAAAATAAACATATGATTAGAATGAACTCTAGATTTGACCTCAAGTAGGTTTGCCAAACAGTGAAATAGATTCGGACAGTCTCGTTGTTACTCAAAATTTTAACCAACAGATAAAGTTACTTTATCAATAGTTATCATACAAAATAGTTTCCGAATCACAACTTGGGGTCAAAATAAAGAGTGCCTACTCAAAGTTATTTTTGAAGTTTTTCTATGAATTTATGTATCACGTGATTGTCGTGAATGTCACAACTCACACATAATTTGTTGTCAACCTACTCAAATACCAGGAGCAACGCATTTGCTGTCGAAGAAAAGAGAAGAAACATTTATGTTCTTGTCTTCCTTAAATTTACACTTTTTGTAAATTGGTTCCGCACAGATATTTAAAATACAACTGCTGTTTGTGTAGAAGTTTATGTTGTAGCTGTTGAGAACGCTGGTGGGTATAGTAGTATGTAGGTATTCAGTTTCGGGATAGAGAGATCGTGGATGCCAGTCACTGCACTACCATATCGTGAACTCTCTTTCGACTCATTTACCATGAAGTAAATGATCTGCAAGGTGTTTGGTTATTTTTGACCGACTTTAAAAAAGAGTAGGTACTTAGGTTCTCGATTCGTCATGATAATGTGATGCATAAAAGTTCATAAAACATTATCGCTAAAAGTGGCAACTTGTATGGTTGAACGAGGATATCAGAAAAAGTAGGAGGTGTTGGTGTCAGTTTCACTAATATGTATCTTAAGGACCCCTAAAAATTACAAAGAGGACCGCCCACTTTTTTGATTGGAACCGCTTTGAAGAAACTAGGTATCAGTAGCGATGTCGGCATATATCAAAGACGTACACGTCACAACACGTAAATTTTACCACAAAACCATATTATTCCGGTGTTGCAAGTTAACGCAATGTTCTTCATAAACGGGGACTTTGTTAATGCTGGATATTTGTTCATTTTAGCAATTGGTAATAAATTACTAATCTTAGACTACATGGATAAAGAAAGTCGCTTTTTCCGTCTGTCTGTCCTAATGTATGTTTAGTTCTTCAAAACTACGCAACGGATCTTGAAGCGGTTTTTTTTAAATGGGTTTAAGTAGGTTTCGAAATGTATTTACATGCATACTATCATGAGAGCGACGCCGCTGGCATTCAACAATTTTATTTTATTTCATAGGTCTTAGGGAAATATCCTGTGTTTATGGTAAATAATAATTATGTTATTATTTATCTCTTAAATTATTTTATACTAGGTACCTACTAGCTTTTTTTCATAAATAAAACTAAGTACCTACTTGGTACTTTTATTAGATTTTTACCAAAATTACGACGTAATTCAAGGAAATAAGACATTGGACTTGGACAACACTTACGACAACAATTATCTAATTTCTTTTCAGTTGCAAGTAAACTTTGATATTAGGCGTACGTAGTAATCTGTGTTAATCGATCATGGCGTATTTAAGTAATAGTGAATATTATGAAATGATACTTTGCGTCGGGGCAGCCGATGGCAGTCTGCGTGAAGCTCGTCGCCTTTATCGAGAAAGATTTGTGGACAATAGACTCGAAGGTGAACGGCGGCGGTTACCATCTGTGGAGTGCTTCCGAAAAATGGTGAACCGTTTACATGACACTGGTTCTTTCCGTGGTTCCCGCTCAGATCACCACCAGAGCAAGAAGAAAGTATTCTCGAGCATTTTCAATCCAATCCCAGAACAAGTACTCGCCGCGCTGGAATTGTTCTGGGAATGAATCATTTGAGAGTATGGCGCGTGCTAAAAGCAGATGGTCAACATCCGTACCACTTCAGGCACACCCAAGAACTGACACCGGCTGATTTCGTACCACGTCTCAACTTTTGCCAGTGGTACCGAGAGGAAGCACAACGATCCCCTAGTTTCGCGAACCGTATTTTATGGACCGATGAAGCCTCTTTTACTCGTGCTGGTATCAGTAACCAGCATAACGAACATGTATGGACTCATCAGAACCCACACGCATCTGCAGAAAACAACTTTCAGCATCAGTGGCGTGTTAACATTTGGGCGGGAATAATCGGAGATATTTTAATTGGTCCTTTCGTGCTACCGAGTTCGCTAAACGGTGAAACCGAACTTGAAAACTTGCTTGAGATGTACGGCCGTATTTAGATGAGCGGTTTAACCAGTGGATCGGACATGGTGGTCCCATACCTTGACCTCCGAGGTCACCGGATCTCACACCACTTGACTTTTTTTTGTGGGGCTATGTCAGAAACAAAGTGTGCAGTGCGGTATGTCTCACGCATGAAGATATGGAGTCTAAAATATTTGATGCATTTAGCAGTGTAACTCCAGACATGCTCTGTAATGTAACTGCCAGCATGATGCGACGGACCCAACTGTGCATTGATCAAGCGAACATTTCGAGCCCTTACTTTAGTACCTACTTTTTAGTTTAGTGTTTATTAGTATCTTAGGTAGGAAGTGTATTTTTTATTAAATTCAATAATGTTTATCTAAGTATCGTGATATTAGTGAGTTAGTTATGTTTATTGTGGAACACAGTACCTACCTATCTACCAGGATGACATGCACAATGAAATCGGTAAGTTTTTGTTGTTTAAAGTCCACAACCTATCATTACTACAAAATAGTATTCTGTACCAGGAGCATATGAAATAAGAGTTGTTTACGATTCATCGAAGGGGACTGAACCTTACGACTAAATTTGACCCTAGGTAGTGTTGGGTTTATAAAATATCGATTAAATCAACAAATCAATTAAATTTACATGACACCTTAAAAGTTTTAACTAAACTTGTATTTGCAATTTTGTCCATGCGTATAGTTAACTCAACGCGCATGTGTAACGAGGGTCAAATATGACCACACTAATATGAAACACGTTGTATAAACAGGACCGCTCTGAATTCCACCAACTATGAAAACATTTGCATTTCGGTTTTATTTAAACTTGTTTGTTGAAAATGCTTACTCACTTTTGAATGGTATTTTTAACTCATGAATTTATAAATCCTATTGCGTAACAAATATTCACTGATACACATATCTACGATTACGCCATTTCCAAAGAGGTAGGCAGATGCATGTTATATGTCCACGTTTTGCCAGATATTATGCTGGTGTCATAGGTTCTATGCCTGTGCTAAATGTAAAGTATAAAAAGCACAAACGGAAAATACAAGCTTTTAATATAAAAGGAATCTTTAAAATCGGTTCCCCTGTCGAAAGTTATGATTAGTTATGATGTAACAAACATAAAAACCGGTCAAGTGCGTGTCGGGCGACGCATAGAATAAGGTTCCGTAGTCACCCATAATAGCCTCTATAAATCCGGAACTAAAAGAGTTATACCATCTGTTATAGTTTTCCATAAAAAATCATTACATGGACTACCATCACGAATTTATTCAGGTTCTTCGCGACAGCCGTTTAAATTTTAGAATGGGGCAACGACCCCCCCTCTAAAATTTTCGCACGATCCTCCTTTTTTAAGTCAGTTAAAAATTGTGGTGAGGCTACTAAGTATATACCTACCTACATAATTTCCGTATTCAGGTATTAACTAGTTAAATAGGGTTGACATACCTACCGTAAACCCTTCTATTGTTATAGCGAAGACAATAGAACCACTATTCGGCAATCAGCTTTCGTCTGTATTAATTTTATGCATGAAGCAACATTCAATAGATTTAAACGTAACCTTCTTAGGTATACCCGCATTAAATAATGTAACACGTATGGGTTATACTTACGTGTTATGCTCGTATTATTTGACGCGGGGTGAGTAGTACCGAGATTCTTAAGTCCATTTTAGCAATATTTCAGTCAAATTTTGTTTATTACGAGCATGTATATAGATGTGTATTATATGTTATTATGCATATATAGGTGTGTGATATGTTTAAGATAAAAATGTGTACAAATTAAACAATACAAAAATAGGTATCAGTAGATACGATTACAAACTACATTTCGAGCAACAGCTGAAATATCGAGTGGTAGCGGTAAGTTATAAAAACTTAAAAACATTATAAAACAAAGTCACCCGTTCTGTATGTATGCGTAGATCTTTAAAACTACGCAACGGATTTGGATGCGGTTTTCACCAATAGATAGAGTGCTTCTAGAGGAAGGTTTTATGTTTAAATTGGAAAGCCGGCGAAACCGCGGGCGTCCACTAGTATCTAATAAGTATACAATGTTTACATCAGCTATCCGCCAGTGAACGTCCCGTTAGAATCAATCTAGACGTTCCAGAGATTCTGTTAATCTACAGAACAAACAGACAAACAAAAAATGTTAAATTTGGGTTTTTTTATATAAGTACCTTAAGTAGGTACGTTCATATTATATGCATTTAGTGAAAAACTGTTAATTTGAAATTTCACACGTCCACACACATTTCAAATTATCAGCATTATATTTCTAACTATCAGCTTTTCACTTCAATTTTATTTATCTGTACCTATGGAATGGATTTAACTACCTAACAACAGTCTTTTACACAGCATTTGTTAAATAACTGAATTATTATGAGCTATGAAAACTTCAACTGAAATAACTTAATTTTTATATTATTTGAACTGAAAAAATTAAGAACGGTGCATAAAAATTCATAAATATAAAAAATATAGATTTACTTAATATTTTTTTTGTTGTTTTTTTTTTGTATGTTTACACTACAACTTAAAATTACAAAAGTGTACTATAGCCGCGTCGGTCTAGCAGACCAATTAGTGTTGTATGGTTGTATGCACAAAGTCACGTGCCTGTACTGAATTGAAGGTAGCTACAAATAATGCAGTGAACCCGAAGCGCTGACACCTTTTCGTAAAAAAATAATAAGGCAAACGTAACTCGTCGTCGGTTCACAGTTAAATAGAGAAAAGTACTCTAATAATAATCTGCTCTTCTTACGTGAAGCCCGAACAAGTAAACAAACTTAACAATTTCAAATGATCTTGAATAAATTCTTATATTAATTAGAGGCATTGAGCAGAGACTAATCAACTTTGAGTCCATTAATAGGCTCCCGCAAGAATAAGGTAGTTAATCAATACAGATGGAGCCACGGACGTCCTCTTATAATTTATTATGTACCTATATTATTTAGTTTATAGGACGATACCTTTTTTCTTATTTTGATGGCACATAAAAACCAGTTAAAAAACTTCTCCAAAGAACTAATAGAGGTATACCAGTGAAATGTGTTGTTTGAAATCGAATTTCAGCTTTCCATAGACTCGTCCGCCGCGCCGCCGCCGCCCGTCAAGTCGCCCGCCCGTAGAACATCGGCCTTTCAGTTGATAAGGTTGAAGTACAAACCTGACAAGCCGATATCTCGCGGCGGACTGCAGGTGATCTGAAAGTGTATGGGTCCCTTTATTCAGCGACATGGCATTGTGACAAAATTCTATCAAACTTCAAGGGTACTCAGTACGTTTTCAAGTTTTCAAAAGTTCATTACCCAGGCACTGTTTTATGAGTCCCGGGATTCCCATAGCGGACATGCACCGAATTACTTTTGTGAACATTTCATTGTGTATTTACGTAGTGCTCTTGCAATCTAATTTTAAACTATCTTTCAAACAAGTGAAATGTAAAATAAATGAAATAAATATAAAATAAATGAATAGGTCCTATGTTAGGACAATTAATTGTAGGTAGGTTTACACAACGCCATGTTGCCGATGTTGGTCTCAAACCAGACCAACATCGGCACCGGTTTTATTGCTCAATGGTCTCAAACTAAACAGACCTTGTACTATGAGAACTAGATAACTGATACTTAAACCACCAAATACTTCCCGATTTTAAAAAGTTGTTGTAAACTATAGAAGACAGACTAGCGTTTTGCTGGCTACACGGTTTTAAACCAACAGTGTTTACCTATAGCTCGTCTTGCGTTTACAACTTGGTTCACAACCGCGTTTGCAATGGTGTTTTTGATGCTTAAGTGTACCAGCTGCTTGTGTATTTATTTTATTATTTTATTTAAATATATTTATTTTACAAATTCATACTATCAGTTTCAGTATAAAAGTTGCCAAAAAACCTTTCCAGGTTTGTCCTGACAACAGGCAGACATTCACCACTGGGCACAATTATTAGAAACTCATATCATAAAATAGGTACTTATATAAAACAATATCCCTCGGCCTACGGATGTCACACAATATTAATAAAAATAGGCGGGTAGATGTGAAAAATATAGCTGGTTAAAGAAAAAAAACTTGCGTTACTAGGGAACGATTGTGCTGCAGTACAATATAAACGAGTATGACCAGTGTAGTATAGCAATTATAGTTATACCATAGAATATTATATATATTATTATATTAATTCGCCTGAGTATTTAAACAGACTGAACAAAGGGGAGTTCCAGTATAAGTACAATTTCTGTACTGTACAGGTAGGTATGTCTACTGGTGGTTTAATAATCATATTTGTAACTCAATCGTGCGTACATAGTGTTGATCAGATTTAGTTAAATATCCCTAAATAAACCAATTCCTGAATTTACACATCGGCATAGATTCTCATTTAAAGCCTTACCTTACGTATGATCATCATCCACCAAGCCATTTCCCAACGCAGGTGGGCTCTACTACCTAAATCAGCTTGTACAGCCTACCGTAGATACTACAGTAACCAATTTATCAGCCTGCTCAAACAGTTTCCAGAATATTCTACAAGTCTAAGTTCTCTTAGGATCGTTATACACATCAAACACGAACAAAATCAGATGAAGCCTATATTTTAGAATACTCAATAGAATAAAATTTTATGTTCATAATTTATGGTTCACGAAGAACATTAGACGATCTTTGCTTTTTATCACATTATTACTTACGAGTACAGTTCAGTTCTAAAATAAGAAGTTCTGAAGCCTGGAAATAGGGTGTTCATAACTATACCAATAAACAATATTGAAGTATCTCTTTGTAATTCCAAATTAAAAGCTGCTTTTCACTAAATAAATAGCGAATAGTCTCGATCAACATCTCAAGAGACTCTCGTTAGATTGCTGGATCAAGAGTCAGATTCAGAAAGCTGTTGTCCTCGACCCGTGCCGTATTGTTAGGAGGTTTCTCAGTCTGTAGTCTCCACCGCCGGTAGTTTGGGTCCTACTCCGCTAATGGTAGGTCACTATTTTTTATATATTTTAAATTTATTTGTGTTTTTTATTAATGTATTTAAAAATATGTAAAATAAGGAAAATAATGAATGAACGATATAATAATAAATATATTTGGACAATTCACACAACGCCATCTAGTCTCAAACTAAGCAGAGCTTGTGATTTGAGTACTAGATAAATACTTGTACACATTTTTGTTTTACATACATACATATTATACCTAGGAAACATCCAGACTTCGGTACAAACGTATGTGTCGTGTCATCACACAAAGTTTGTCCCGACCGGAAATCGAACCCGGGACTCCGGCGTCGAAAGTGGATGCACTACCGACTTCGCCACCGAAACAGTCTAAAGGTATGATGTTGTGTGAGCATGTCCAACAATATTTATTATTTATTTATTATTGACACAAAATACCGCAATGAGACCAAATTAAAATTGGACCACTTAGGAAACAGTAGCTTTTTTCAAAAAAAAAAAAGGTTTGTTACCTCAACCGTATAAAAAACTAATAAAATACAATTAGATATTTTTTTACTCGTATTTCAATATTGTTCTGGAATACATAATGATAAGACTATCGATTATACAATACAGTATTTTATTTACGATGAATACTATGCAATTACTGTCAATTTCAGCTGACCACGATACAATTTCGATATATTCTTGTTCTTAGATAGACTCTTTCTGTCTGTCTTACGATAACCTATAACATTAGTTAAGATCACAGACCTAACAACCTATTCGCTTCGGCTGCTAAACTCTATTTTTAACTTTTTTACGAGTCTCGAATACGACATACAGGCTGTAACATTCACATGGGTCAGTATTGGAAAGTCTGAAACTATAAAACGTACGAATATAAATATGTTCTTAGGAATCATGTCATCAATTTTAGTAAAAATAAAAACTGCATTCACAGATTAAAAAACTTGTACTCAGTTTAGGAATCGATGCCGGACTTTTTGAAAAAATAACTTACACGGACGTTGTTATTTTTACTAAAATCGATGACATAGTTTCTAAGAACAGGTCTTCGTATATCTAATAGTTTCAGACTTCCCCATACTGACCCATGTAAATGTCACATCCCTGTATGAAGGAATAATTTGTAAAGAACAACATTTTCGACAGTTCCTTTTATAAATATCTACCTATTGCATTTTCAAAGAGATTTTCTAGAGAAGTGGGATATCCATTTTCACGCGTCTTGCTTCTCAATTTTCCACTTCTTTTAAAACACAAGGACGTGTGTAAACTGAATATGTAAATTTCTTCAAGCTTTCAATTGATGGATTATTCTAAATCTTCACCGTATTCCTCTATATTCCAAAGTTAACTCATAAGGAAAAAATCGTCAGCAAATTGAAAGAAAGTATTCCTGCAACGGTTAGTAAATTTACCTCAGGGAAAGTCAGTTTCACGACCATTAGTAATAGCTCCAAGGTCTTTATCTCACATCTAAATAGTCTACTAAAATTTTAGTTACAAAATTTATCGAAAATAACTTCTAATCTATAATGTATATTTAAACTGCTCTGTAGTCTAGTTTAGTGAAATAACTATTAGAAGGGAATGTCGTGTCCTAGATACTTAAATGGACGTCCAAGAACGGGTATCTGGGGTCACATAAAGCAGTTTCTGATACTCGTAGAATTTGTGAGCTTTAAAATTTTAAGTGTGCACGAGGTGTAACGTTTCTTTGAATTTCAGAACTGTATCAGGTTTAGATCTTTCTATAGCGCTTTAAATATAAATTGTATTTATTTCTAAACTATTTGAGTTGATTTAGTATTGTATAGAAACTGTTTCCGCACCAATAAGTCCATCCTCAATGAGCTTCAGATAAAAAATAGGTTATCGTCGACTGTGCAGCTACAAATATTAAAGTTCTTTGGACACATTTCTAGAAAGGACAGCTCTATGGAGAGGTTGGTCGTGCAAAGGCGCGTGGAGGGCACAAGACTACGGGTCGGTCCCCAAACCGCTGGATTGACCTCATCAGATCCACTACGCAATCAACCGCGGTGGAATGTTCTCGCAGTACAAGCCAAAGCCAGAAGTGGAGGCACATCGCTCGACGTACAGCCGTCTTTAGGAGGTCTTTAGGAGTGACGGGGCATCCTAGTCCATCGGCAGTCACGACCACTCTGTCAAGAGTGTACTAATAAGAAGAGAGAAACTGTTTATTTTAAGTAGAATTTGCAGTCTGGAAACTCGACCCCAACTGTGTTGGGAAAAGGCTCATTGAATGATGGTAAGGACAGGAAACCCACTAATATCTTAGTGGCACTGACACGACTCTATAATAGCAAACATATTAAGTTTCCCGATTTTTGCCAATAAGCTAGGTAGCGAACACGCAATATTGATGTATAATATTATGCCTCTTCTTACCCCTTTGAGGAAACAAGATTGCTTCTACCTATGTACGAGTATTATGTCAGTAGATAATAAACCATTTACAGAGTAATATCAGGTAGCTAATATTATCTTACATAGAACTTCTATTAAACAAACAGCTTGGGGATCCCGACGGACTTAAGACCCTACACAATGAATAAATGAGAAAAGTAGTTTCGCAACCAATTTCCCAAAATCCTCTCATTCAACCTGACAGAGGTGAACTAATGTTATTAACTCGGAGTATGAAAGATACAGAGGTCAGTAACTATTCTGATTTCCTGGAGAAATTTTTTTGTAAGTAGATGCGACGTTAAATTACGTTATGTGGTTGAAGGAGGTCGCCTGGCGCTCTGAAATTCCCTGTGTGCTCACCAGAGGCGCTTGGCAATGGATGTAGGAGAGAACGCGGCTTTGGCCCGAGGACTTAAAAAAAAGCGGTCGTTAGTTTATAGTGACTATAGTGCGTTCATTTTTAGGGTTCCGTACCCAAAGGGTAAAACGGGAACCCTATTACTGAGACTTCGCTGCCCGTACGTCCGTCTGCCTTGGGCTGTCTCATGAACCGTGATAGTTTGAAAGTTGAAATCTTCACAGGTGATCTATTTCTGTTGCCTCTATAACAACAAATACTATAAAAAAACAGAATATATTAAATATTTAAGGGGGCTCCCATAAAACACTCTTGATTTTTTTGCCGTTTTGGTACGGAACCCCTAGTGCGCGAGTCCGACTCGTACTTGGTTACCGGTTTTCTCGAAGGTTCGGCCCCTGCGGCTAAGTAGGTACCTGTCATCTGTCCAGCTTGTCCTACTCCCAACCTGTCAAACTAAAAGTGTCTGTGGCAGGAGTCTTCACGTCTGTAGTGTGGTGAACGGGGATCAAACCATCTCGTTTCCGATCCCGAACAACGCTGCCCGGCAGAGGTGTCACCCTCGTACTGTGGATAGTTCCTCCCACGCGGCAGGAAGGTGGTGTGGAAATTAGTTTTTGGCCAGAACGAATATTGAAGTAGACTTTGCGGCCCTCGTACGCTAAAACTATTGATTTTCCAAACAAAGGTTTTAACATTAAGTATAGGAAATTTTCTCTAGTATAATTTTTAAATGGCTATTTTATTGTAAAAGGAGTCGGAAAGGAGATATTGTCAAAAAACTGTATTTAGACGCCATTTTTTCCAATATGGTGGCGCGAGCGGCAATGATACGAGGTGGCAAAGTTGAAATACGCAATGAGCACATCGAAATATATTCAACCACTAATTTTCAAAACTCCCGAAAAACTTTCCATTTTCTAGCACCAAATGACTCTACTAAAACACATAAAAAAAGATTAACAAGTTTACATTTTAAGTGATGTCAATACATCATCGAACGTTCTCGAAACATACATTTAAAGGTGATAAGAATTAGGTTATAATCAAAATTCTTATCAAACTGTTTCAATGTTAAGGACTGGTTGTTAACCTAATTACGTGTTCTCTGATAAGACGTCATCGACAGTGCATGAATCATCAACTGTAGAATAATTAATAATAGTAGGTCGTATTATGAACTGGAACATTTGGACTGACCTCGATGCAATTTGATACGGAGATAAATAAATTTCCGCGATAGTTAGTCAACTTTTATAGCTTTCGCGTTTCATCTATACTAATCACAACATACCATCATAACATACTTAGTATAAAGCAAAGTCTGTCTGTCCCTATGTATGCTTAGATCTTCAAAACTACGCAACGGATTTAGATGCGGTTTTCACGAAAAGATAGAGTGGTTCTTGAGGAAGGCTTTAGTGTATAACATTTGTCGAGCAGACGAAGCTGCGGGCGTCCGCTAGTATATTATAAAACAAAGTCCTCTGCAGCGTCTGTCTGTTCACGATAAATTCAATAACTGCTGCACCGATATTAATGCTAGTTTCATTAATAGGGGGGCGGGGCCCCAAGAGATTAGACTACGTCCTCGCCGTCCGCCTTGGACCCCAACTTGACCACGGTAACGCGGTGGCAAGTTGGGTGACCGAACGTCGACATCGAGAACTTGAGTGGCCAACACAGACAGAAATTGCTTATTATGAATAAGCCTGAAGAGACCCCCGGTCCTGACACTGTCCTTCCCCGGGCAGTCTCAGCCGACGACTTACTGCATTATTCCCGGAACTTGATTATGCCTATCGATTTGGGGGCTCGCGTCGCGCCGCCTAGTTGCAGCGCGACGTCGACGCCCCAAGGAAATGTTGCTGCTGGGACTTACGATGGGTCAGCTCCCAGTAGTGTGAGGGGTAAGGGCCCTTCTTCGAAGAAGAGGACCCTCGAGAAGGGGGGGCCGCCGCACGACCGGAGCACTAGATGCTCTGGGTGGGGGTCCCTCCTCTCCAGCGATTCGGAGGAGGAGGTGCCGGTGAAGACGATGCGCACGCGTCTCGACGCCTACAGAAAGCGCCCGCCAACACCACCCCCTTCATCTGTACCGTCACTGCGCAGTCGCAGGGATATCGGTGTGCCGCCCGCGCGGGAGATCATGAGTATTCTCTCCCGCATGAACGCGGCCATGCGGGGGAGTAAAAATATGTCGGGGAGGAAGAAGATTGTGGCTTCACTGGTGGATGAAGCCCAATCCTCCCTTGACAAGCTCCTCGAGCGGAGCGTCACAAAGGAGGAGGCGAAGCTCCGTAAGCAGGTTGCGAGCCTGGAGCAAGTCAGGTCACTCACAAGTCAAGGCACCTCCAGGTCCCATGCCCCCTCCTCCTCTGACGGCTGGACCAGCGCCGAAGACGGCGCCTAGGACCGCGCGCACCATGGCGCCCGGCTCGCCCCCGCAGCCTGTACCGACTAAGGTGCAGGTCCTGACGGCGATCGAGAGGTGCCTCGCGGTCCTGGAGGACCGGGCGTACCGGCCTCCGCTAGCGCGTCCCGCGTTTTCATACGCGGCGGCTGTTGGCGGTGCACCCGCTCCGGGTCCAAGCGGCACACCCGCTGTCCGCCGCCCCGCTCCGCCCCGTCCGCTTCAGCGAACCGGATGCCGGCCGAGACCGCGGCCCAGGCACGGAAGGCCAAGGGGCGCGGTAAGAAGAGTGGCTCCAGACGAGGAGGGATGGGAAGTAGTGGGAGCCAAGAAGAGGAAGACGAAGGCTGCCAAGAAAGCGGCCAAAGCCGCCGCGGTGAAGGCGCCGAAGAGGCCCCGCCCTCCTCGTTCCATCGCCGTCGTCCTGACGGTGACGACGGTAGGTGTGGAGGAAGGGGTGGGGTACGCCGACGTACTGAGGACCGTGAAGTCCTCAGTCAACCTCTCGGCCCTCGACATACAAGGGGGGCTCCGGTGCAAGACGACACGCACCAGGGCTCGCCTCCTCGAGGTCTCCGGCGCCTCCAGCGGCCCTAAAGCTGACGCCCGCAGCCGCCCGCAGCAGCCCGCAGCTGCAGCCGGCCCGGTCACGAGGCAAGTGCCTGTGATGCCCCGCCTCGCTGCTTTAGATGCGAGGTGGAGGGCAAGACTGCGGACCACCGCGTCGGCAGCACAACCTGCGCCGCCTCGAGTCCTCGTCCGTCCGCTGAGAGCGGTGGGGGTGCCGCTACTGCACGGCCAGACGCTTCTCGGCGGGATGCTGATATGGACGTCCATTAATGTCTGACGCCCATATCCGCATCCTGCAAGTGAATTTGAACTGCTGCCGCGCTGCTCAGGATCTTCTGTACCAGAGCATCCGGCAGTGGTCCATAAACTTGACCGTGGTCGCCGAGCCGTACTACGTCCACCCGGGAAGCCCGGTGGACGAGGACGGCTCGGCCTGTTTTTTCATTGGGGGGTCCGCCGCAGACAACTGGCGCCTTGCGATCATTGCAAGGGGCCGCGGGTGTGTTGCGGCGGACTATGATGGGTTGGCAGTTGTAGCCACCTACATCTCGCCGACACTGGACGAGACTCAGTTTGAGCTATGGCTCACTGAGATCAACGTCGTCTTCGCCGCGTGCCGTCCTCGCCCTGTCCTGCTCCTGGGAGACTTCAACGCCTGGAGTGAGGCGTGGGGCTCCCGGGAAACCAGGGACAAGGGGAGGCTTCTTGAGGACTGGACCAGAACACGTGGTCTGGAGGTCCTCAACCGGGGGAATGTCGCAACCTTTTGGCGGCGAGGGGGGGAATCGATCGTAGACGTAACGTTCGCATCCCCTGACCTCGCCCGCCGTATTACAGGCTAGCGCGTGGAGGAGGGCGAGGAGACGCACTCGGACCAACGGTATATCCGGGTCGATGTCGTCCCCTCACCTGACCTCCCACAGCCGGTAGCAAATCCCCCGGATCCGCGTTGGGCACTTCACCATCTTGATCGGGAGGCTCTCCTGGAGGCATCCATCGTGCAGGCCTGGATTCTGGCACCGGACCGGCCTGCCGATGTGGATGCCGAGGCGGAGTGGTTCAGGAGAGCCATGTCGCAAATCTGTGATGCGGCGATGCCTAGGGTTACACCCAGACCGGCCAGGAAGCAGGTGTACTGGTGGTCGCCGGAGATTGCAGAGCTGCGTGCAGCATGCATCTCCGCCCGCCGCCGGTACACCAGGTTTCGCCGGAGGCATCGCCGCCCAGACGACGCGGTAGCCCGAGAGGCGGAGCTTTATCAGGCATACAGGGAGGCCAAAGGTATTCTCCAGGAGACGATAAAGCGGGCCAAGACGGCGGCCCGCGAGGAGCTCCTGGAGACCCTGCAGCAGAACCCATGGGGGCGCCCGTACCTACAGGTCAGGGAGAAACTCCGACCAATGGCGCCCCCACTGACCCAGAGTCTCCAGCCGCAGCAGCTGGAGTGGGTCATGGGCTCCTTGTTTCCGACGAGCGCGGAGGAGCACGTCCCTCCGCGCATGGCTCCGTCTCTGCCCGACGCGGATAGCACCAGGGAAGACGACGTACCCGAAGTCAGGGTGGGGGAGCTAGGTGCGGCAGTACTCCGGCTTAAACGCCGGAAAATCACTGCCACCGGACCCGACGGCATTCCTGGCCGTGCATGGGTCCTGGCCCTCGAAGAACTCGGGCCTCGACTGATGGGGCTCTTTAGCGGATGCCTCGAAAGGGGCCAGTTTCCCAAGGTATGGAGGACGGGGAAACTGGTCCTGATCCGTAAGGCGGGGCGACCGGTGGACTTACCGTCCAGATACCGGCCGATCGTGTTGCTCGACGAGGTGTGTAAGCTCTTTGAGCGAATTATCGCGGAACGCCTCGTCGAGCATCTCACGAGTGTGGGGCCAGACCTAGCGGATAACCAGTTCGGTTTCCGTCGGGGACGCTCCACCGTGAGCGCGATCATGCGCGTGAAGAGCCTGACGGAGGAAGCAGTCTCGCAGGGCAAGGTGGTGGTGGCGGTCTCTCTTGAAATCGCCAACGCGTTCAACACCTTGCCATGGAGCTGCGTTAGGGAGGCGCTCGTGTATCACGAAACGCCTCTCTACCTCCGTCGTATTGTCGGGGCCTATCTCTCGGAGAGGGCCATAGCTTTCCCCAGCTGGCTCGGGCCAGCTCGGCGAGATGTGTCGTGCGGTGTTCCGCAGGGGTCGGTCCTGGGGCCGCTTCTGTGGAATATCGGCTACGACTGGGTGCTGCGGGGTGCGTTGCCTAGGGGCGTCGGTGTAACGTGCTACGCCAACGATACTCTGGTCACGGCGCGGGGTGCAACGTAACAGGAGGCAGCACTCAAGGTCACGACGGGTGTTGCTCGAGTCGTGGGTCGGATACGGCAGCTGGGACTGGAGGTGGCCTTGCACAAGTCCGAGGTTCTGTGTTTTCACAGACCTCGGAACGGTCCACCGAAGGTTCCAGCATAAATGTGGGAGGCGTTAGCATCGGCATCAAGCCCTCGATGAAGTACCTAGGGATCGTACTTGATAGCCGATGGAACTTCGGACCACATTTCTGAAGTTTGGTCCCCAAGGTGACGCAGGCATCGGTCGCGCTTTCGCGACTGATGCCCAACCTAAAGGGACCCAACGCTTCCTGCAGGAGACTGTACCTGGGCATCGTGCGGAGTATGGCCCTATACGGGGCTCCCGTATGGGCGGATAGGTTGGCGGTCAAGGGGAACGTGACTCTGTTAAACAGACCACTTCGAACCTTGGCCGTCAGAACCATACGGGGGTACCGCACGATCTCCGGAGAGGCTGCATGTCTCCTAGCCGGGACCCCTCCATGGGGCCTGGAAGTGAGAGCCCTTGCGTCATTGTTCCAATGGCGCAAGGAGGCGCTGGAGCGGGACCACAGGCCTGCGTCTCGAGAAATCGAGGACCAGCGGTCCCAACTCCGACAGGATCTCATGGAGTCATGGAGCGTGCGACTTGAGCAACCCAAGTGGGGTACCACCATCATCGCGGCGGTGAGACCGATCATGGACGATTGGCTGCAGAGGCAGCATGTCGACCTCACGTACCGTGCGACGCAGATCGTTGCCGGGCATGGATGCTTCGTTAACTATCTGTTTCGCATGCATCGTGAGGTCACACTTCGGTGTCAACACTGCGAGGTTTCCGACGACAACACCGCACTCCACACGTTGGTGGAGTGCTCAGCGTGGGCAAGTCAGCGCCGGGACCTCGTAGTGGGTCTGGGCGTGGATACCCTCTCGCTGGGGACCATGCTTCAAGCCATGGTATCCAACGGGAGTAGGTGGAACGCGGCCGTGTCCTTCTGCGAGCAAGTTATGCTCGCGAAGGAGGCGGCCGGGAGGGAGAGGGAGCATACCCTCCTCGCCGAGTTCCGTAGTCGGCGGCCAGGGCGCCCCAGACTCCGCCAATACGCCCAAGACTATCGACCTCCATGATCGGGGCCTGAGGACGGCGAGATCGCCACCCGCCGTCCTTCCAGAAGCAGGCTAGAAGGGTTGCGTGCTGCGGGGCCTTTGCCCCATAGCACGCAACCAGATTGACTCACTGACGCGGGATAAAACCCTACCCCAACGACGCGGGATTCTCGTCCCGACCAAACACCTGCAGAGACCACAGAGGTGGTCAAAGTCCGCCGGGCGCCACTGGACATACCCTCTGCTAGTAACCAGAGACGCCCGGCAACGGACGTTAGAGAGGCCGCGGCCTCAAACCGCGGAATTAAAAAAAAAAAAAGTTTCATTAATAGGTATATAAATTGTCACGGGTGAAGTTGTGGGCGTTCGTTAGTTTATTAGAAAGAGGAAAGATTTGATTATTTTTGCCTTGCATATCTCGTAACTACTGAACCGATTTGGAAAAAAAATATTTCACTAATAAGTATGTAGCTACAGTGAATGACATACGTTAGTATTAAGTAATTATGTAGCTCCCACATAAATGGGACAAACCTGTTGCCTTTACTGGTCACTAGAAAAAACATAACCACTTATAAATCAAACTAATATTCTAACAGTTTTGATAAATGTCTCAATCTCTAAATCACCAAATAGAATCTCTCCAGTCAAAGCATAGTTAAACAATACTTTTCATTGAAATTTTATAGAAGAAGTTGCATAATGCATGACAGCCAACCCTTGTTAATACAGGTCTTAAGTAGGATTGTAGTGTAAGGCAGGACTTCTTTAAACCACTTCGTAAAGTTGAATTTTACAATTTCTCAAACAAACACAGTACGGGAACCTGAACATGATTGCAATTGATTTTTCCACGCCATTTCATGGTTTCCACAATTTATAAATCAGGATTCTTTACATAACCATTTTAAGTCGAACTCTAAATAAACAATAAGTCACGGTTATCTTCAGTAACAAATGGAGTCCATTTTATAATGGCATTTTGGTAAAGTGTTGTTCACTGATGTGTGCTGTAGTTTTCCATTCAGCGATTTCGATATTATTATCAGAATTGTTAAATAAATAGCTTTCATAGTTTTATAACTGTAAAATGTTATCTGTAACCTTTAACTTTTGTTCCTATTCAAACACACTATCCAAAGTTTCGGTCATACCTACTCTTGTAAATAAATGTAATATGTTAGGATAATTAAACACAACGAAATCAAGTCTCACAATAAGCGTATTGCTTAACGTGAGACTAGATTTCGTTGTGTTCAAATCCGAAACAATTCGTACATTTACTTACCTAAAAATAGTAAATAAATATGTTAGGACAATTCACACAACGCCATCTAGTCTCAAACTAAGCAGATGTTGTGATATGAGTACTAGATAAACTGATATAAATACTTTATAATTTTTTTTGTAAATACATACATATTATACATAGGAAACATCCAGACTTCGGTACAAACGTATGTGTAATCACACAAAGTTTGTCGAACCCGAGACTCCGGCGTCGAAAGCGGATACACTACTTACCGACCACGCCACCGAAACAGTCAAACAAATATTTGACATAACCCGTACGTGAAACCCAGTGCCTTCGAAATTGTCATACCATCAAGTAAATACTCACTGAAAGTGAATACAATTCCATAGAGCTATATATAGAGGACTAAAGTAATCTTGTTGGAATTCAAAGATGGCATAATGCGCTTAAAGGTCATCCCATCTTAGCTCTTACTTAATCCATTTTAAGTCCAAAGTACTTAAAGAATCCAAAAGGTCAAGGATGTCTGAAAATTAGAGTGCTCGAGTGCTCGTATTTAAATACAAATTGCTTGGTTTAATTAAAAGCTGGATCTCAAAAATTAGGGGTTTTTCAAAGGACCAGGTGACGGTTATTACACGCGGGAAATGCAGTATTAGGGGACCTTAAGATGTGTATAACTTTTAAGTAAGTATTCATTAGATTACAGTGTTGCTGCAGTACACACAATTAAAAGAATACTATACCACCGAATTAGTAAGAGTAGGTACAACTAGCTAGTTAGCTCCATCCCATACAAAAAACCCCTTCTGATGTAAACTTATAAAAAGGTTATTTCCCCAGCGACTTTTATTTACGTAATAGGATTCTCAATTAACAGTCTTTCGACACAGTGTGTGAGTATTTTATGTTACCGGCAATCCGTATAATCTGGTAAGTATTTTATACAATGCCTAGGTAAGGTACTAGGTCGCCGCAGTCGCGAAACGTACCGTTACGCTGCAGCATATATTTGAGCGAAGCGAGTTTAAATTCAAAATTCTGGCATCGTCATAAACTGGGTAATTCTGTAAGCTATTGATGAGTGCAAGAAAATCCGAAATCGGCCGAGTATTCGCCGAGAAACAATTTAACATAAATCGTTTGAAAAATAATTAGAGTCACCCGTTGAGAGCTCCCCTCGCCATCGGCTCGCTTCGCTCAATAAAATATATGAAATACATAAAATACATTTTTTAAAAGACAAAAGCAACGAACGGCTAGCTTGAAAAAATAAAAATAATCAAGATGATAGTCTATGTAGTGAACTTTGAAGCAAAGCTAAGACGAATTAGATAACTCTGTTAGTTAAGGAGTTATTATATGCTATTATGGGTGACTACGGAACTCTATTCTATGCATTTCGGTTTTAATATTCTCGATAGACTCTCAGTGGTTTGGTAAACTGGATATTGTTTGATGCTTGTTAACGATTTATCGAAATTTGAAGCCAATGTGGTGCGTCATCATCTCAAACGATGATATGTCGCGTTTTTATGCTGAGGTGGCGACCCTTTCAAGCCGAACAACTTTAATCACATCGCTAATATATTTTTTCTATACATGTTGTAAAAGAAATTCTACTAGCACCACTTGAGTCACAAAACAACCCATGACAACTAGCATAATGTAAATTTTTAATTGAATGAAGGCCAATGACACCGATTTCCAGGGTTTACTTTGATATTCTCGGAAGATTTATTTTTTAAAGAAAGAAAGAAAATATGTTTAATTCGCAAACACAGATATGGCGATTATAAGCATCTTACATAACTAAACATATAAACAGGGAGAAAGTAAAAGTAAAAAAACCGTTGTAAAAAACTAAAAAAATTTGGTCTCCTCTCAGCTTATGCTGACGTGGGCAAACCCACATTTGCCAGCGCTGGTTTTCAGAGGAGGCCAGCACAGCTTATTAAGGAATTTCTATTGTAGTTATTTATGATGCCCAGTAACGGCAATAAACATGCCCCTAATTAGGTACATGGGAGTGACCCAAGTTCTGGCGAAATGTAGGAGCGTAATGCTCTCCGGGATATAGACACACATACCAGGGGCATGCCTATTACCGTTACCGGGCACACATATTATAATAAGTTATGTACAAAATGGCCGAATAAATTTTATAAAAAGTAGCAGCTGTTTTGTAATTTTGACAAAAATTATTTAAACCCGTTACCTTGCGATGAAAATGTTGATTGAAGGCAACAAAATATTACGTCCCAGCCGCTATGGCGCAGTCAATTAAAGTCCTGGGCATCTCGAACTTACAATACAATACAGGCATTACAATAAAATACATACAATACAATATAGGCGTGATGATTATTATGTCGATTAATTCGCAAATATTTGGCCTCGAAGCTTGGATGTTTTTCAATGTATTCAAGAGGTATATTTACTAGTACGGAGTAAGTATGCTGCTTAGTTCACTGAACTAGGATCCCGCTCAGGGCTTAGTTTGAGTTGCGTTCAAAGATAGATTTCTTATTTAGTTATCTACATTTTATGATAAAACAAATAGATCAACAAAGCATGGAAAATAATAATATTTTCATGGAAAATAGAGACCAAGAAAAAGGGTTCTTTTTGTTATTAGTCCTTTGCGGCCAAACTTTTAAAAGGTCAACCGAATAACAACATTTCTTACATGAATATAAATAAATTATTTCAGATTTAATAAAAATTTATGGTATTTTGTTTTATATTGCTTAATATATATGACATACTGATATACCTCTTTGGAGTCATCCAAAATCCCAAATATATCCTTACAAATATTTTAAATCCGAAAGTCAAACGACAGGGCGGATTTGGTTTTGGGAACGGGGAAAAAAATACGAGTAGTATACTTGGGTACAGTTCGCGAGGGATAAGCGGAGCTTTACATTTGCGTGAGTGCAGTGTACGTGAACGTATAATGTGACCTCTTTTACACACACATGTGTTGTACACATAGCTACAAAAAGAGTTTTTACTGTATTCTTCTATTCTTTTTGTGGTCACTCACACAAATGCAAATCTCTGTTTATCCCTCGTGAAATGTATTTAACTATTTGTCACGGGTGAAGCCGTGGGCATCCGCTAGTAAGATTATAAGCTAATAAAAAGTGTAAAGACGCTTTAATAAGAATTTTTCATTTTCCCACAAACAAATGAAACCTTTCTAGTCACGTCTTCATTTCACGCGCTGTTAGACTCATGTACATGTAAGATGTTTACGTTTTCAGTGCAAAATATTATTTAGCTACGAATACTGTAATGTTGTATTTTTTTGTAGTGGTACCCTGTTTCGATATTTCATTTTACCGTATGAATTACGGTTGAAATTGGTATAATATAAAATAAAATAAAATAAAATAAAATAAAATAACGTTTATCTTTGAAATTTTTAGAAAATTATTTAGATTCGTCAAAAGTTGCTGTGACTCTACCGAGGGTTCCAAAATGCAACGAGACTGAGAAGAGCCCTCAAGAAACTCAGTTCGGCTTTATTCCAAAATATTTCATCTTAAATCTAATACAGAGTTATTTAGAAAGGAGCAATTCGTGTTACAACCAGGCAGCCTTGTCATCTAAGAAATCATTAATACTATAATAAGCTTTATGGCACAATTTACGTTTTATTAGTTTTTTAAATTTATTAACAGATAAATTTGCTATTTCGGTTGTCAATGTATTGTACATTCGAATAAAGTTCCCCGCAAAAGAATTACTCACTTTATGAAGCCTAAATTTAGGAACAGCCAGTTTATCCTTATTTCTTAAGTTTAGATTATGACTATCACTATTTTTCACAAATTTACTTTTGTTCTTGTGGGTATACAATAAAATTTCATAAATATACTGTGAATACACTGTAAGGATGTTAATATGCTTAAACTTATCTCTTAATGACTCCCGAGACCCCATTCCATAGATAGTCCGGACAGCCCTCTTCTGCAACACAAAGATGCATTCAATATCGGCAGCGTTACCCCACAGTAGTATGCCATATGTCATGATACTGTGGAAGTAGCTGAAGTAGACAAGACGCGCCGTTTTAATGTCTGTAAGTTGTCGGATCTTTTTGACAGCATAGGCTGCTGAACTAAGCCTGGCCGAAATTTTCCCGATATGAGGCCCCCATTGCAATTTGGAGTCTAACGTTATGCCCAGAAAGACAGTGTCATCGACCAATTCTATTATATCATCCCTAACCTTAATGTCAAATATAATATAATGGCAACACTGGATTTCGTGAGGTGGGCTGTGATTGGACGCCGTAGGTGGCGTGACTTTGAGACATCCATTTTTACAAGCAGTGTGTTACTGTGTCCGCATAATTTATATAAGATTAACTGCAAATGTTAATCAAGTAATATCTCAACGTTTGGTGAGTTTTAACGAAAATCTTGTTGTTGCTGGCGTTTGTTAGCGTGTTTGCTGTATAATTTTACAGAATGGTTTGTGGTTGGTTCCAGGTTTTGAGTGTGCACGTGTTGCCATAGCTGTCTTACTAGGATTAACTAGAGACTGACCTGCACAATACGCATGCGTACTGTTACATACTCGTATATCTGAGGATTTAATTGGGTGAAGCTTGGATATTCGCCTCCAAGAGGAGGTTTATGGTAATACCCTACTGCCTGGGGTGTAAAGCCAGTTTCCTTCTGCCCGTGGTGGACAGATACCGGAACAGAGACGGTGTCTGACGGCCTGCAGGAGTGGCGGACCTAACCGAGAAGTATTCTAGAGAATCTTACATTTAATTACCACAGTATCTTTCTATACATAAAACTATCGTCACCGACCTAACATAGTATCTAGGATAGACTTTAATTGTATCCTAGGGTAAATTAGACCAATACCTTGGTGAGGGGGGACCTTCAGTTTCCCTATATTGTCTTAAGGGCTTTTGCAATAAATAATACAGTGGCTCAAATGAATATTTTATTTCCATCGTTAACACTCTAACTTCCAAAATTAACAACATTACAATACATCTTATTTGCAATATGTACGAGTATTATATCTTTATATATATAATTCTACTGTACGTGTGTATGTCACTGAACTCCTCCTAAACGGCTGGACCGATGTTGATGAATTTGTTGTGTGTGTTCAAGGGGATTCGAGAATGGTTTAGATTTACAATTTGTTTCTTTTTTTTTCTTCAGAATTGACAACGTCTGTCGGGTCCGCTAGTATAATATAATATAATATCAATAAGTCAGATGGCAGTCGCTTCACGTAAAATATCGAAGTTCAGTCGAATCGCAGTTAGACTGGAAAGTCGACCCCAACTGCGTTGGGAAAAGGCTCGGTGGATGATGACATCTTGTTAGAAATTGTACTTTTTTTGTATGACAAATAAGGTAAATAATAGATTTCAATAATATATATCTCTATACATAATGATTCACCGATAAAGATGACAGACGGACAGACAGACGAAGAGTGGAAGTGGAAGGAGTGGAGTCTTAATAATAGAATGTCATTTTACGGTGCATACAGAACCCTAAAAAATTATCAATATTTCCCTTGATATCGAATCATACGTGAAAACCTGTACCAAGTTTACAACTTTTTTTCTTTGCTTGTTATCATCAAGAGAAGGTTCCCTACTAACAGCTAATTCTAAATCGTGTCATTTACTATACTTTCATTCATTCATTTACATATTTACTATACCTACTTTTCATCTTTACTTACAATTTTTACAAAGATTCGCGGTAAAGGTCCTCCGCGTTTTCGCTGTCGGGAAAGATTTCCAATAACAGAATAGACCAGTTACTAAACTTGTCTATTATAGGAAGTTTGCTTACATTCAGCTAAATGGAATACTAGTGGTCGCCTGCGACTTCATCCGCGTGGTAATTTGGATTGTTTCCCGTTCACGTCGCGCCGCGTCGCTTAATTATCGTCATATTTTGAACAATTCACACAATATCTTTATAAATTGTAGCCTATGTGTTATTCTGATGTATAAGCTATATTACTGTAAAGTTTCATTAAAATCCATTCAGTAGTTTTTACGTGAAAGAGTAACAAACATCCATCCATACATACTCACAAACTTTCGCGTTATAATATTAGCAGGACAAATCGCTTCGCAAGACACGTAAGCTCATTCCACTCTAAATCAATTGGCTCAAATTCAAACTAAAAGTGTATTCTATTCCATTTGATACAATCTTAATGGAATAGCAATTTAACCAATGGTAAAAGAAACATAAATGAAAACAACAGCAATTAACTATAGTATGTAAGTACTATTCCCTATTCTGTGGTATAGGGTATACCTAAAAGCTGTCTGTCACGCGAATACAACCAATTAATTTACCCAAATAGGAGGTCTATATTGATGATTGGCATCAGTTTAACGATATTTGGATATTGGGTTTCAAACCTAAAATGTGTATCGCTTAATACGAATAGAAATAAGTTATCTGTCTATTCTATACATTTGCTCTTAGATTTAGCAAATTACTCGATGGTAGTTACACACACACACACACACTCACACACATATATCACGCCTATATCCGAAGGGGTAGACAGAGGTATATTACACCAGGCACATTTATAATGGGTTATGTCCAAGTGTCCAAAATTTAATAAAATTAGCAGCAATATTGTATTTTGAAAAAAAAAATTTCAAACCCTTTGTCTTACGATTTATGTTGATGAAAGGTAAATCTTACCTACCAGCGCCGCTATGACACAGCTAATTAAAGTTTTGGGCATCTCTGACTATTGGGCGTCTCGGACTATTGTAGTTAACATGTTTAAGATAAACCACAAGTTTCTTAGAACATTTCAAATACGTTTTATCACTCCATAGTCCTCCGCAGCTTCTGTCTCTTTTTGCGAATAACTCAAAAAATAGTGCACCGATTTATATCCTGTTCTCATCAATAGATAGAGCGGAAGGTTTTAGGCAAGGTATAATACTATTTCTTTCCGTCGTCCGCTTGTAATAATATAGTACAGCTTTTGAAAGCAATCAGTTTACTTCTACTAATTTTAAATATTGAAATAGATATAAATCACAAAAATTTAAATGTCATTGGCAGGACTCGGACCCTAATATTGTTCTAAAGGAAGAGGTGCCCACGTTTCACCAGTAAAGTTAGGCCCACAAGCTTATTGCCACTTTCTCGGCAAGTGCACCATTTGCAGTGATGTTGATTTAGCGTCTAAGATATTGGCGAGACCCCTTCGAAACTATTCATTATGTTGCTGCATGCTGCATTATGGCTGTTCTCTCTGAGACAGTCTTGAGAATGCCTCGTTTAGAGGTGAAACATTTGTCGACGTTTTAATGTCTTATATTTTTGCGAGAATGATGCAATTATTTTGAAAAGTTTGAACATCTTACTTACCATTACTTTATTAATTATGTACCTATCTTAATTAATTAATATTTCTGTCAAATATTCTAATTTACTTCCGACTCGGTAAGCCTCCGGCCGCGGTCTGCTGAAAGCCGAAATATAGTTAGCCAGCTGTTGGATTAGGTGCGGATTACTAAGTGGTTATTAACTTTTTATAACCACACACACACACACACACACACACACACACATCACGCCTATATCCCGCAGGGGTAGGCAGAGGTGCATTACACACCCACAAATCGCCATACATTTGGCATACATGTAATGAGTTATGTCCAAAACGGCCAAATAAATTTAATAAAAACCGGCCAAGTGTGTGTCTGCCACGCGTAGTATAAGGGTTCCGTAGTCACCCATTGCAGGCTCTATAACTCCTAAACTAACAAAGTTATTTTGTCCTTTATAGTTTTCCTTCAAAGTTGATGCATCATATGGGCTACCATTATGAACTTTATCAGATTCTTCCAGGTAGCCATTTAGATTTTTATCGAGGGGGGACGCCCTGTTTTAACAAAGAAATGCGCTTTAAAATTGAATATCTCGCAACCGACTACTTTAATCAAAAAGTTGTCATAGCAACCTCTCAATGTTTTAAGAAGACCTATCTAATGATACCCCATAGACGCGATAAAAAAAAAACCACTTTACTTGTATAGGAGGTACGCCCAAAAAAAATATATTTCATAATTTTATTTTAGTACTTTATCGGAGTAGTAATTACACATAATTGTGCAAAATTTCCTTTTTCTAGCACTAACCCTTTGGGAGGAAAGCTGAGGACAGACGGACGGACAGATATGACGAAACTATAAGGGTTCCGAGACTTGGAACTACGGAACCTTAAAAGAGCAGCCATATGGTAATTTTGAAAAAAAAATTGAAACCCTTTGGCTTCCGATGAAATGTTGATTACAAGCAACTAAATCTTATGTGCCAGCAGCTATTGGCACAGCCAATTAGTCCTGGGTGTCTCAGACTTTAGGTAAAGGAAAGAACTTTGGGTAAGGGAAATAGGCTTGCCACATAGCTACCTATTACGTTTGACCAAGTAAACTGTTAAGGCTGCAAACTATGATTAGTTAGTTCTAAGATCGCCCAATAAATGGCGTACCTAACCTTCCTGAATCGCGTTATTGAGATTCTCCATAGTAGTTGTTAATACATTGTATAATTTATTATTATGACCTCTATTACATTTATCATCAACCTCATCTCGTTGTTTTATTGACACGGAGGGGACTTAGAATTGTACATAGACTACTAGTAAAATGTGGATCTCGAGCCCTATCCTTCTCGTATATACCATATCTTTGAGGGGATGACTTAAGGTAAGCGTCCACATGTCCGCATCGAACGCAACGGACGCATCGCATCAAACGAATCGTAGTATTCTTTGTATAGAACGTCAAACAAGTGCGTCCACCAATACGTATCGTACGCATAGTACGAATCTGCTCATCGGCAATGCAGACGGCGTTGCTCCGAGAGGCAACTTTTGCGATGCGTGCCGATGATGCATCGTCCGCCATTTGCATTTGACGATCGTCCTGTCAACACGCGTTGTTTAGCGATTTATTTGATTAGCGAAAATCCAAATGAAATGGCATCGGCAATCCCATTGCTGGTCCTTGCGTCGGCAAATCCGATCACTACCGATACAGTGGACGCACTGTGAAAAATGAATCCGTTTGATGCGATACGTCCGATCCTTACGATATGCGGACATGTGGACGCTTACCTTTAATTAAATGATATTTTTGCCTAATCTTCCAATTTAGGTAGGTAATTATAACTCAATTTTAAAGAACAATTTTTAAGCTTTCACTGAAACACTGATACCGTTGAAGTATAATTGAATTCAGAATCCAAGTTATTAATTTACCGAGCGAAATGAACACGTTTTACCCTGGGATTTTTCCATTTAATATTTTATAAAGATCCAACTGTGTCCGAAAGAATGTAGGCACAGGGTGCTCCCAAGTTGATAATAACAGTAACGAGTAATGCCTATAGCGCTGGGCATTTAATACTGATGGTTTGACCCTGTATTTAGTGAGGGCTGCTGACCTCTACTTCCCAACTAATGAGAATAGTGGTAATATGACCCCGTATTATGTACGGTACAGCGTTCATGTATGAAACTACGGCTATCAGTAGAAGCTGCCGGTTATTATGCTTCAGACCTAAATTCTGATTTTTCTAGCGTGAAGTACGAACGTGTTAATTACTATTAGAATTATCGGGATATTTACCATGTAACGTTGGTTTGAGTTTCCGATATTTCGGTACTGTTGCAAGGAACTGGATTACTCGGTGGATGTCCCATCTTCGTGTCAGTTTACTGTGCGTAACACCACTACTATGACTGGTTTCATTACACACTCGAACTTGTTCCCGATCACGATACACAATGCTTACTGTATTCACTAGTACCAATAGTAATGTAAACGACCATCATAGAGGTAGTTTAAAAAAAGAAAAAAGGTGTTAATGTTGAATTTGAATACATGTGTCATAATAATAAATTGCTTTTTTTTTTTTTTTATATATTTGGTTCGCCAAATTGACGCCGCCCGCCTGGTGGTAAGTCGTGACGACGTCTAGCCATTGTGGGCCACTCTCACAGCACACATTACTATTGAGAGTGGCCCTCAACTTGACGACCTACTGATGTGCCTCTTCACGCTCCACTTAAAGAACCCAGGATTATATGTGGGAGGAAACACGTGCACAGGCAGGGCGTTCCAGGCCACTATCGTTCGGCAGAGAAACGAACGTTTAAAACGTTCGGTTCTCGCGAACATGCTATCCACTGTGTGGGGGTGGCATCTCTGCCCGGCACGAGTCGTTCGGGATCGGAAGGAAGAGGGTGGGATCAGATTGAAGAGCTCTTCAGAACACTCGCCGTGGTAAATACGGTAGAATGCGGCCAAGGAAGCTATTGTTCGGCGCTGAACTAGCGGCTCAAGGCTTCCCGTTACCTCCGGACAATCTATAATACGGATAGCCCGTCGCTGCATAGCGTCGAGAGCGTCCAGCAGATACTTCGCGGAGCCGTCCCAGAGGTGAGAGCAGTATTCGACGCAGGGTCTAATCTGCGTCTTGTACAGCATACACCTCTGGTCCGGTGTAAAGAATCTCTTTACCTTATTTAGTATTCCTAGTTTCCGCGAAGCTAGCCCTATACATCTTTCGATGTAGTTTTTATTATTGAGCTCTCGACGAACGTCTATGCCAAGGATATCAAGGTTGTCCTTCATTGGTAATAATGCATTCTGAAGAGAGGGTAGGGGAAGGAAAGGGGATTTCTTCGCAGTAAATGCACACGCCTGTGTTTTGCGGGCATTGAACTCGACCAGGTTCTCGGTACCCCATTGAGAGATACTGTCGAGGTTACGGTCGAGATCAGCCACGAGTCGTCGTCTCTCCTCCTCAATCTCAGATCGCCCCGCCGTCGGACGAACCGAGTAACTCCCGTGCAGTGTGCTGTCATCTGCATAGCAATGAATGTTCCCGAGGGATAGCATATCATTGATATGCAGAAGAAAGAGAGTTGGTGATAGTACGGACCCCTGCGGTACCCCGGCATTCACTTGCAAGAAGCGAGAAGCCTGGCTATCGCAGAGGACCCGCACTCGGCGCTCGTTTAAAAAGCTGGCAATCCAGCTGCACAGTTGAGGAGGTAGACCATATGCCGGAAGCTTGGAAAGGAGCGAAGCATGCCAGACCCTATCGAAGGCTTTGGCGATGTCCAGGCTAATAGCCAAGGACTCGCCGTGCCTTTCCATAGCCCCACCCCAGACATGCGTTACGAATGCCAGAAGATCACCCGTTGATCGCTTTGGCCTGAAGCCGTATTGTCGATCATTGATTAGCGAGTGATCCTCTAGGAATTGCATGAGCTGCTTATTTATAAGGACCTCTAGCACCTTGCAAATGACTGAGGTGACAGCTATGGGTCGATAGTTGCCTGGATCGGACCGATCCCCTTTCTTGGGGATCGGTTGTACGTTCGCCTCCTTCCAGACCTCCGGCACGAGCCCTGAAGAGTATGACAGGCGGTACAGATGCGTTAATACTGGAGACAACTCAGCTGCACATTTTCGTAGCACCACCGCCGGAATGCCGTCAGGGCCACTGGCTTTCCGCGTGTCGAGTGACCGCAGCACTGCCCGTACATCACATTGCCTGATAACAATATCAGGCATTGTGTGGCCATAGTTGGCGATGGCGGGGGGCTGCAAGCCACGGTCGTCGACCCGGGAATTAGCCGCAAAGAGGTCTGCGAGCATATCCGCTTTCTCTTGGGCTTTGTGAGCCAGTGTTCCATCTGGGTAACGCAGCGGTGGCAGCGAGGGCTGACAAAAGTTAGATTGCACGGCTTTGGCCAGTTGCCAGAATCCACGGCTGCCCGTGGGATGGGAAGTGAGCTCCTGACCAAGCCACGCGACGCGCTGGGCATCCGCTCCCTTAAAGGCCCTCTTACTCGACTTTGTGGTCCGGTTGTACGCTGCTTTGAGGTGGCCCACGTATGTGTCGCGCACAGCCCGGGCCCTGATCCAGGCGCGATATGCCGACTGTTTTTGTCGAACAGCTTTGGCACAATCTCGCCCGAACCAGGGACGGGCTCTGCGGATACTGGCGACATCAGTGAAAGGGATGTAATAATCCATCCCTAAACTGATCTTGCCAGCAATAGCAGAAGCACTATCCGAAGGAGCCTTTCCTACAAAGCACCGTTGGCTCCAGGGGACGGACGCATAATAATCGCGTAGACCGTCCCAATCCGCTGACGAGTAGTGCCATAGTCGTCGTGACGTTTGTACAGGACGTGCAGGAGGTGACACCTTCATGACAGCGTGAACAACACAGTGGTCGGAACTACCCAGTGGGGCTCCTACCGAAACACTGTACTGGGCTGGGCGACTCGTCAGCAGTAGATCCAGCAGAGCGGGCGCGTGATCTGACCTGTCTGGTATCCGGGTGATCCCGCATACCATCTGGGTCAGACCGTGGGAGAGAGCGAACGCATGGGCGGCTCTACCCGCATGATCAGTCTTGAGGGACCCCAGCCATTCAATGTGATGGCCATTGAAGTCCCCCAGAAATACTAGGTCAGCGTTCGGGAACCGCACCTGCGCTTCATCAGCCGTCTCGCTGAGGTACTGGAAGAGCTTTGTTGTCTCAGAATCCCCTGTGTGGGATCGGTAGACGCACACGTAGATCTGGCTCATAGAGCCATGGTCTACGTGCAACCAAAGGACGGAATTGGAGGGGTTCTCTAGGCAGCGCAACCGGCGGCAGCAAACATCCGCCCTAACGAACACGCACACCCCGGCTTTGTCTCGAAATTGTTCCTCGATGACATAGCCGGGGTAACACAGGTAAGACGTGTCGTCAGGGCGGCGTATTTGTGTCTCCGTGAGGAACATCACAGCGGGCCGTGCCGTCTCAAGGTGGTGGTGGACGGTATCGAGGTTCACATGGAGTCCACGGACGTTAGTGAACTCCACCTCGAAATGTGAAGTTGTGGGGTTTCCTAGGGCCGCTGTGTAACGTTTATTTCTTTTTTGTTGCACTGCCATTGTAGATTTTGAAGAAGAAGCGTGAAGACAGGGCGACATCTGGTGCAGCAGTAAGTGACAAAGCGCAGGGGCTAGCTTTGTCTAGAACCGTGTGGTTAGGTCGGAGCCGACTCGCCGGACGGAAGGGCTCCCAAACCCCCCTGATGCAAGGCCGCCGCTACCCCACACCGGTTACCACCCGGAGCGGCGATCCCACATCAGGATTATGCGCAACATGTGGGGCAGCCTCCTGGGGTGGTTGGCCCCAAACGGGCCCCATGACTGTGTTGCGGGTGGCCGCGGCAACGCCGTTGCTAAGGGTCTCCCTGGCCGGCGAATCGACCCACACCACCCACACTAGACTCCGTTTCGCCCCCACTGGTCCCATGCCTGCTGCACTATACATCGCCTTGGGCCCGGCGGTGCAGCTGCTGAACCCCTAACGCAATCCAGCCTGGGCTGGGTTACTTGGGGGGCTTTAGCACAGCTGCACGGTGGTACCCCCCCGGACCAACACTGTTGTACCACCTGGTACCCACGTAGGGGCCGAAGCCACTCCATAGGTACCGTAAATTAACGAGCCTCGTCCGTTTATCAGCAGGTGCGCCACTAGCAGGTGAGGTCGCTGGGGCCCTAAAGATGTTGGTAGAGCCCCTTTGCACCCAAATAATTGCATAAGTTAAGAAAACTTTGAAAGTGAAAAATGCATTAAAATCTTTTGTTGGCGACTTGCAGACTTGTATTATAGCTATAGGTACTTACTTCCTTAACTCTTCTTGTAGGTAATCAATCACCCAACGGTGATTGATTACCTACAAGAAGAGTTTAACGCCCTAAGCCATTGTGTTACTATTTTTCATACTTCAATGAAATACTAGTTTTGTAGCCAGTACCTACTGTTGCGACCATGCAAGTCGTCAAAAGAAATTATAAAGGTATTATGTACGAGTATAAAACTAAAATTTCTTTCGACTCGTTACCGACTGGCAATATTCCAAGAAAATGCATGATAATTTTTGGGCTTAAAATGGAGTTCGATTTTTGCTGAGTGCGTGGCTGGTGGCTTTTGAGGTTACCTCTGGCGCTCCGCAAAAACCGGGTTCCCAGACGCTCAATTGCAATACTTACCGAACAACGTTTCCTTGTCCTGTACCGTGAACAACTTCAGTACAGGACACAGTTCTTATGTGCGGGAAATATCAAGCATTACCTTGACATTGGCGATCGTTAAACATCGATTAAGCAACGTTTTTAAAAAAAGAAGAAGACAAAGGCTTAAAAATATTCATATTTCAATATAGTGTTAAAAGAATTTTAATGCGTTTAAAAATTCAACCGACTGTTAGAAGCTCCTATATTCTATTAGCATTCTGTACCGAAATGGTAAAAATGGGATTTGCTAATATTTTATCCTTTTACTGAGAACACTATATCAAAGACGCTTTGTTAAATATTATTTTTAAACTATATAATAACAATAACGCCTTTGATAAATGGTGCTATTAAGAATTAAAATTTATTTTATTCCGTTTCATTGTCCTCTCTCAATAAACTTTATTGAATGAAGCCGTATGAAATAAATATTATTTAATAAAGTGCTATGTGCTATTCTTTTTAGGGTTCGGTACCCAAAGAGTTAAACGGGAAACCTATTGTTACGACTTCACTGTCCGTCCGTCTGTCACCAGGCTGTATCTCATGAACCCTGATAGTTAGAAAGTAGAAATTTTCACAAATGATGTATTTTTATTGCCGCTTTAACTAAAAACAAACAACACTAAATACTAAAAACCTGAAGAATATAGTAAATATTTAACACTCTCAATGCCACATATATATAAAGTAATTCTGTAATAGCAGGCCATTGGGGCGGCGCGCCGCCCACCTTAAGTAGTTTCACAGCAAGCCAAACCCAATTTTGTCAAACTTCTGTACCAGGCCACATGGGCTGCGAGCCGGACACCTCGTAAACTTTACTTGCAGGCCGCGTGGTCCGCTGTGATCCCACAATTTCAATCAAATTTTTAGACCGTTGTTTGCTAGATAAGGACTTGATATTAGTACCATTGATATTTGAATAAAAATTCTCATGATTCAAAAAAAAAAACCAAAATCGGACTTAATTTGCTAGTATAATATAAGGTTCAAAGTTAAGTAATAAAACCCATTGAAAAGTAAAGAAATCAGATATTTATTAGAAATTATAAAGAAAAAAAAAACAATATTAGAAAAGAAAATGAGAAAATAACAAAACTGTGAATACTATTATGTTTTTTTTATTTGTATGTGGATTTCTCCATAAAATTGGCTACAAACACTGGGTTGTGTTGGGCATTTTAGGCATACAGTTTTCATTTTTTTGGTTTTGTCTCTTGCATCTTTTGCTGCAAGTCCAGCATTTCGGACTGAGTCACTAGAGCCCGACATTTCTAAAAAAGCGCGGGAAATTGCGGTGTTTTTTTTTTTTTTTTAGTTCCGCGACCAAGGCCGCGGCCGCTCTAACGTCCGTTGCCGGGCGTCTCTGGCCGGCGGCCAACTGACCTAATTACACCAGTGGCATGACATAATAAGTTTATGCAAGTAGCAATGTCAATTTTTGACAAGTAAATTGGCGGGCTAATTGTGGGAGTAAGTAAACAAAATTAGTGATGGCATGCTGAGTTAAAATTTTTGTGGGCGGCGCGCGGACCACGTGGCAGTGAGAGTGTTAATGACTTTTTTTTGCCATTTTGGTACGGAACCGTTTGTGCGCGTGTTCCGTTCCTATGTATGCTTATTTTCACCAATCGAAAGAGTTACTCTAATGTATGAGCTAAGTATATTATAGTAAAACATAACAACAACACAAAATAACGTATTCATCCCCGAAGTGTATTTACGTACGCGCGTATGCAAAGTGCTCGTCTCTACAAGGTTAATCTAAGACTATGATTGATCTTTACATTGAACTTAAATAAATATTTTACTGAACGGGTAACTTTAGATTATTGGAAAGGCAGTACCTACGTAATTAGGTATACCTACAGGTATAATGCCTACATAGACATCACTTGCCACTTTCTGAGCAGTAAGGTACCTATCCTTATCATAATCGATCTACCTAAGTAGAAAATATATATTTTTTTAAACTCAAAAAAATTATACCTACCATACAACTAGTTAGTAATCATAAAGGTCGCTTAATGACACATGTGCACAAAATCTTAGGGTGCATAAGGGTCCATCTATATTTCTACATTCTCTCGAGAAGCAGTAGCATTAAATTTAAAAAAAAATCAAAATCGGTTCAGCCAGTCAGAGGTAACAAACATAAAAAAAAAACATATCAAGTATGTGGAATTGACCACCTCCTCCTTCTTTTTCAAGTCCGTTAAATAATACCTCAGTTCGGGGCTAAGTGTGCAAAAGTCAGAGGAGGCTATTATATTTTTTAGATATCAAGGGGGGTAGTGTAAAGCTAAATCCAAGTTTGTGTGTGTGTGGGTTCTCCGCCATCTTGAAAAAGTCAGTCAGTAATTCTACTGTAAGCTCAATTCAAAAATCTTGACATAGGGTTGATCGGTTATCCTTTTTTTAAGGTCAGCTCGCGCGCGGCCGCTCCTACGTCTATTGCCGGGCGTATCAGGTATACCAGGAGATATTTCCAGTGGCGCCCGGCGTGATCAGTTATCCTAACATAAGTAATAGAAGAATCTGTTGTCGTAAAGAAAGCTGCAATCAGCAACCATTGTGAGAAAGCAGTGCGGGTGTTGTGCGTGAGTGTATGTATCTACCGACAGTGTGACCGTATATCAACAAGTGCAGGTAACTGACTCACGTCACAAAGCTACAGTTTAGCCCCAATGTGTGCCAGCAGATGTGCCACTCTCATACTGTGTGAACATCTTCACGAGGACGTGGGGTTTAACGTTCGATTCTCTGCAGAACGACGGTTACCTAGAACGCCCTGCCTGCGCAAGTGTTTCCTGCAACATACAACCCTGACCACCTGACCCACGCTCCGCTTAAAGATTAGCGGAGCGTGAATACGCACATCACTAGGTTATCACACTTGATAGTCACACTCAATAGTATGGTGTCCTATGATAATGAGAGTCACCCGCAATTGCGAGACGTCTCCGCGGCTTTCCATTAAGCAAGTGACGTCAATTTTCTGTGATATGAATAACCAATCATAAGTCCAAAAGATTTCGGCCTCGTGAACGACTGAAGTTGACACTGGCTATGCTCGACCTGCATGTTCTGTGTCTATGTTTAAAACTGTAAGAACAGTATGTTAAAAAAAATACGTATTACTATAAACAGAAAGTAAGATTTGTACCATAGATTCTATACAAAAAACTCAACTTTTACTACATCAAATCACGTCATCTACGTTATTATAGTATCAATGACTTCAATACCCAAATATTATAACAAATAGATTTACCAAATAAACGAGGCCTACGTAAGTGTTCATGTATTTATGTAAATTGTGTCAGTTTATTCTAATCTGGAAAAAATATATTTCGGCTTTATGGAATATTCTGCCCGCTCAAATTTCCACATGATCGTTTTCATAAAAATACAGATACGAAAAAACCGGCATTCAATAACCAAAACTGAGGGTTTTATTTGGAACACAAATGGAACATGATTTTTTTATGGGCTAATGATTTATTTGAATATTTGCACAAGGAATCGTAAATGAAAGTTTTGACTTATGATATTTTTAGAAACTAGCAACCCTTAGCGCAAACTGCGCAAGTAATAATTTTTTTTTTTTACTTTTTGTCAAATTTCTAATCTTATCGCACCACTTGAGACCACGAACTTTCCAACGGTGTGCCACACTTGACTATGCGACTCTTAGTTTAGGAGGAGAAGCGGCTTCACTGGCGTATTATATATATAGATTCAAACTTAATATCTATATTTGAAGTTTATTTATAACTGATTTCCAAAAATGGAGAAGGTTCGCTTTCCAAGTGGCCCTTCGAAATTTCGGTCTTTTAGTTAGAATAGAATAGAATTTGAGTCGGTTTTTGTTGTTTTTTAGTAAGTACTCTTATTTGATTGAATTAAAAGTTTGCTCTTCATCATAATATTTCTGCTTCGAGAAAATCTTTAACACTCCAAATCTGATTATTTTCCCCAACGGTGAAGACGAGACGTTTAATAGGTATACCCCTATTTTTCCCCAATCACTTCGTTAGTCCCACTAAATTGAGAGCAAGCCTTTTGCTGGGAGGTGTTTATTGAACCCACTCGACAGCCACGCTGTTGGTCCGACGTTTGATATTTATTGGTATTCCCATTTTAGGTTACTTTGGTACAAAATTTGCTAGAGTATTATAAATATTATAATAGATAATCATTAAACCATGTTTTATTACAGTTTCACAAATTATGTTTTCCGTGTGTGAGCGAGGCGGAACTCCGATACCTCAGGCGTTATGTACACACTAAATAGAATACCACCGAAGCAGTTTACTCTACTAAGTATACTATTCCGAGGTTCTGTGTTTTCACAGACCTCGGAACGGTCCACCTGAAGGTTCCAGCATAAATGTGGGAGGCGTTAGCATCGGCATCAAGCCCTCGATGAAGTATCTAGGGATCGTACTTGATAGCCGATGGAACTTCGGACCACATTTCCGAAGTTTGGTCCCCAAGGTGACACAGGCATCGGTCGCGCTTTCGCGACTGATGCCCAACCTAAAGGGACCCAACGCTTCCTGCAGGAGACTGTACCTGGGGATCGTGCGGAGTATGGCCCTATACGGGGCTCCCGTATGGGCGGCGCGGATGACGGCCAACAACTCAACGCTCCTTAACAGACCGTTGAGGACCTTGGCCGTCAAAACAATAAGGGGCTACCGCACGATCTCCGGAGAGGCTGCATGTCTCCTAGCCGGGACCCCTCCATGGGACCTGGAAGCGAGAGCCCTTGCGTCATTGTTCCAATGGCGCAAGGAGGCGCTGGAGCGGGACCACAGGCCTGCGTCTCGAGAAATCGATGACCGGCGGTCCCAACTCCGCCAGGATCTCATGGAGTCATGGAGGGTGCGACTTGAGCAACCCAACTGGGGTGCCACCATCATCGCGGCGGTGAGACCGATCATGGACGATTGGCTGCAGAGGCAGCATGGTGACCTCACGTATCGTGCGACGCAGATCGTTACCGGGCATGGATGCTTCGGTAGCTATCTGTTTCGCATCCATCGTGAGGTCACACCCAAGTGTCAACACTGCGAGGTTTCCGACGACGACACCGCACTCCACACGTTGGTGGAGTGCTCAGCGTGGGCGAGTCAGCGCCGGGACCTCGTAGTGGGTCTGGGCGTGGATACCCTCTCGCTGGAGACCATGCTTCAAGCCATGGTTTCCAGCGGGAGTAGGTGGAACGCGGCCGTGTCCTTCTGCGAGCAAGTCGTGCTCGCGAAGGAGGCGGCCGAGAGGGAGAGGGAGCGTGCCCTCCCCGCCGAGTTCCGTAGTCAGCGGCGAGGCCGCCGCAGACTCATCTACGCCCAAGACCATCGACCTCCATGATCGGGGCCTGAGGACGGCGGGATCGCCACCCGTCGTCCTTACAGAAGCAGGCTAGAAGGGTTGCGTGCTGCGGGGCCTTTGCCCCATAGCACGCAACCAGATTCACTCATTGACGCGGGATAAAACCCTACCCCAACGACGCGGGATTGTCATCCCGACCCAACCCCCCGCAGAGACCACAGAGGTGGTCAAAGTCCGCCGGGCGCCACTGGAAATACGTTCTGCTTGTAACCAGAGACGCCCGGCAACGGACGTTAAAGCGGCCGCGGCCTTGGTCGCGGAACTAAAAAAAAAAAAAAAAAAACTAAGTATACTATTAGAGAGTTAATTGGCTCATTTTGATTGATCATTGAAATTTAAACCGATACCAGAACAGTTTTTTTCAAATTTCAAACGTCTATTGCTAAAAGCCCCGGTGGCACACACACACACACACACACACACACACACACACACACACACACACTCACACACTCACACACACACTCACACACACACACACACACACACTACCTCGGAAAGGAAATAACTGTACCTAGTTTTTTTTTTTAAATTCCGTGGCCTAAGGCCGCGGCCGCTCTAACGTCCGTTGCCGGGCGCCTCTGGTTACAAGCAGAACGTATTTCCAGTGGCGCTCGGCGGACTTTGACCACCTCTGTGGTCTCTGCGGGGGTTGGGTCGGGATGAGAATTCCGCGTCGTTGGGGTAGGGTTTTATCCCGCGTCAGTGAGTGAATCTGGTTGCGTGCTATGGGGCAAAGGCCCCGCAGCACGCAACCCTTCTAGCCTGCTTCTGTAAGGACGACGGGTGGCGATCCCGCCGAACTGTACCTAGTAGCGTAATAATGACTTGTGGTAGTAGAAATCCAATAAACAAAATAAGTCAGTACAAAATAACCAGACTTATATCTGTGGTGTTACATTGTGATTATAAAGTTGTAACGCGGACATCACGTTTAAACAGCTTAGGCTAATTTGAATGAAATTTGGTAAAGAGATATATTAATACTCTCGACCAATATTAGTTTAATTATTTAATTTTTTTATGCCGTTAATAAGTTCTAGTGAACGTTTAGGAATGATATAATTAATATTCGCGGACCAAGCCACAGTGATCAGTTAGTGTTAGTGTTACTAGACCGACACCGAACACAAAAATGTGATTAAAAAAACTTTTGTCTGTCTGTCTGTTCAGGCATCACGCAAAAACTAGCGGGTCGATTTCGATGAAACTTGGTATAATTATTCTTTAATATCCTGGGCATCACACTGGGTACTTTTTATCCCGGAAAAGTATATACAATAAAAAACAAACTTATTTTTGCGGTTAGATCCCTAGATACGAGTACTGTACCAACCGCAAATAATAAGTTTGTCGTAGGTTTTTATTTTTTGGTTTCGCCAAATTGACGCCGCGCCACTCGCCTGGTGGTAAGTCGTGACGACGTCTAGCGATAGTGGGCCACTCTCACAGCACACAATACTATAGAGAGTGGCCCTCAACTTGCTCCGCTTAAAGAGCCCAGGGCTATATGTGGGAAGAAACACGTGCACAGGCAGGGCGTTCCTGGCCACTATCGTTCGGCAGAGAAACGAACGTTTAAAATGTTCGGTTCTCGCGAACATACTATCCACTGTGTGGGAGTGGCATCTCTGCCCGGCACGCGTTGTTCGGGATCGGAAGGAAGAGGGTGGGATCAGATTGAAGAGCTCTTCAGAACAGGTTACGTCACCCGCAGTGGAGTTTACTAAGGGGTGCTGCACACAGGTAAGATACTATAATATTTTATAAATACAATTCAATGGACTATCACACACGACGTAGATAATAAATAATATTTAATATTTTCGTATCTTAAGATGAATTTTTATGGTATAATAGAGAATATAATGGAAGATATAATAGATAAACTGGTGTAGGGGGGCTTTATGACCGCAAAAAAACCCAAAACAATGGTTTTTAGAACTTTTGTCTGTTTGTCTGAATGTTTGAATACGCTAATCTCAGAAACGGCTTAACCGATTTGAATTTTTGATTTGAATTTGCGGTTTTTAGTAATGCGTTGTAGTTTATTCAACTTAAAATTTAAGGCTTGGGCAAACCAAAAGCAGTTGTAGTAACCTAGACGCGCTGCTACCGCAATGCTACCGCACTGCTACCGCACTGCAACTGCTTTTGGTTTGCCCAAGCCTTAAAGGTTTGATTTTCAATCGGTTCATAAATAAAAAAGTTATGTTGATCTAAAGTAACACGCAGGCGGAGCTGCGGGCAACAGCTAGTTTTTAATAAAACTGTTCGCTGTCTGTACAAGGAAGATGTATATGAGAAACTGATGCAGGGGGCTTTATGAACGCAATAGAACCCCAAAATAAGTTTTTTAGAATTTTTGTCTGTTTGTCTGTGTGTCTGTTTGTCTGAATGTTTGAACACGCTAATCTCAGAAACGGCTTAACTGATTTGAATGCGGTTTTCACAAATGCGTTGCGGTACATTCAACTTAACATTTAGTGTTTGTTTCATTTCAAAAGATTGATAAATAAAAGAGTCATGTCGATCTAAAGAATCACGCATAAGCCCAAGTTGAGCAACCCCAGTTGCGGTTCTAACTAGGGTGGGTGACCAATTGGCACAAAATATATCAAGTGACAGACATGACAGGCAGACATACATTACGCCTATATTCCCGAAGGGATAGGCAGAGGTGCGTTACACATCAACACTGTGCCAGTACTTTCGTTGGTCCCACGTGATAGAGGGCAAGCGTATTGCTGATAGGACAATTTAGAAGACCCATAACTACTATATAATTTAAATCAAAATTACCGCAGCCAGGACAGGACGTGTTACATACCACTAATATATCTGCAGTCTGAGTAGCTCAGTAATAAATAACTCTGTTTGCAGATTTGATTTCCACTATTTGCTGTTTATAACACGTGTGTATACATAATACATATACATACTTATAAAAATATATAAAAAAAGGGGAAATGCGAGTCAGAAAGCACAAAAGGTTCCGTGCCAAAACGGCAAAATAATCTGTTTTTTAGTATTTGTCACCTTTTAAGTCAGTCTCCGTAATATTATTTATTATACTAAATTAAATAAAGAGAGAGTTGAAATAATAGTGGTATGTAAGGTGCTGCCTGTAAATGTATAAGTATTATTGTATACGGACTCATCACTAAGTCGTATTATAGTAAGTGAGAATGCCTCGAAGAAAATCGAACCTCAGCCAATGCAGCATAAATGATAAAAGGTTAAGATTATTTCGATCTCAGGAATCTGAAGAGGATCATGAAGCAAGACTTACTGCATCTCAGGAACGACAGGTTTAGGTTACGTGCTTTAAAAACGTCACTTCAGCGAGAATCACGACTGAGTTCACAGCGTTCTCAATTGATGGCCTATCGAAATCGAGAGAGCAGTGAACAGCGTGAGGAACGTTTATCCGCCGACCGTGAGGCTCACACCCTGTCACGTGAATCTGAGACCTTCACCGACAAGGAATCTCGCTTGAGTTCTCAAAGAGTGCTGTCGGCACGAAGTAGGTTTCAGGAAACCAATGAACAACGCGTTTGACTGCTGATCGCGAGGCGCATGCTATGTCGCGTGAATCTGAGACCTTCACCAACAGGGAGTCTCGCTTGAGTTCAAAAAGAGTACTGTCGGCAATAACTCGGTCTCAAGAAAACAGTGAACAACGCATTCAAATCAGTTAAGCCGTTTCTGAGATAAGCGAGTTCAAACATTCAGACAAAATAAAAATCCTTTGGATAAAATTCTAAATGGGACAGCGAATTACAGTGATTGTTAAATATAATTACTATTAGTACACACTATTAGGTACCCCAATGTATGTACTGATACAGACGCTGGCTGTGTCCAAACACCGTTAATCAATACATAATAATAATCAATACATACCTATAATAAAATTGTAAGTGGTCGATGTCTGTACATCGAAGATATAATAGAGAAACTGTTGTAGGGGGGCTTTATAAACGCAATAGAACAATGGTTTATAGATTTTTTGTCTGTTTATCTGTTTGTCTGAATGTTTGAACACACTAATCTCAGAAACGGCTTAACCGATTTGAATTCGGTTTTCAGTAATTCGTTGTGGTTTACTCAATTTAACATTTTGTTTTATTTCAATCGGTTCATAAATAAAAAAGTTAAGTACCTATGTCGCTCAAGGTCACGACGGGTGTTGCTCGAGTCGTGGGTCGGATACGGCAGCTGGGACTGGAGGTGGCCTTGCACAAGTCCGAGGTTCTGTGTTTTCACAGACCTCGGAACGGTCCACCCGAAGGTTCCAGCATAAATGTGGGAGGCGTTAGCATCGGCATCAAGCCCTCGATGAAGTACCTAGGGATCGTACTTGATAGCCGATGGAACTTCGGACCACATTTCCTAAGTTTGGTCCCCAAGGTGACGCAGGCATCGGTCGCGCTTTCGCGACTGATGCCCAACCTAAAGGGACCCAACGCCTCCTGCAGGAGACTGTACCTGGGGATCGTGCGGAGTATGGCCCTATATGGGGCTCCCGTATGGGCGGATAGGTTGGCGGTCAAGGGGAACGTGACTCTGTTAAACAGACCACTTCGAACCTTGGCCGTCAGAACCATACGGGGGTACCGCACGATCTCCGGAGAGGCTGCATGTCTCCTAGCCGGGACCCCTCCATGGGACCTGGAAGCGGGAGCCCTTGCGTCATTGTTCCAATGGCGCAAGGAGGCGCTGGAGCGGGACCACAGGCCTGCGTCTCGACAAATCGAGGACCAGCGGTCCCAACTCCGCCAGGATCTCATGGAGTCATGGAGGGTGCGACTTGAGCAACCCAAGGGGGGTGCCATCTTCATCGCGGCGGTGAGACCGATCATGGACGATTGGCTGCAGAGGCAGCATGGTGACCTCACGTACCGTGCGACGCAGATCGTTGCCGGGCATGGATGCTTCGGTAGCTATCTGTTTCGCATGCATCGTGAGGTCACACCCCGGTGTCAACACTGCGAGGTTTCCGACGACGACACCGCACTCCACACGTTGGTGGAGTGCTCAGCGTGGGCGAGTCAGCGCCGGGACCTCGTAGTGGGTCTGGGCGTGGATACCCTCTCGCTGGGGACCATGCTTCAAGCCATCCAGCGGGAGTAGGTGGAACGCGGCCGTGTCCTTCTGCGAGCAAGTCATGCTCGCGAAGGAGGCGGCCGGGAGGGAGAGGGAGCGTACCCTCCCCGCCGAGTTCCGTAGTCGGCGGCCAGGCCGCCCCAGACTACGCGACTACGCCCAAGACTATCGTCCTCCATGATCGGGGCCTGAGGACGGCGGGATCGCCACCCACCGTCCTTGCAGAAGCAGGCTAGAAGGGTTGCGTGCTGCGGGGCCTTTTCCCCATGGCACGCAACCAGATTCACTCACTGACGCGGGATAAAACCCGACCCCAATGACGCGGGATTCTCGTCCCGACCAAACACCCGCAGAGACCACAGAGGTGGTCAAAGTCCGCCGGGCGCCACTGGACATACCCTCTGCTAGTAACCAGAGACGCCCGGCAACGGACGTTAGAGCGGCCGCGGCCTTGGGCCGCGGAATTAAAAAAAAAAAAGTACCTATGTCGATCTCTAAAGTAATACGCAGGCGGGCTGCGGGCAAAAGTTATACATAATAAATCAGTAACTGGTGATCAAGAAAACTACATGGGGCACACTAAAAGTTTTGCACTTCTAGCTAATCGGAGCTATTTGAATTTCGAATGTTATATTTTTTAAACGTTGCAACCTTCTTAGTAATAAAAAAATACCATTGGCGGGAAATCATTTGTCAATTGTTTTTTATCACACATCAAAGTTCTACGTATGCAACGAAAATGGAATTAAGTCGAAAAGATATTAGAGCGATGATTTTTAATGATTTTAAAAGTTCTCTCTCTCCGCAAGACTGTGCCGCTCGTCTTCAAAATGCTTTTGGGACAGAAGAACCTTGTTTGAGTACCGTAAGGCGATGGTTTGCTGAATTTGAGAGAGGTCGAGTTTCTTTACATGACGAATTTCGTGAAGGAAGGCCTTCAACTGCCGTCAACGAAAATAATGTGGATACTGTTAAGCGGTTAATTGAAGAAAACCCGCGGATTACTTATGAGACAATTCGAGGATTGTTGGGGATTGGTATGAGTCAAATCCAGAAAATTTTACACGAAGAATTGAAAGTTCGGAAACTTTGTTGTCGTTGGATCCCTCATGAACTGACAGCGGAGCAGAAGAGGGCTCGCATGGAATGGTGCTCACAGATGCTACTGAAGTACGACCACGGACATTCTAATGCTGTTTATGACATTGTCACAGGAGAGGAAACGTGGATTTATTGTTTTGAACCCGAAAAAAAACAGCAATCTTGTGAATGGGTCTTTGAAAATGAGAACAAGCCAACAAAAGTAAGGCAGGCGAGAAACGTTGGTAAAAAAATGATCGCGTTTTTTTTCTCAGCTACGGGTCCCATCTGTACAATTTCACTTGAAGATCAAAAGAGTGTTAATGCCAAGTGGTATTCTACCATTTGTTTACCCAGGGTGTTAGAAAAAGTTCGCGAAAGACGACCCAAAAGCCGCGTTCTCCTACATCATGACAACGCTTCTTCACACACGGCCAACAAAACAAAGTCATTTTTAGCTTCCGAAAAAGTACAACTCGTCACCCATCCTACGCGTAGCCCCGACCTAACGTCCTGTGATTTCTGTATTTTCCCCAAAATCAAAAATTTGATGAGAGGTTTCACTTTTACCAACTCCGAAGAGGCAGTGATAGCGTTCAATCAGCACGTAGAAAACATGCCTTCAGATCTGTGGTCCTCCTGTTTTAAAAAATGGTTCGATCGAAAAAAAAATGTTTAAAATGTAAAGGAGAGTATTTTGAAAAGCAATAAACATAATATTTTGGTTTTAACATGTTGTTTTTTTAAGTTACGCAAAACTTATAGTGTGACCTACGTATAACACGCAGGCGGAGCTGCAGGCAACAGCTAGTTTAGAAATATATAAATATGTTTATCAGTTGTCTAGATCCCATAGTACAAGCTTATAGCTTAGTTTGGGCTAGATGACGTTGTGTGAGAATGTTCAACAATATTTATTATTTATTTATTATTATTATATGTCACACATTGACATAAAACCGACTTCAAATTACCGTAATGGGACCAAATAAATGACAAATGGGACCACACGAAAAACAGTAGTAAAAAAAAAAGTTTTCAAAATCGGTTCAAAAAAATCGTTCAAAATAATCAGTAAAGATATGAGGTAACAAATATTAAAAACATTGTCGAATTGAGAATCTCCTCCTTTTCAACCAACTTTCAAAAAAGAAGGAGGTTCTCAAGTCGACTGTAGGTTTTCATATTTCTGGACTGGGTGAATCGATTTTGAATAATTTTTTAATAAATGAAAGCTGTAGTAGCTTTGATTTATAAAACAAAAATTATAAAAAAAAGTTCCTTGCCACTTTTATATTACAACATTAAAATTTGGTCCCAATTCGGTAATTTGAAGTCGGTTGTTGTGTCAATTTTTGACGTGTATTTTTTTGAAGTGGTTCACAGTTTAATTCACGTTTCGATTGTTAATTTAATTAAATTTGGAAAGGGATCCATTATAGGCTTAAGATATGTTTGTTTGTCGTTTATATGCTCAAGCACATGAACATTATTTGCACTGCTAAGTGCTATATTCTCGAGTAAAAATGTTTAAACAAATCGTTATTTTATTTAGAGATTTACAGAGTAGACACGGTAAATACTCGTAAAATGTAATCTAATGCTTTGAAACAGACTTGTTTATAACATTTATTTAACCCTTTCTATATTTCAGCATTCATAAAGATTTTTAAGCCAATTAAATACCGTAATTACACGTATATTTATAAACTAGACTTCCTCGGCTTTAGTCGACTCTAAATATAACTTTATACTCCAACGTTTTAGACATTTTGAATATTAATATATAGGTATTTCAGTTAGGTTAGTTAGTACTAGCAGGCCTATGTCACTCGCCTAACAATCGCAAAAAATACGTGACGTCAGCGGCAACTTGAAGTTGTAAGTCAGTAAGGGTGTCTCTTGTTTATGACCATAGAGTTGATATTGAGGCATTAACGTCATAATTATTGGTCAAATTATGCTGGTACTTTCCTAACAACCCTAACGTTCGAATTATGTTCTATGTAAACAAAAGAATGTGCTTTAATTAACGTCGGAGTGCAAGTTCTGTATGTAAGTACTATTCCCTATTCTGTGGTACTAGTTACTATGGTTTCTATATATTAGGAGTTCCACCCTCCTCCCGCTTAACTTTCGAGAGTTGACGGGAAGGAGGATAACCAATATTTATTTTAATATTTTTTTTGTTTAAACTTGAATCAGGAGGAATTTAAATAATGTCGACTACACTGGGTTAACCTTCATCGTCTTCGGTAGTATTTCTTACTGAAGCTAAGCATAAACTTTATGATGAAATTTTAAATATGTAATTATATTACATTGCTATTAAAATAATCGGGATATTTACCATGTTCTTCTTTTTTAAAAAAGGTGGTTCCATCGAGGTTTATCAATGATTTCGCCAATGTCAAGGTAATGCTTGATTAGTTGATAGTCCCGCACAGAAGAACTAGTTATTCCTAACTAGCTCCAGGTGCAGGACAAGAAACGTTGTTTGGTATGTGAGCGTCAGGAAACCCGATTTTTGCGGAGCGCCAGAGGTAACCAAAAACCACCACACGCGCTCAGCAAAAATCGAACTTCCGCATGTTACGTTGATTTGAGTTTCAGATATTTTGACAGTGTTTGGCAGTAAACTGGCTTGAATGAGGGTAGATAGAAATATTTAGTCCTAAAAACTTTATCAACATTCACCCCAGTTCCTTCGTGACCATGGCGCTTGCAACAGTATCACAAACTCTAACTCAAACGTTACATGGTAAATATCCCGATTATTCTAATAGAAATATACGAGTACTAACTGTTGTATTCCAATTACAATTGCAAAGCTTCTGGGCTGGATTTGAACCACGCATCAGTTCTCTTACAGGAGGAATACTCTGACTTACTGAGCTACTAAGACAACAGCTGAAGACTAGAGAAGACAATCATGCTTATTACAGCTATGCTATAAATACAATACAAATGTATCTAGAACTGATTACATTGGATCTCAGGAGTCTACGAATATTTCTAACGTTTTGTATATATTTCTGAGTTTGAAAACAATGAGTTTGCTTCTATTTTCTTAAATATTTGAATAGAAAGGGATAAACTTTTAATAGGTACACACATACAATTAATATTTACAATTCATAAAAATCTTAAAACTACAAATTAAAAACAGTGTAAATAGTTTTGGCCCCGCGAATGGTGAATATAAACTAGGTATGCAATACATTCTGCTGTTGCAATAATTGAGCTGAGTTTGTCGATCCGGGTCGAACTTCTAAACGACTGGACCGATCTTTATGAATTCAGATATATGCACTCACGGTGATGGTCACTATAACCATGCCAAATTTCAAAAAGATCGGTCCAGTCGTTTCGAAGGAGTTCGATCCCAAACGAAATACACGAGTCGCCTAAGAAAGAGCTTCGCTTCGCTCAGCTCAATTATAAATCACAAAAACTAAAATGGCATCGGCAAAACTCGAACCCGTGGCCTTTCCCTAACAAGGAGAACGCTCTGATCACTGAGCTACGATAACCAATACCGACATCATCCACTTTTTGCTTCATATTATAATTTTTACCCTTCATTCCGAAGAACCTACCGGAATTCTGTTAAATTACGGCACCAGTGTATCTGTATGTCTCAAGGTGAAATACTCACAAACTTTATTCGAGCAGTTTTTACCAATCGATTGCGTGATTCATAAGGATTATGTAAAGGTTATGATTTATTAAAGTTTTCTGTAAAACCGAAGGGAAGTAACAGGGACGTTAGTGTGTGATAAAATCTTTTCCAATATATTCTCCCAGTCTTATCTGTGATTTGTTCTAGTCATTTATCATAACACTGTCATAGAAAGGGGTTGACTGGCAGTAAAAACATAATTAGAAATGATTTATGTTTGTTCGAAGTTCATGTGGTTGTGTGACACATTTGGTAATGCGATGTGTTTTGGTAAAACTGTTTTATTTATTGAGTGTGTTGGAACTGAATCAAGAACAAAATTACCTAAAATATAAAATGTTATAACGATAATGTGAAAATGTGCTAACGAAAGCCCGTGGCTTCGACCGTGTGGAAGTGTTTTCTGGTTCCCAGTTCCCACGGGATAACATTCACGGAAAAAAATTTCCTTAGTTACAACTTACGATATCAGCTACCATTGAAGTAGATACCCTATACACATTAAAGAACTGTCCTTACACCAATTATTAACATTATTTAAAACTATATAAAGACAATTCAATAAATTTTCTCTGTATCGCAAGTTTGAGGTCGACAGTCTATCACTGTCTAGACTGAGCGCTTAGGTCATATTTGACAATTACCTACCTCAATATGGTAAACTTGGTCAAGGTGTTGACCGGTTATAAATCAACTGAAGTCACCATATTAACGCAATTTCAGTCTGATGCAGCGTACATTGTAATTTAAATGCATTTCGAATATATAATTTATCGACTATTTATACAGATAAATAAAAATTAAGTGTGTTTTTGGAATTCCAATGTAACAGCTTATTCCATATTCTGTGGTAACAGCTCCAACCACAGTGAACACTCAAAGCAAGTACACGGAAATATACGGTACCTACGTACTTATATTACAGCAGATATAACACATGCTGGTGATCTATTTAATATTCATGATATGAATGCTAATTGCAGAGACCATGCGGAGAATGAACTGGACATTTTGATACAGTAATCAAAATCCTCTTTCCATATCGTGTGTGATGAACTAATTGCTAATGTGTAGAGCTTTCCATCGGCTGTGAATGTGTAGAGATAATTTCCGTTTTGCATTATCTCGCTTCTTATTACTTAAGACCATGTTTCTGCCTACCCGAAGAAGTAGTAGTATAAAACAACCATTCCTATAACTTTTAATGTTTTTTTATTAAATTTATTAACAATAGTACAAAACGAGTACTATTATGCATAATTATCTACGCCTGTTTACGAGTTGATTCCCGTGTTAAAAGTAAAGTTATCAGGTATATTTACTTTACATAATGTTAATATAAAATTGGAAATATTGTTTGTGTGTTCGGGCATGGCAAAACAGCTGGACCGAAGTTCATGACATTCGGCCCAGAGGTTTATTAAGACACTGTGCCGATATTAAGATATTTTTTATTCGGATAATAATGTTTCTGAGGTGACCGAGTGAAAAAATTGTTAACATGCTGATCCCCGGCTCTTGTCATAAATAGATATTAACTAGCTGATCCGGGAAACGTTGTATTGCCCACATTTTGAAAAATAACAAATAAAAATAGTCCTAAAAATAAAAATAAATGTTAGGGGTGGACAACCCTTATCCCTTAGGGGTATGAAAAATAGATAGTAGTATATTCTCAGACATACTGCATATAAAATTTCATAAAATTCGGAGGAGTATGTAACAAACGTCTAACACTGTGACACGAGAATTTTATATATAAGATGAGCGAAACAGTGTTACCTACAGAATTTACCAAATTCGTTCTATCACAATGCTGGTGAAAAAAGCGTAAAAACATTTCACGAAAGCAATATTGTGGTAAGGTATTCCGTTATGATCCCACCATTATATTAATTTGACGTTTATTGTTAAACTTTGAGAATCCCTTTGTAAACTTTTTGTTTCAAATTAAAAATATATGTGAAGTACTTCGCCACGTTTTAACACAAAATGAAACGTACGGTAAAGTTTAAGATGAATTTATTACGGTGGGCTGAAACCAACCGGAGTTTGGGTAAGGGAAGTTTAGGAATAATGCTGAAGGAGGTACATTATTTGCATGGAATTATTGAGGAAGTTGGATGTCAATCACATTGTGGAACTAAAGTTTTGGAACTCCTAAGAATTTAATATCAAGTAAGATCAATACACAAAATATTATTAACCGTTGGTACTTTACTCCTGTACACAGTGGATAGCATGTTCGCGAGAACCGAACGTTTTAAACGTTCGTTTCTCTGCCGAACGATAGTGGCATGGAACGCCCTGCCTGTGCATTCCTTCCACATATAACCCTGGGTTCTTTAAGCGGAGCGTGAAGAGGCTCATCAGTAAGTCGTCAAGTTGAGGGCCACTCTCTATAGTATTGTGTGTTGTGAGAGTGGCCCACAATCGCTAGACGTCGCGTCGTCACGACTTACCAGGCGGGAGGCGTCAATTTGGCGAACCTAATATAAAAAAGAAAAAACTTAGTTTGCATAAACCCTTCAGTTAAAACACACATAGAAACTCAGGTGTGTTTTCCTTAAGGGATGAGCTGTATCTGTAGGGCCTACAGTAAGCCAGTTATTTCTTTGGTCCTCATTCAATTGATGGCAAAAACCAGTAACTATACTTACGCTTAACTTCATTCGTTGATTAGCAGGTAGCAAACAGGTGCTCCGTTGTAAAAAAAAACTTCCCACGGTACACCCAGGTGGTCTCAGCAGGTGAACGGTGGTAAATAAGCGAACATAATTTATTGGAGCCACTAATTTGTCCCACTGGTGGTGGAGACTTATTTCTCGTAGCCCCACTGGTGGATTGTGTCCCGTAAGCTCACGAGAAGTCAACAAAATAGATGGTGGAATGTAGGTTTATAATATACCTCTGCTTATCCATTCAGGGAAATAAGTGCGATTGTATAACAATTTTTTTAACTGTACAGAATCAGCCAGTGAGTAAATTTGTTTAAGCATGATTGAGATAAATTCTTGGATGCAAGAAAATCTATAGCTATTTGATGTAGCCCATTTTTATTAACGACTCTGGCATTATTTGTGTTACGTTGCCCTCATATGTTATTACGCCTGGCGTAGGAAGAGGTTAGCTAGCGGTGAAACGAGAAGAGAAATAATAATTTATGCCAGTTTTCAACTTTTCGCGTTTGTTTGACTTCGTAATGTGATTTATTAAGAAGAAAGAATTATATTTGTGGTTAGATTTGTTCTGAAGAGGAATAAAAATATTAGATTACGACCATTACCCGGCTTTATCCGCTAGTAAGGTATACTGTCGATTCACGGAAATGTATTGAAATAAAAAGTAGCGAGCACGGACAGCAGAAACCGTAGAAATCTTAAGTATATTATAAAAACGACCCTTACCTGTACCGTGTGAATCCAATACACTGTATCTTGAGCTACATTGTTTTGAATTAATAAAGCTCTTCCGATTTCTTTAAGCCTATTTCATCGTACCTACCACGTTCCCACTTTTTTGACTTTGTATAAAAAGTTCTGAGATATGACAACGCAAATTCCTTAAATGTACAGGTCAATTAATATCAAAATACGGCAACTTAAAATACCGTTTTTACCAAAATAATCGCATTTGCAAGCGCTTTATCGAATTAAATTTATATAATACAAGCTGTCCCGGCGAACTTAGTTCCGCACAACTTTTTTTTTCTTCCATAAGATCCTTCTCCTGGTAATTACGAACACAACAAAAAAAGAATTAGCGAAATCGGTCCAGCCGTTCTCGCGTGATGTCGTGACCAAGGGAAATAGGGATTCATTTTTACATATAGAGAAATATTCGAATTTATAAATAATCTTGGTGCTTTGCAGGATACTGTGTTTTTACGTAACAAAGTGGTAATCTTCGAAAAGGTTTTCTTTTCATTTTTTTAAATCCGTATTTCGTAGTCACAGTGTAGGTATAGGGGATTCACACTGTATTACTACTGTTGAAATGTAGGTTCGCATTACAGGATGGTTATTGACTTTGTATTACACAATTAATACAGTTATTACACTCATCACTTAGCCTATGGTCGTAGAACATGTAACGCGTAAAATTACAACTCCATATTTAGCGGAATACACCGCCAACCCGATCACTTCTGGCAGGGTCGCCATGTATATATCGGATGTACGCACCCCATGTAAGCACTTCTGCCTATGTTATGTTCTGCTAAGGGAATCAGAAATGAGAAAATCATAATATTTTCACGGAATCTCGGGATATTTGAACTTCTCAAGTTAAATTGCTGAAGAGGCTAGTTTTGTTTTAAATAATATGCATTTTATGGCCCATTACGAGTTTGACAGCCCTCATAAAATATGACAAAGCGTCTTTATCGCTAAATGTATTGGGAGCAAACGAATATAAAACTTTTAGTGTCCCTGGCGACCATCTGTACAATGCTATTGAAGCTGCATCGTAGTTTTATGAGTTATCTAATTTTTGTTATATTTTTGGGATCGTTCATGGGAGTCGGGATTTAATACCTAAAAGAACAGCTCAAAATAACCGACTTTTAGAAAGAGGTACGCTATAATAAAAATAAAAAAAAATTGAAGTGTCAATTTAACAACATTCCAAATACATATGGTCACGCCTCTTTCCCACGGGGTAGGCAGAGACTATGGAATTCCACTTGCTATGATCCTGGCATACTTATTTCGCTTCTTCCACTTTCATAACTATCTTCATGCATGCTCTCCGGTTCTGGGTACTCTTGACCTGGCCTTTGGTCAAAACATCTCCAATTTGGTCGAAGTACGTTCGCCTAGGTCGACCCTTACCTGCCTGTCCATTTACCCCCGTCTTATGTATCTGTTTCGTCAATCTTTTTTCATCCATCTTTTCTACGTGCCCGAACCATCTAAGCATCTCTTTTTCTATTATTACTCACTACATCTTCTTATACACCGCAACGTTCTCGTGCCCTTGAAAATACGGTATGTAGTGACAAAGGTAGTGACTTTTATTTTAAAAGGTTTTTGTTTTTACTAGCGGACACCCGCGGCGTCACCCGCCTTTAAGACCTTTTAAAACCTTCCTCGAGAACCACTCTATCCATTGAAAACCGCATCAAAATCCGTTGTGTAGTTTTAAAGATCTAAGCATTACATACGGACGGTAGCAAATTTGTTTTATACTATGTTATGATTAGTATTTAATAACAACTATAGGTTTGGTTCATAGTACTTGGGACCAACAAAACTATTGGAAAAATGTGGTTGTGTAACTACATCTGTTTATCCCACAGTCAAAAGATTATAATATATACAGAGACCCTTTGACTGACAGGTACCTAGTAACGTGCTAGTTTACCCACCTTTGCTACCTGATATCTCGGGAAGTAACCACAACCAACACTTCATACTTACTGACCGTTCTCACCTGTGTTGGGAACATGCTCTGAGAAATTTCCAGTCTTTATAACGTGAGGTATGTCTGTCAGTCAAAGGCTCCAAGTCTAATAGGTTTAGGTTTTCTTTATACTGTGGCCTACCTCATCGGTAGGTCAAATAGCTTAAGAAACGTTTGCACCATGTAAGTCCTCCAGAGGTCCAAATGGTCCAATCCCTTTTCTCCATTAACACATTCATGTACTGCTTCGGCGGCGTGATCGGTAGTGCATCGGCTTAGTTTGGGCTAGATGACGTTGTGTGAGAATGTCCAAAAATATTTATTATATTATTATTATTCCCTTTATTAGACTTTACCTATACATATTTACTATATTATCTATATATAAAAGAAAGTCGTGTTTGTTACAACACTTATAACTCGAGAACGGCTGGACCGATTGGCATGGTTTTTGATTTGTTGGATTTGTTACCGTCACGAATAGCAGAATACATCTTAAAAACAATGAAATAGATGCTGATTTGTTTATTACATGTAAAACATTAGTTGTAGAATCCTGTCAAATAGTGTAACAACTATTTTTTTTTTTGAGCTTATGGCCTGGTTGCTGAGAACTTTAAGCAAAAAAAATATTTTTTTCTGAAGATATCATGTGTGTGTTCAGAAATTTATTTTTTGTAAAATGTCTACAAAGTTCAGGTAGCGTTATATTTGTTGGTTTTAGCCATTAATTTTCGAAAATTATTTATTAATTATTTAATTTTTAATTCCAGAAAATAATACCTAAGATTTATTCTACAGTAAAAAAAAAATCATCGGAAAGGAACAAAATAAAAAAGAATAAAAAATCAGTTGGTAAAGGTTATAAGAATAAGGAAAAAAAATCTACAGGTTAACAAAAGTGTCTTTTGTTAACCTGTAGATTTTTTGTCTTGTTTGTGTTGAAAATTTTGTTTGTGTTGAAAATGTCTTTTTATAGGTTGTATATGATTTTTCTTGATAAGATATTCATACGTAGTGGTTATATACTCTTTGAGCTATTGTCTATGTCTCGAAAGTTGTCACTGTTATTATATTTGGTGGTTTTATGCGAGTCTTACGTAGTATTGTATTCTCTTTGGAGTGCACATTTTAATAACAATGCCGCGTCCTAGAAGATCTAATCTTTCCCAGCGAAGCCGTAATGCAATTAGGCAACGGAATATCGCGAGTCAATTATCTGATGGAGAACGAGAAATTGCACGAGAACAGCGCCGCGTTAGTATGGAGCAAAGAAGGGCCTTAATTCGTGCTTCTCAAACACAAGAGCAAAGAGAGGCAGCCCGTGAAACGGCTAGGTTAGAAACGAGAAATCGTCGAGCTTATCGTACAGATGAACAGAGTAATCTTCAAAGTGCAAGAAGAAATGGTTCAAGTATTGATTTGAATCGAGCAGCGTTTCTGTATGATTGCACCATCGACTACAGCTTGCATCGTTTAGTTTGCATTGGTCCAATGGACGTTGTTTGCCAGCATTGTGGAGCATTGAAGTTTGCTGGTGAAACGTCTGGTTTGTGCTGCCTTAGTGGTAAAGTGAAATTGCCATTATTGGTCCCGCCACCAGAGCCATTGTACTCCCTGCTTTATGGCGAAACACTAGAATCACGACATTTTCTAGCGAACACTCAAAAATACAATGTCTGTTTCCAAATGACTTCATTTGGGGCGGAAATTATCGAAGAACACGGATATAATCTGACATTTAAGGTAATTTACGTTAAAAACTTTATTTTCTATCATTGTAAAAAAAATCTGGAATGTAGTTTGTAAGATTTCTGTATTTGTCTCTGAAATAAAAATGGCATGTTATTATTTGAAAAAAAAAGTGTTTGTAAATCTAACTATAACTATGGTTTTGACTTTACTCTTTTTTTACTTTGATTCAAGGCCAGATTTGCCATCGCATTGGATCATTGCAACCTATAGAAGATGCACAGCATAAATTCTTGCAAATATACTTCATGGGCAATATGGAAGAACAACTTAACCGGCGTCAAGGGATCAACACAGCTACGAAAAGAGCAATTCTCCAAGATCTGCAGCAAATGCTTCATGAACATCATGCATTGGTCAGGCTGTTCAAGACTGCTTTAGAGCGCATGCCAAGTGATGACTATAAAGTTGTGATCAGAGCAGATAAACGACCAGCTGGAACACATGAACGCACATTTAATGCTCCAACAATCGATGAAGTGGCAATCCTGATTGTTGGTGAAAACTTGGAAACACGTGATATTGTACTTACACGACGCAATACTGGGCAACTACAAAGAATATATGAAACACACCGTTCATATGACGCGTTACAATACCCGCTGATGTTTTGGCAAGGAGACGATGGATATCACTTTAATATCAAAATGATTAATCCATTGAATGGTAAGATCAATATTGTTGTTTTCATTTTAACTTGATATACATTTTATTCTGTTTGCTTTTAGTACTCAAAAAAAGTTGTAATTTCTAATTTAGTAGAGAGTAGCTGTAAGAGTCGTTAACCTATTACGGGTTCTAAAATACAATTTATACTGCATTTGTTTCAGGTGAGGAAACTACCAAGAAGGTTAGTTCGATGAATTATTACGCATATCGTTTGATGATTCGTGAAAATTCTGACAATTATTTGTTGCGATTTCGTCGACTGCTTCAACAATATTGCGTTGACATGTACGTTAAAATCGAAACGGAGCGCCTGACGTTCATTCGGTTGAATCAAGCTAAATTGCGTTCGGTAGAGTATATACTCTTCCGAACGCAATTGAACGCAATTTTCTGCTAATTGCATCGTGTAAATGGATATCCATTTACACGATGCAATTAGCACAGAAGGAGATTCAGAAAATGTTGGTCGATTGACTATTTTACCGGCGACATACATAGGTAGCCCGCGTCATTTGAATGAATATGCGCAAGATGCAATGACATATGTTCGTAATTATGGTCGGCCAGATCTATTCATTACATTTACATGTAATCCGAAATGGATAGAAATTATTCAATTGCTGCTTCCCGGACAAACATCAAGTGATCGACACGACATCACCGCACGTGTTTTCAGGCAAAAAATTCGGTCACTAATGAATTACATTGTTAAGCAACACGTCTTTGGGAATACTCGATGCTGGATGTATTCAATCGAATGGCAAAAACGAGGCCTACCGCATGCTCACATTCTGATTTGGTTAGTCGAAAGAATTCGGCCAGATCAAATAGATGACATCATATGTGCGGAGATTCCTGCTCCTGAAACCGATCCAGACCTACATGATGTTGTAGTCACGAATATGATTCATGGACCGTGTGGCACTATCAACCGACACTCACCGTGCATGGTCGACGGCAAGTGTTCCAAACGGTATCCACGAAAATTGACGGCAGAGACCATTAAAGGCAACGATGGTTATCCATTGTATCGGCGTCGATCGCCCGATGATAATGGTAGAACTATCACAACTAAAGTGAAAGGAAACGATTTCGTAGTTGACAACAGTTGGATTGTTCCATATTCGCCACTTCTTTCCAAAACATTCAAAGCACATTGTAATGTTGAGTATTGCAATTCGGTCAAGTCAATTAAATACATTTGCAAATATGTCACGGGAGCGACGTGGCGATTTTTGGTATCCAAACATCCAATACCAACGATGAAATCACGCGCTATCAAGTTGGTAGATATGTGAACTGCAATGAAGCAATTTGGCGTATATTTTCATTCCCTATTCACGAACGTCATCCCACTGTTTTACATTTGGGGGTGCATCTAGAGAACGGTCAGAGAGTATTATTCACAGCGTCGAATGCTGCTCAACGTGCCGAAACACCTCCAGCGACAACACTGACCAGTTTCTTTGCGATTTGTCAAAGCGATCCGTTCGCACGAACTTTGCTTTACTCAGAAATGCCACGTTATTACACTTGGAATGCTACATCGAAGAAATTTCAATGTCGGAAGCAAGGCGATGCAGTTCCTGGTCATACATATATGCGTTCTACTGATGCTCTTGGTCGTATTTACACAGTTCATCCGAAGAATGATGAATGTTTCTATTTGCGGTTGTTGCTGGTACATGTTCGAGGGCCAAATCATTTGAATCACTACGAACTGTTAATAGTATAATATGCCCCACATTTCGTGCAGCATGTCAAGAGCTAAATTTGCTTGAAAACGATACTCATTGGGACACGACAATCGCTGAATCAATTATTTCTGCATCTCAAGTCAGATACGCACATTATTTGCTATCATCATTTCAACATGCTTCCCATCGAACCCACGTGACCTGTGGAACAAATACAAAGATAACATGTCAGAAGATATTTTACATCGAATTCGCGTCAGCTCAAGAAATTCCGATCTTGAGGTGAATGACGAGATCCATAACCAGACTTTGCTCTTGATCGAAGATATGTGTTACCTCATGTGCGGCAGTTTGTTAGTTAGGTTAGGAATGCAAGCGCCAGATCGCGGAATGAATGACGCATTTAATAGAGAATTGGAACGTGAACGTGAATATGATCCACATGAACTAATCCAATCAGTTCAAACGAATGTACCTCTGTTGAATCCTAAGCAGAGGGAAGTCTATGATACACTGATTAATGTAATTGATGATGGAAATGGCGGCTTATTTTTTTTAGATGCCCCCGGTGGAACTGGGAAGACATTCCTCATGTCATTGATTTTGGCCACTGTACGTGCGAGATCTGAAATTGCGGTAGCAATTGCTTCTTCTGGAATAGCGGCCACATTGTTAGACGGATGCCGTACGGCTCACTCAGCGTTAAAATTGCCATTAAACCTTCAAACTACTGAACAACCGACATGTAACGTTTCGAAACACTCAGCAATGGTCAAAGTTTTAGTAGCATCAAAAATCATCATATGGGACGAATGCACAATGGCGCACAAACGCGCATTGGAAGCACTAGACCGAACATTAAAAGATCTGCGCAATGACTCGAGATGTTTTGGTGGTGCAATGATTTTATTATCTGGCGATTTCCGACAAACACTACCAGTCATTCCAAGATCTACTGCTGCCGACGAAATAAACGCTTGCCTCAAAGCATCAAATCTGTGGTGATATGTAAAGAAACTTCAACTGTCTGTAAATATGAGAGTTGCATTGTTGAACGATCTATCTGCTGATGATTTCTCGAAACAATTGCTGACTATCGGTAATGGCCGTATTCCTGTTGACAAATCGAGCGGTTTGATTTCATTTCCTACAAATTTTTGCAATTTCGTATCATCAAAAGACGAGCTTATCAACAAAGTATTCCCGGATAACATTGCTAACCACAAAAATACTAAATGGTTAAGTGAGCGAGCAATTTTGGCCGCTAAAAATAAAGATGTAGATGACTTCAATTTTATAATTCAAAATCAAATCGTAGGGACTCTGTATTCATTCAAATTTATCGACTGTGTAACAAACGAAGAAGAAGCTACTAATTATCCAACTGAATTTTTAAACTCCTTAGATGTGCCTGGTTTACCACCGCACAATTTAAAACTTAAAGTTGGCTCGGTAGTCATCATGCTTAGAAATTTAAACCAACCAAAACTGTGTAATGGAACGCGTTTGGTGATAAGAAAACTGATGAGCAATGTGATTCACGCGTCGATACTTAAAGGAAAATTTAAAGATGAGGAAGTTCTTATTCCAAGGATTCCGATGATCCCAACGGATATGCCCTTTGAGTTTAAACGAATTCAATTCCCGATTCGTCTTGCCTTCGCCATGACGATCAACAAATCACAGGGCCAATCCTTGACTATTTGTGGCCTCAATATAGAAAATGCATGTTTTTCTCATGGTCAATTGTACGTGGCATGCTCACGTGTCGGCAAATGTCGTTTACCACAAAGTACTTGAATGAAAATCCTATTAATGAATTAATCCGAGTTTTTTTTTTCCAATCTGCACAACATAGTTTTCAATCATTTTTTTCTGACATGAGTTTGAAGTACTTAATTATTATTTTTTATTTATTTTTATTTTTATTCTCATTCTGTATGTAGGTATGTTTTCATCATCATTCATCATAATAAAATATTTTTTTGTTTCTATCTATATAAATATATTATTTTGTATCATTTTTTTACTTTCATCAAAGCCTAAATTAGTTCAGCTAAAAAGTAACACGACATTCATTGACTGTTAGGCGGTACGAAGTTCGCGGGGTCAGCTAGTAAACTTATAAAAAAACGCCTTCTGCATCAAGCCCTTGACCCAGCTGCCTAACACGAGCCTCTGTAGGTGGTGGTCGAGGCTCTCGGCTATTAAACCATGAGCAGATACGACTATCGGAACAATAATCGCCGAATCCACATCCCACATGTCGACAATCTCGTGAGCTAAGTCCAAATATTTAATTTGTTTATCTTTTTCTGCTTTCATGAGATTCTCGTCATGCGGCACAGTGATATCGACAATTATTGCAAGGCGTTTTAACCGATCTATTATCACTTTATCTGGTTTGTTGGCTATAATAGTCCTATCAGTGATAATAGACCGATCCCAAAAGCATAACCATTTTCAAGAACTGGGTCGGGCACATACCTGTAATAAGGAATCTCTAAGTCAACAAGGTTATATTTTAGAGCAAGTTGTTGGTGGATAATCCTGGCTACTTGTCTGTGCAAATACTCACCGTTCGCAAGACGAGAACAACCAGAAATAATTATGTCTTAAAGGTTCTCCGGGACGATGACATGCCCGCAAGATGTGTAGCGTCCCATCTTTGAAAATAAATCTCCGATAGTTATTCGTCATCATAACTACGTCAGTAATTACACAGATTAAACCTTCAGTTTCTCTAAAGAGATCACCGGAACCTCATTTAACACAACATACAACCTCATTACTGACGAACGTGGGTGGTGCATTCGGCATGAAGTCCATAGACAACGTACCTTTCTATCCAGAGCTTCTAATTCCGTCTGAGTCCATTTAAGTATGCCAAAAGAGTATACTAAGACTGGCATGGCCCAGTCGTTAACAGCCCGTACCTTGTTACCGCCTGACACCTGACCGCCTTCAGTACTTTCTTCAGGCGGCCAAAGAAACGGTCCTGCAACGTCTCTTTTATGTCAGTCTCAGCAATACACAGAGCTTGGGACATACCTAGATATTTATAGGTTTCGGTTGCGGAGAGCGATCCAAATCGTGTGAAATTCGAAAGACTGACTCCTTCAGATTCCACAATCCCGCCTCTTTTCACATGCGTGACCGCACACTTATCTACCCCGAACTCCATACTGATAGCCTTACTAAAAGTTTCAGTAACTTTTAGCCATCAATTCGGGGCCACTAGGAACAATCCATGTAAAAAAGGTGGGATAAAATTTGACCCTCTCTCCGCATCCGATAGCCTAACCCTGAACCCTCTAGTAGCGTACTGAGAGGATTCAGTGCACAATGGACTCAGACTATCGCCCTTTTTTTTTTTTTTTAGTTCCGCGGCACAAGGCTGCGGTCGCTCTAACGTCCGTTGCCGGGCGTCTCTGGTTACAAGCAGAACGTATTTCCAGTGGCGCCCGGCGGACTTTGACCACCTCTGTGGTTTCTGCGGGGGTTGGGTCGGGATGAGTATTCCGCGTCGTTGGGGTAGGGTTTTATCCCCGCGTCAGTGAGTGAATCTGTTGCGTGCTATGGGGCAAAGGCCCGCAGCACGCAACCCTTCTAGCCTGCTTCTGTAAGGACGACGGGTGGCGATCCCGCCGTCCTCAGGCCCCGATCATGGAGGTCGATGGTCTTGGGCGTAGATGAGTCTGCGGCGCCCTCGCCGCTGACTACGGAACTCGGCGGGGAGGGTACGCTCCCTCTCCCTCTCAGCCGCCTCCTTCGCGAGCACGACTTGCTCGCAGAAGGACACGGCCGCGTTCCACCTACTCCCCCTGGAGACCATGGCTTGAAGCATGGTCTCCAGCGAGAGGGTATCCACGCCCAGACCAGTGGGTCTGGGCGAGTCAACGCCCGTATTGACGGGCGTTGACTCGCCCACGCTGAGCACTCCACCAACGTGTGGAGTGCGGTGTCGTCGTCGGAAACCTCGCAGTGTTGACACCGGGGTGTGACCTCACGACGGATGCGAAACAGATAGCTACCGAAGTATCCATGCCCGGTAACGATCTGCGTCGCACGATACGTGAGGTCACCATACTGCCTCTGCAGCCAATCGTCCATGATCGGTCTCACCGCCGCGATGATGGTGGCACCCCACTTGGGTTGCTCAAGTCGCACCCCCATGACTCCATGAGATCCTGTCGGAGTTGGGACCGCCGGTCATCGATTTCCCGAGACGCAGGCCTGTGGTCCCGCTCCAGCGCCTCCTTGCGCCATTGGAACAATGACGCAAGGGCTCTCGCTTCCAGGTCCCATGGAGGGGTCCCGGCTAGGAGACATGCAGCCTCTCCGGAGATCGTGCGGTAGCCCCTTATTGTTTTGACGGCCAAGGTCCTCAACGGTCTGTTAAGGAGCGTTGAGTTGTTGGCCGTCAACCGCGCCGTCCATACGGGAGCCCCGTATAGGGCCATACTCCGCACGATCCCCAGGTACAGTCTCCTGCAGGAAGCGTTGGGTCCCTTTAGGTTGGGCATCAGTCGCGAAAGCGCGACCGATGCCTGTGTCACCTTGGGGACCAAACTTCGGAAATGTGGTCCGAAGTTCCATCGGCTATCAAGTACGATCCCTAGATACTTCATCCAGGGCTTGATACCGATGCTAACGCCTCCCACATTTATGCTGGAACCTTCAGGTGGACCGTTCCGAGGTCTGTGAAAACACAGAACCTCGGACTTGTGCAAGGCCACCTCCAGTCCCAGCCGCGGTATCCGACCCACGACTTGAGCAACACCCGTCGTGACCTTGAGTGCTGCCTCCTGGTACGTTGCACCCCGCGCCGTGACGAGGGTATCGTTGGGGTAGCACGTTACGCCGACGCCCTCAGGCAACGCACCCCGCAGCACCCAGTCGTAGCCGATGTTCCACAGAAGCGGCCCCAGGACCGACCCCTGCGGAGCTCCGCATGACACATCTCTCCGAGCTGGCCCGAGCCAGCTGGGGAAAGCTATGGCCCTCTCCGAGAGATAGGTCCCGACAATACGACGGAGGTAGAGAGGCGTTTCGTGATACACGAGCGCCTCCCTAACGCAGCTCCATGGCAAGGCGTTGAACGCGTTGGCGATGTCAAGAGACACCGCCACCACCACCTTGCCCTGCGAGACTGCTTCCTCCGTCAGGCTCTTGACGCCCATGATCGCGCTCACGGTGGAGCGTCCCCGACGGAAACCGTACTGGTTGTCCGCCAGGTCTGGCCCCACCGTCGAGAGATGCTCGACGAGGCGTTCCGCGATAATTCGCTCAAAGAGCTTACACACCTCGTCGAGCAACACGATCGGCCGGTATCCGGACGGGGCGCTAAAGAGCCCCATCAGTCGAGGCCCGAGTTCTTCGAGGGCCAGGACCCATGCACGGCCAGGAATGCCGTCGGGTCCGGGGGCAGTGATTTTCCGGCGTTTAAGCCGGAGTACTGCCGCACCTAGCTCCCCCACCCTGACTTCGGGTACGTCGTCTTCACTGATGCTATCCGCGTCGGGCAGAGACGGAGCCATGCGCGGAGGAACGTGCTCCTCCGCGTTCGTTGGAAACAGGGAGCCCATGACCCGCTCCAGGTGCTATGGCTGGATACTCTGGGTCAGTGGGGGCGCCCTAGGTCGGATTTTTTTACCTGACCTGTAGGTACGGGCGCCCCCATGGGTTCTGCTGCAGGGTCTCCAGGAGCTCCTCGCGGGCCGTAGTCTTGACCCGCTTTATTGTCTCCTGGAGATTACCTTTAACCTCCCTGTAAGCCTGATAAAGCTCCGCCTCTCGGGTTGCCGCGTCGTCTGGGCGGCGATGCCTCCGGCGAAACCTGGTGTACTGGCGGCGGGCGGAGATGCATGCTGCGCGCAGCTGTGCAATCTCCGGCGACCACCAGTACACCTGCTTCCTTGCCGGTCTGGGTGTAACCCTAGTCATCGCCGCATCACAGATTTGCGACATGGCTCTCCTGAACCACTCCGCCTCGGCATCCACATCGGCAGGTCGGTCCGGTGCCGGAATCCAGGCCTGCACGATGGATGCCTCCAGGAGAGCCTCCCGATCCAGATGGTGAAGTGCCCAACACGGATCCGGGGGATTTTCTACCGGCTGTGGGAGGTCAGGTGGGGGGATGACATCGAACCGGATGTACAGATGGTCCGAGTGCGTCTCCTCACCCTCCTCCACGTGCCAGCCAGTAATACGGGCGGCGAGGGCAGAGGTCGCGAACGATACGTCTACGACCGAGCTGGTCCCCCGCCGCCAGAAGGTGGCGACATTCCCCCGGTTGAGGACCTCCAAACTACGTGTTCTGGTCCAGTCCTCAAGAAGCCTCCCCTTGTCCCTGGTTTCCCGGGAGCCCCACGCCACACTCCAGGCGTTGAAGTCTCCCAGGAGCAGAACAGGGCGAGGACGGCACGCAGCGAAGACGACGTCGAGCTCAGTGAGCCAAAGCTCAAACTGAGTCTCGTCCAGTGTCGGCGAGATGTAGGTGGCCACGACTGCCAACCCGTCGTAGTCCGCCGCAACACACCCGCGGCCCCTTGCAATGATCGCAAGGCGCGAGCTGTCTGCGGCGGACCCCCCGAAGATAAAACAGGCCGAGCCGTCCTCGTCCACCGGGCTTCCCGGGTGGACGTAGTACGGCTCGGCGACCACGGCCAAGTTTATGGACCACTGCCGGATGCTCTGGTATAGAAGATCCTGAGCAGCGCGGCAGCGGTTCAAATTCACTTGCAGGATGCGGATATGGGCGTCAGACATTAATGGACGTCCATATCAGCATCCCGCCGAGAAACATCTGGCCGTGCAGTAGTGGCACCCCCACCGCTCTCAGCGGACGGACGAGGCTTTGGCCTCGAGGCGGCGCAGGTTGTGCTGCCGACCCGGTGGTCCGCAGTCTTGCCCTCCGCCTCGCATCTAAAGCAGCGAGGTGGGGCATCACAGGCACTTGCCTTGTGACCGGGCCGGCTGCAGCGGAAGCACCGATCGCCCACGGTGACTTCCGCTGTGCACTGCATTCCGACGTGTCCCACTACCATGCACCGGAAACATCTGGTTTCCCGGGCACGAAGGAGGTGCACCTGCGCCTTTAGGAAGCCCCCTACGAGGAGGCTTCGTCCGTCCGCCACTTTCAGTGCCACCGTGACGGGGCACTGGACGACTGTCGTGCCATGGCCAGTGAGGCTGAAGGAGATCTCTCCAGCCTTCACTTGGTCACGGGGACAGCCGCCCGCCTCCACGATTGCGGAAATAAGCTCCTCCGTCGTGGCCGCGTCATCCAGACCGGAGACGCGCAATGCAGCGCATTTGGTGGGTCTGGTGACGCGGACGGCTTCTGTGTCCAGCGCGTCCCTAAGCTGCGCTGCTAGGGCGTCAGCTTTAGGGCTGCTGGAGGCGCGGGAGACCTCGAGGAGGTGAGCCCTGGTGCGTGTCGTCTTGCACCGGAGACCCCCCTGGATATCGAGGGCTGAGAGGTCGACTGAGGCTTTAACTTGCCTCAGGACATCAGCGTACCCCACACCCCTCTCCACACCCTCCGTCGTCACCGTAAGAACGACGGCTGTTGAGCGAGGAGCGCGGGGCTTCTTCGGCGCCTTCGCCACGGCGGCTTTGGCCGCTTTCTTGGCGGCCTTCGTCTTCCTCTTCTTGGCCCCCACTATCTCCCATCCCTCCCGTCCGGAGAGATGTAAATAAGCAGCGGGAACGACGTTAGAGGAAGAGGAGGCGGCAGGGGTGCCACTCTTCTTGCCGCGCCCCTTGGCCTTCCGCGCCTGGGCCGCGGTCTCGGCCGGCCTTGGTGGGCACCGTGGTGGGCGCTGTGGGGAGCGCCGTCTTCGGTGCTGGTCCAGCCGTCGGAGGAGGAGGCGGCAGCATGGGACCGGGAGGCGCCTTGACCACCTTGGTCAAGTCAGCGACCTCCCGCCGTAGGTCGTCCATCTGCTTCCGGGAAGCAGCGAGCTCCACCTCCAGGCTCGTCACCTGCTTCCGGAGCCTCGCCTCCTCCTTAGTGACGCTCCACGCGAGGAGCTTATCGAGGGAAGATTGGGCTTCACCCACCAGTGAAGCCACAATCTTCTTCCTCCCTGCCACGTTCCTATTGCCCCGTATGGCAGCGTTCATGCGGGCAAAAACGCTCTTCAGCTCCCGTGCGGGCGGCCCACCGATTTCCCTCTGACTTCGCTGGGACAGTACAGAGGACGGAGGAGGCGTTGGCGGCCGCCTTCTATACGCGTCAAGACGCGTACGCACCGTCTTGACCGGCACCTCCTCCTCCGAATCGCTGGAGAGGAGGGACCCCCACCCGGAGCAGCTGGTGCTTCGGTCGCGCGGCGGCCCCCCCTTCTCGAAGACCCCCTTCTTCGTCGCAGAAGAGGAGCGGCCCTTCTTCTTCACACTGCTGGGAGCTGACCCATCGTCAGTCCCAGCAGCATCAGTTCCTTGGGGCGTCGAAATCGCGCTGCAGCTAGGCGGCACGACGCGAGCCCCCAAATCAATTGGCATCGGAATCAGTTGTTCGTGCATAGTTTCGTCGGTTGACACTGCCCGGGAAAGGGCAGTGTCGGGACCGGAGGTCTTTTCGAGGTTATCCATAATCGCAAAAATTGGCCAATCGCAAGTTCAGACTAAATACGTTCGGTCACCCAACTTGCCACTGCGTTACCGTGGTCAAGTTGGGGTCCAGGGCGGACGGCGAGGACGTAGTATTTAATCACTTGGGGCCCCCAGACTATCGCCCTGGAATATTCCTCTCTCGATCCCTATTGGTACACCACCTCCTAGAATTTGACGACATTGCCTCATACATGACCTCAAAAAGGTGCACAGAGTTGCACTTTATTATTATTATTTATTATTCAATTGTTATTACTGGAATATAACTCACAATGGTTGCACAAACTAGATGTGCCTGTCATAGCGATAGCCACTGATGCAGGCACGAATGTCAAACAATTCATTGGCAATACAATGAACTTGGTTGCTTTACAATCGGCCTGCACCAATTCTCTGTAGAACAAAAGCTGATTTTCATACTATGGGAGTGATCTATGACTACTATTATTTAATATTATAGTGGGAATGGCGATAAATTTCATCAGAGCGTGAAGTGTGTCAATATGTCTGTATCCGATTCGAATCAAATCCGTCACAAAGAAAGTTCGATCCGAGTTAAGGTTTATCTACAAATATGAAATGCATAGCCTACTCGCGCACAAAGTGTTCCGTACCAAAACGGCAAAAAAAAATCACGTTTATTGTATGGGAGTCCCCTTAAATATTTATTAAATTCTGTTTTTTAGTAGATATTTGTTGTTATAGAGGCAACAGAAATGCATAATCTGTGAAAATTTCAACTTTCTAACTACTTATCACGGTTAGTGAGATAAGAGTAAGAATAAGAATAAATTTATTGTGTGAATAAAATTTACAATTTTGATTCTAGAAGCTCCTTTTAAGCAAAATATGCTTGTGTTAAACAAATGTAAGGAACCTCCTAGGTTCCTTACATTTGTTTAACTTTTATATTCACATCTTTTTTTTTATAGTTATTGTCAACTTACAAATTTTATTTATAGGCTATAAGTGTGTGTTTTTTTTTGTAGGAGTGTGAATGTACGTGTGTTTGTGTGGATGTGTGTCCATTATGTCGTAGTTGATTAAGTCGAGAGTGGATTAATGCACTTAATTATGATGGTTTTACGTTCAAAGTAAAGTTTAGTATACAAATCCAATTCCTTGAGATACAGCCCAAGACAGACAGAAGGACAGACGGACGGACAGCGAAATCTCATTAATAGGGTTCACGTTTTACTTTTTAAGATACGGAACCCTAAAACTAGGTATTTTCTTAATTCTTGTCTAGATTTTCTTGCTGTTTTCAGACACACACACACACACGTGTCACAGCGGGAACAGATTTTGAGTGTCCGTTATTACGAAGGTAATACGAAATAATAATATACAGAAATTAAAAAATCATAGTATAATAATAAGAAATCGGTAGAGTAAAACACTAATATTAATAACACACATACACACACATATCACGTCTATATCCTCGAAGGGGTAGGCAGAGGCGCATTACACCCACAATTTGCCAGTATTTTTAGTCCCACGTAATAGGGGGCAAGCCTATTACCATCCGTAAAGTGGGTTATGTCCAAAATGGCCAAATTGATTTTATAAAATACGCAGCTGTATTATAATTTTGAAAACTAAATTTGAAACCCGTTGCCTCAGATGAAATGTTGATGAAAGGCAACATAATCTTACGGGCCAGCCGACTTTCTCAAATCTCTAATATTAATAAATAAATACATAATCATTATAGCTCGCCGCCTTTTTAGAGACATTGCTAAACGCTTAATCGATACTCCTCAGGACCAGAAGGCTGGCTATTTTCTGGCCTAAAGAATATATCGCCATCCAACGTGGCAACACAGCCAACATTCTGGGAACCTTCCCAGTCGGCAATGACGCGGAGGATTTTATATTTTTTACGATATTTTGTAATGTAAATATTTTTAGTATATAATTATGTATATTGTAATTCTTATTGTAAACATAGTTCTGATATGTAATAAAACTAACAATATCAGCCTTATATAAAACTCCTAGTTGCATAATATCAATTTACGATTTTGGCTTCCGTCCAATATTGGAAGCCTCTTCAAATGTGTCAGGCAACTTGCATCCTAATGTTTCAGGTGTTAAGAACATTAAGGCACCAGACAACACCCCAAACGACGCAAATAGTACAAATGGTAATTGTTCAAACCATTGGTCACCCTGGAAAAATTGAGAATCTTTAATAACACTTCCTGCTACGAGTATATATAGGATAGGAGATATCTCTGGTAGGAAAGCGTTACGAAGCAATTAAAAATATAAAATACGAAACGTAGATAGAATCACGTTGTGCCCCGGAAATGCTGATAGGGCACACAAAATCAAAACAATCCAAAATAGCAGTTCTTATACTCCATTTCTATAGGAACTTAACTAAATAAAACTAATAAGGTAAACAATAAAAAATGGCCGTTGACGTGCATTAGACACGCCGAATGTCAACTGGAAACTCGACTACCTGAGTGAAATATTCTTAAAATCTAGTTAAGTACCAAAAGAAATACAGTTTACGAAACCAGTAATAATACTCACGATTGCCGGTGTAAGAGGAGCTACTATACCCCCAATTCTGCCTATCATAGAGGCAAATGCGAAGAGACTGTGACGATGGCTAGTTGGATATAATTCCATAGTATAAATATACAATGACGTCATCACCATTGCAATTGCGAATTTAGATATCATGTATATTGCTAGTGCGGCTGCATATTGCTCTAAATAGAAAAAAATTATAATCAGACACGCATACAAAATCAGATCTTTATCCACCGAAAGAGGCGTTTCCTTAACCCACATTATCTCATGATACTTTACACTGACATATTATTTACGGATATTTAGCCAGTTATATATTTAATTATTTAAAGTAGGCCTTTGCCTTTCCCTTTTGGAAATTTAAGTTGCCTTGGATTCCTAAGATCTTGGTGGTATTACACCTATTCAATGGTTTTATACTAAAGAAAACTAGAAACTTACCCTTGTCTACGAATACGTATGCAATTTGACAAGCCGCACAAGACCAATAAGCAAAGATCAGAACAGGCTTCCTTCCAATCTTACCCAACAGAAAATATGCTGTCCAATACCCAGGAATTTCTACAGCTGATATTGCAATGAAGTTCAGATATCTATTTCCAGACAGACCTACAGCGTTAACGGACAGGCCATAGTAAATGAAAGTATTTGTGATCCACCACACCGGTGCAACTATACATCGAATCAATATTCTCTTGTGCTGCCAAACTAGTACGACCAACCAAGGTTCCTTACTCTTAAGTTCATTTTCTATTGCTTTTAATTTCTCTTCTTCTAAAGCATTGTCACGTAAAGCTTGCAAAGATTTTTCAGATACATGCGTTCCATTAAAATTTGCAACTTGCCTTAGTAATGCGTCTGAATCATCAAACCGCCCCTTACTCATGTACCAACGTACAGATTCGGATATGAGCCATATATATAAAATTGATAGAAACTGAGGTGTATAGAGCGCTAGTAAGAGGTATTGCCAATGTGGTACACCCCAGGCTATGAAACCTAGTAATACTTGGCCAACAGAAAACATAGTATTCATTGAGGCACCAGCTGCGGTTCGATATTTTGGCCCCATTAGTTCCATAACTGAAAAAAATAATAGATGAATGCTTACAACAAACTTTGTTTCATTCTTGGGAATCATTATTATCCACCAAAACTTTCAAGATTATTAATTTAGATTTGTAGTTTAATTTAATACGAATATGTAGAAATAGGTGTATTATAATTTTTGATAACCTTGAATATAGTATGTAGATATTTAATGTAGCAACTTACGTAAAATATAACTGCTTGAAAAACTTCCAGAGCCGAGGGCAGCCTCAACAAATTTCGCTATTATAAAGAAGAGGTACGATGGTGACCAGTATCTAATTATACCAATCCAAGCTGAGTTGACGGCATTAACGATAAGAGCAACACGACGACCCCAGTTATCTGATATGAATCCTGTCAAAGGGAGGGCCGCGAGGGTACCAGCCGTGCCGATGGTTCCTACTAATGTTCTTGTCCATTCGTCACATGCTAGCCCAAACTGTAAAACAAATAAATCTCGTTATGTTACCTGATATCAACGGCTTTATGCAGTAGTTTTGTAATTCCCAATTGACATTTATAAAGCTAAAGTTACTCCTTCAGTACTGTTAAAATCAGTTCAACCATTTCAGAGCCAGAATAAATAGATAGAAAGACAGACAGCGAATAGTTTTGTGGAAGTTTTTGATTTGGAATTACAAACAGACACTTCAAATGTATTTTTTTAAATGTATTATGTACAGGTTACATGAGAACAGTTACAAAGGTGTGCAAAGGGGCTCTACCAACATCTTTAGGGCCCCAGCGACCTCACCTGCTAGTGGCGCACCTGCTGATAAACGGACGAGGCTCGTTAATTTACGGTACCTATGGAGTGGCTTCGGCCCCTACGTGGGTACCAGGTGGTACAACAGTGTTGGTCCGGGGGGGTACCACCGTGCAGCTGTGCTAAAGCCCCCCAAGTAACCCAGCCCAGGCTGGGTTGCGTTAGGGGTTCAGCAGCTGCACCGCCGGGCCCGGGGCGATGTATGGTGCAGCAGGCATGGGACCAGTGGGGGCGAAACGGAGTCTAGTGTGGGTGGTGTGGGTCGATTCGCCGGCCAGGGAGACCCTTAGCAACGGCGTTGCCGCGGCCACCCGCAACACAGTCATGGGGCCCGCCTGGGGCCAACCACCCCAGGAGGCTGCCCCACATGTTGCGCATAATCCTGATGTGGGATCGCCGCTCCGGGTGGTAACCGGTGTGGGGTAGCGGCGGCCTTGCATCAGGGGGGTTTGGGAGCCCTTCCGTCCGGCGAGTCGGCTCCGACCTAACCACACGGTTCTAGACAAAGCTAGCCCCTGCGCTTTGTCACTTACTGCTGCACCAAATGTCGCCCTGTCTTCACGCTTCTTCTTCAAAATCTACAATGGCAGTGCAACAAAAAAGAAATAAACGTTACACAGTGGCCCTAGGAAACCCCACAACTTCACATTTCGAGGTGGAGTTCACTAACGTCCGTGGACTCCATGCGAACCTCGATACCGTCCACCACCACCTTGAGACGGCACGGCCCGCTGTGATGTTCCTCACGGAGACACAAATACGCCGCCCTGATGACACGTCTTACCTGTGTTACCCCGGCTATGTCATCGAGGAACAATTTCGAGACAAAGCCGGGGTGTGCGTGTTCGTTAGGGCGGATGTTTGCTGCCGCCGGTTGCGCTGCCTAGAGAACCCCTCCAATTCCGTCCTTTGGCTGCACGTAGACTATGGCTCTATGAGCCAGATCTACGTGTGCGTCTACCGATCCCACACAGGGGATTCTGAGACAACAAAGCTCTTCCAGTACCTCAGCGAGACGGCTGATGAAGCGCAGGTGCGGTTCCCGAACGCTGACCTAGTATTTCTGGGGGACTTCAATGGCCATCACATTGAATGGCTGGGGTCCATCAAGACTGATCATGCGGGTAGAGCCGCCCATGCGTTCGCCCTCTCCCACGGTCTGACCCAGATGGTATGCGGGATCACCCGGATACCAGACAGGTCAGATCACGCGCCCGCTCTGCTGGATCTACTGCTGACGAGTCGCCCAGCCCAGTACAGTGTTTCGGTAGGAGCCCCACTGGGTAGTTCCGACCACTGTGTTGTTCACGCTGGCATGAAGGTGTCACCTCCTGCACGTCCTGTACAAACGTCACGACGACTATGGCACTACTCGTCAGCGGATTGGGACGGTCTACGCGATTATTATGCGTCCGTCCCCTGGAGCCAGCGCTGCTTTGTAGGAAAGGCTCCTTCGGATAGTGCTTCTGCTATTGCTGGCGAGATCAGTTTAGGGATGGATTATTACATCCCTTTCACTGATGTCGCCAGTATCCGCAGAGCCCGTCCCTGGTCCGGGCGAGATTGTGTCAAAGCTGTTCGATAAAAACAGTCGGCATATCGCGCCTGGATCAGGGCCCGAGCTGTGCGCGACCCAAACGTGGGCCACCTCAAAGCAGCGTACATCCGGGCCACAAAGTCGAGTAAGAGGGCCTTTAAGAGAGCGGATGCCCAGCGCGTCGCGCGGCTTGGTCAGGAGCTCACTTCCCATCCCACGGGCAGCCGTGGATTCTGGCAACTGGCCAAAGCCGTGCAATCTAACTTTTGTCAGCCCTCGCTGCCACCGCTGCGTTACTTAGATGGAACACTGGCTCACAAAGCCCAAGAGAAAGCGGATATGCTCGCAGACCTCTTTGCGGCTAATTCCCGGGTCGACGACCGTGGCCTGCATCCCCCCGCCATCGCCAACTGTGGCCACACAATGCCTGATATTGTTATCAGGCAATGTGATGTACGGGCAGTGCTGCGGTCACTCGACACGCGGAAAGCCAGTGGCCCTGACGGCATTCCGGCGGTGGTGCTACGAAAATGTGCAGCTGAGTTGTCTCCAGTATTAACGCGTCTGTACCGCCTGTCATACTCTTCAGGGTTCGTGCCGGAGGTCTGGAAGGAGGCGAACGTACAACCGATCCCCAAGAAAGGGGATCGGTCCGATCCAGGCAACTATCGACCCATAGCTGTCACCTCAGTCATTTGCAAGGTGCTTGAGCTCCTTATAAATAAGCAGCTCATGCAATTCCTAGAGGATCACTCGCCAATCAATGATCGACAATACGGCTTCAGGCCAAAGCGATCAACGGGTGATCTTCTGGCATTCGTAACGCATGTCTGGGGTGGGGCTATGGAAAGGCACGGCGAGTCCTTGGCTATTAGCCTGGACATCGCCAAAGCCTTCGATAGGGTCTGGCATGCTTCGCTCCTTTCCAAGCTTCCGGCATATGGTCTACCTCCTCAACTGTGCAGCTGGATTGCCAGCTTTTTAAACGAGCGCCGAGCGCGGGTCCTCTGCGATGGCCAGGCTTCTCGCTTCTTGCAAGTGAATGCCGGGGTACCGCAGGGGTCCGTACTATCACCCACTCTCTTTCTTCTGCATATCAATGATATGCTATCCCTCGGGAACATTCATTGCTATGCAGATGACAGCACACTGCACGGGAGTTACTCGGTTCGTCTGACGGCGGGGTGATCTGAGATTGAGGAGGAGAGACGACGACTCGTGGGTGATCTCGACCGTAACCTCGACAGTATCTCTCAATGGGGTACCGAGAACCTGGTCGAGTTCAATGCCCGCAAAACACAGGCGTGTACATTTACTGCGAAGAAATCCCCTTTCCTTCCCTCTCTTCAGAATGCATTATTACCAATGAAGGACAACCTTGATATCCTTGGCATAGACGTTCGTCGAGAGCTCAATAATAAAAACTACATCGAAAGATGTATAGGGCTAGCTTCGCGGAAACTAGGAATACTGAATAAGGTAAAGAGATTCTTTACACCGGACCAGAGGTGTCTGCTGTACAAGACGCAGATTAGACCCTGCGTCGAATACTGCTCTCACCTCTGGGATGGCTTCGCGAAGTATCTGCTGGACGCTCTCGACGCTATGCAGCGACGGGCTATCCGTATTATAGATTGTCCGGAGGTAACGGGAAGCCTTGAGCCGCTAGTTCAGCGCCGAACAATAGCTTCCTTGGCCGCATTCTACCGTATTTACCACGGCGAGTGTTCTGAAGAGCTCTTCAATCTGATCCCACCCTCTTCCTTCCGATCCCGAACGACTCGTGCCGGGCAGAGATGCCACCCCCACACAGTGGATAGCATGTTCGCGAGAACCGAACGTTTTAAACGTTCGTTTCTCTGCCGAACGATAGTGGCCTGGAACGCCCTGCCTGTGCACGTGTTTCCTCCCACATATAATCCTGGGTTCTTTAAGCGGAGCGTGAAGAGGCACATCAGTAGGTCGTCAAGTTGCAAGTTGAGGGCCACTCTCAATAGTAATGTGTGCTGTGAGAGTGGCCCACAATCGCTAGACGTCGTCACGACTTACCACCAGGCGGGCGGCGTCAATTTGGCGAACCAAATATAAAAAAAAAAAAAAAAAAAAAACAAGATGTTATATTAAGAGGAGATATTGGGACAGTTAAGTTGACAGCCGCTAAGACAAAGAGGAGTAAGTAGAGCAGTATCATTCAACGCAGCACTACACCCGTTAAGGCTTCACGAAAGAAGCCTTGTGACGCAGAAGGGTTCAATGTAGTGGTGAAGAAGAAGAGGAAGCCCTCCTGCAACCAGTGTGGTACTGCTTCAAGAACCATCGAGCAGCACTTCCGCGCAGAGGCCTCAACCACGATGGTCTACGTATCTCGTGTTCACCATACCACGAAGGTCGAAGACTTCGTGAACTACCTCCAGGTAGCTCTTCTGGAGGTAGAGAAGCCTTAACGGGTGTAGTGCTGCGTTGAGTGACACTGCTCTACTTACTCCTCTTTGTCTTAGCGGCTGTAAGGGTGCAGGCCGTTGCAGTTGCGTAGTCACGCAGCCGAGGAGCGGGCAACGTAACCGTAGTTAAAGTCTTTGCGGGGGAAGAGGCAGCGGCGGGGGCGGCGAGGCGCGTACTCATGTTCGAGACACACGCTACCGCCACTGGACCCTCAGGCGAGTTAAATTCCGCTGACTCCAAAGTGCACACTGACGCATTTGCTTGCGCACCTCTATGTGCATTGACATTATTACAAGCCACGTCCGGCGACCTACTAACCGAATTACAGCGAAGTAACAATTCCGCTTGTAAGCCACCGATAGTTTTATCCGATGCCTAATTTTGTCAACGCATCGGCAAGGCTGGACTTCACGAGCGCGATGTCCTTGTGCAGTCGTGTGACATCGACGTGGCTGAATCCCACCGGATGGAGCTTATAGAGCTCCTTGGCGACGAAATCTGGCACGTCATCAAGGTCAGCTTCAGCAGGGTAATGATATCCTGCACACTCCGTTCCCTTCCATCCCTCCTGCGAGACGGCATCTGGGTAGATTTTCCGGTCGACTGGAACAGCGATGCCTTCCCACTGCAGATATCCTCCTCCTTGAAATTGGATTTGCATATCTGCATGATCTCATCAATGGTGTCTATTGCATTCTGGATGAACGCTATAGCTCGTTCACGATGATCGTCCTGTTGGTAGCCATCGTGGCGGGCGTATAATTCATTACGAAAGTGCATAAGCGAGGCGCGACCGTTTGCGACCGCGCATCTACTAATGATTATCTGCCCTGTAACGGCAATAAGCATACCAAACTACCGGCCGAGTATGAGTGGGTATCCCTTCGGTGATATAGGTGTCATGATTAGTATAAGCCGCGGAAGATGACAATGGGATTGGCGACCATGTTGGTAGTGATAGTGACGTAAATTAACCTACAATACTGTTTTGTTATCCGTTCCTTTCAGCGATTGATGACGGAGTGGTTATCGTAACAAGGTTCTATGCCACCACTTCGTGCGCGGGTTATGTGTATTTTGTGAAATATAGTGACAGTTAGGTGATTTTTATACTCACATCGTATGCTACGGTCAAAGTGTTTTCATAGACATACTCATCGCAGTCTTGCTCATGAGATGTATTAAATAGTGTAATGGGACATGTCTCACTCTCCACCGCTAGAGAAACCGCAGTTAAATTTCCATACCGTCGGCAATTGTCAGTGACATTATCTTTATTTAGTGGTACTGCATTAGTTAACCAATATGGTGCAAATTCTGGATTTTCACCATCACATTCTGGTATTAAACACCTGGAACAAAATACAGGTAGTTTTCTTCTTTTCTAATATTATAATGAGAGAAAAGACTTATATTTTTGTATGTTTGGAAACAATACACTCAAAAAGTACTGAACCGATTACTAGAATTGTTTCACTGAGTAGCCTGAATCCGCCGTGTAAATCCAAATAAAAAAAATACATTTGGTTTTCATGACTTTAAACAAAATCTTTTCATGGCCTTTGTGCGCTTGCCACGGAATATTATACTAAACTTACTATATATATTTATTGTACTAATTACAATATTTTATCAAATAAAATCATCTAGTTATTGAATGTCTAGAATCAAAATAGCATTAACGAGCGAAGCAAGTGTGATACATCTATCAGACTTCATCGGTGGCGCAGCGCAGTGTATGCGACTGCAATCCTGTCCGATCCCCGAGTCGAATCAAATATTTATTGTGTGATCCACATAAAATCGTTTCGTAGTTTGGGCATTTGCTGTGTACATCTAGTATGTATTAAGAAACACTTTATCCTCAGAGCCTTAGAGAGCACGTTAAGCCTTCGCTCGATCCCAATTGTCATACGAACACCTATGGCAGTCGTTACGGATATCGCCCATGGGGCGTAGGTCAGACGTAGTTTTAATGGAAAGCCGAGTCCAACTAGGTTGGGAAACGGCTCAGTGGATGATAATCATGTGACATACCTGGTATTTATCTGGGCAGTTGTAAACACATATTCTGTAGAGGCAAATGACGTAAAGATTACAATAATAGACGCAAGTATAGCCGTCTTAAGTTGAAATCTTCCGAACTGTCCAATTTCATTTACTAGAATTGTATCTAAAGTTACTTTTGAGTTTTCATCGCTTTCGGTTCCCTCTGTTGCCGTTTCGTTGCTCATTATAATTATTGAAACAAGTCTACAACTCTAACGCTGCTGTAGGACCTTATCCAAAGACCGACGCAATTTTAAATGATTATCTTATTTCTTTATACGCGGCTTTGTAAATGAAATACCTACTATGTAAATTATCAATTATCTGTTCTCTATATAAAACAAAATTTAAAAATGAAAATTGTCGGTAAGTATACGGAATAAAAGAAAATACTCAAAATTGTCGGTATACTAACAACAGTTTAAAACTATTAAACTGATTGGTATTGCGAAAATTATTATTACGAGCTTTTATTAACTTGCAATATTTGTATGTAATATGTTTGTTCGGGTGGAATCTTGCAACTCAATTTTGAAGCAGAGTTCCTTAACCCATTGAGCTGAAATTTTGTAAACACATTCGGTTTGGATGACAATACAATGGTTAACCTTGTGACGTCATTCTAAATCCAACATGGCGGCTCATACAAGATAGCGGACTAATTATATTTAATGCACTTCTACAATATGGGTATCATGACCTTCTAAGATCCAGCGCAAAAAACAGTAAAAATAAATTATAAGTAAAAAAATCTTTTTAAAAACAAGCTTTATTAGTTTTAAACCTGGATGCCTACTCGCGATTACGAACGAAACTTTTAATAACGACATTAGAACGTGAAACAAATGACAAATTCATACTAAATTCATACGAACTTTGACCCAACCCTAAGTTTCGATAGATCCGGGGTAGGCCTTCTGAAGTTTTCAAGCTTGTAAAATCCTGCTATAAAGTATTTTTATTGCATAATAAACAAAAGACAAAAAAGTAGGTACTTAATACAACTCAGGACAAGTACTAAAATAAGGTTGCACTGGCTGACAGATTAACTAGGCTCAGCCTGAAGCAGAGAATAGGGAATAGTACTTACATACAAAACTTGCACTCCGACATAATTCGAACATTAGGGTTGTCAGGCCCAGGCCAGTACCAGCATAATTTGACCAATACGTTAATGCCTCAATATCAACTCTATGGTCAATGCCGTATCACAAACAAGAGACAACCCTTACTGACTTACAACTTCAAGTTGTCGCTGACGTCACGTATTTTTGCGATTATTAGACGAGTGACATAAGCCTGCCTAAAGTATCAAACGCCAATAGGGTCGCCTCCACCCATTACGTGAGATGGGACTTTAATAAAGCAACTGGTCAAATGTTGGATTAATCTTCCTTCGGAGATGAAGACATGGTCTTGTAATCATAATAATCACACCTATATCCATGAGGTGAATAATAGGTTGCTGTGAAAAAACTATTGCACGCGAGTAAACCCGTAGGTATAAGCTAGTAATTATTACAATTGATGTGTTGTATTCAATCAGCCATCATTATGATTTTGTGTTAGATAAGATTATAGTTTTATTGTGACACTTTACGCTGTCCATTCGTTTATTTTCTTTTTGACAGTACGATTTAATAAATGAAAGTATTTCATTTAGACCTTCGCATTTTGTCTTTGCATCTTTGTCAAATCGTACTGTCAAAAAGAAAATAAACAAATGGACAGAGTATAGTTGTTATAGGTAAGCATCTCCATCTGCTTGAATGATGATTGAACTTTTCCTTCCCTAAAATACGAGTACCTTTAATGAACTTGTACGTCTTATAGATTCAATTATAGTAAATATGGGTCTATAACATCATGATTCTTTACAGAGTGAAATCAATAGCATGATATGCTACTGTTAAAATGGTTATAAATATAAATAGTTCTACAACTACTTAATGTTTAGTGATTAGAAATCAGAATCTAATCTGATTTATATCATAAAACTGATTAAAATAACGGTGTTTCTTTGATTAAATCGTCAAGTCATTAGTATTTTAGTACAAATGTTTATTAACATTATTTTTACTGATAAAATATTAATCTTGGTTGATCATTATTATATATCTAACCAAATCATTAGATACATTTACGTCAGCTGTACACCTAATCAAATAATTACCAGATAAATCGTCACGGTCAGCTGATAGATGAGAATAATAATATTTATGTTTATTAATTATTTTAATCCAAGACGCCCAACGTTTATTAAACAGTTACAATTCAACAATTATGTAAATAAATTACATATTTTGTAAGGTTGTATGACAAGTGTTGTTTAATAAACCTTACAATATGTAAAAAAATTCAAGTAAAAATGTTACAAATATTGCGAGTATAAATGCTGTTTAATAAACGTTTACAATTGTAGAAAACGTGCCATAGCGGCTGGCACGTAAGATTTTGTTGCCTTTCATCAACATTTACTTCTTTTACTACTTTTTATTAAATTCATTCGGTCATTTTGGACATAAATTATAAATATACCCGGCGACGGCAATAGGCTTGCCCCCTATTACATAGGACTAAAAATACTGGCAAATTGTGGGTGTGTAATGCACCTCTGCCTACCCCTTCGGGGATATAGGTGTGATGTGTGTGTGTGTGTGTGTGATGTTTAATTATTTAGTAACAATTAAGTATTAAACTATAAACTATGTACATACATGGGGCACATTAAAAGTTTTGCACTTCTAGCTAATCGGAACTATTTGAATTTCGAATGTTATATTTTTTTAAACGTTGCAACCTTCTTAGTAATAAAAAAAAGCAATTGGCGGGAAATCATTTGTCAATTGTTTTTTATCACTAATCAAAGTTCTACGTATGCAACGAAAATGGAATTAAGTCGAAAAGATTTCAGAGCGATGATTTTTTATGATTTTAAAAGTTCTCTCTCTCGGCAAGACTGTGCCGCTCGTCTTCAAAATGCTTTTGGAAGAGAAGCACCTTGTTTGAGCACCGTGAGGCGATGGTTTGCTGAATTTGAGAGAGGTCGATTCTTTACATGACGAATTTCGTGAAGGGCGGCCTTCAATGAAAATAATGGGGCTACTGTTAAGCGGTTAATTGAAGAAAATGAGACAATTCGAGGACTATTAGGGATTGGTATGAGTCAAATCCAGAAAATTTTACACGAAGAATTGAAAGTTCGGAAACTTTGTTGTCGTTGAATCCCTCATGAACTGACAGCGGGGCAGAAGCGGGCTCGCGTGGAATGGTGCTCACAGATGCTACTGAAGTACGACCACGGACATTCTAATGCTGTTTATGACATTGTCACAGGAGACGAAACGTGGATTTATTGTTTTGAACCTGAAAAAAAACAGCAATCTTGTGAATGGGTGTTTGAAAATGAGAACAAGCCAACAAAAGTGAGACAGGCGAGAAACGTTGGTAAAAAAATGCTCAGCTACAGGTCCCATCTGTACAATTCCACATGAAGATCAAAAGAGTGTTAATGCCGAGTGGTATTCTACCATTTTTTTACCCAGGGTGTTAGAAAAAGTTCTCCTACATCATGACAACACTTCTCCACACACGGCCAACAAAACAAAGTCAAAATATTTTCCCCAAATCAAAGATTTGATGAGAGGTTTCACTTTTACCAACTCCGAAGAGGCAGTGATAGCGTTCAATCAGCACGTAGAAAACATGCCGATCTGTGGTCCTCCTGTTTTGAATAATGGTTCGATCGCATGAAAAAATGTTTAAAATGTAAAAGAGAATATTCTGAAAAGCAATAAATATAATATTTTGGTTTAAACATGTTGTTTTTTTTAAGTTACACAAAACTTATAGTGTGACCTACGTATAAGGAAAAATCCAGTGGAAATGGTATGAACTTTTTCGTTGTAGACCTTGAGACCTTAAGTGTTTTAACTCTATTTCAGAAGATAAGTATTTATTTACAATAAGAATTACAATATACATAATTATATACTAAAATATTTACATTACAAAATATCGTTTATAAAATCCTCCGCGTCATTGCCGACTGGGAAGGTTCCCAGAATGCTGGCTGTATTGCCACGTTGCACGTTGGAAGGCTATACTTATTCTTTGGGCCGGAAAATAGCCAGTCTTTTAGTCCTGAGAAGCATCGATTAAGCGTTTAGCAATGTCTCTATAAAGGCGGCGAGCACTCGGACCCCATGTCCCCAGTACCTTAACCCCAAACGGCTCAAATATGTAATCACCTGGTAGGTTATCAAATTTACGCCGTTTGTGGCCTTCAGCTGATGCAGCAGCAGCGCCGGCACATCCGGATGTGCTTGGAAGGTGTGAAGGCGCTAAGGTGTCAACGCAGGTAGTATTTCAGAAGTGAATGGACAGGCTGGTAAGGCTGAGATTCATAAACAGAACTTTACTTCGTATCAAAGTAAACTTCCGAAAGTGTACTTTCAAATCTCAAAGTTTACTATGGCGGATTTCAATTTCATAGTCAGTACTCGGACTTTACTAAGGAAATTGCTGATCTACGCTGTAGCTGCTGTAGCTTAGTAAAACCAAAGTAAACCACAACAGCAATTCGTTCTACGCAAAGTTTATATTACTTAACACGCGTAAATTAATTACTAATGCAAATTTTTCGTAAAAAAATAAATATGTTGAATACATTAGCTCATAAAAATGATTGTCACTGCATCGCGACTACATATTTATAATATTATTAACATAAAACTGCGTTACTGAAATATTCCATATGTAGTAAAGAAACGTAATTCTGAGCCTTTCTGTATAATCTGTTTATTCATGTCAAACAAACAGATCACAGGAATGACATTGACAATCCCGTATTTTCGGGAACCACAAACTAACTGCACAAGTTGCACCACTATTAAATAATAATAACAATCTATACTTGTTCTGAATTACTTTGTTAAATATTATATTAAATATTATAATTCAATACTTCGTTAACAGTGGTTACGGCAGCTGTGCGTTGATGAGATTTCTATTATATTAATTTCGTCCTCCGCTCGATCTGCGTGGGTTTATATGACCTCTGGTGTGGTAACGCGGTGATGTCGTACCCCTACTCCGGGCGTCCAGTGACGCGACAATCCATACATCGACATCCGCGCGTGCGCCGCTATTGGCTAGCGTCTAAATCGTTATCGGTACGATCTCGACCGATTCACAGAACAATGAGCCAAGGAATTTCTCATTGCTTGAACCGGTTCGCCGATATTCTAGTAGATTCTAATTAGTGTTGTTACCAAACGCAAAATGTGTAATGTCGATGTTCACACATCGTAACAGAGTCCAGCCCAAGACTATAGTTTTTGTGATTTATATTGTATGTATTTTATATAAGAAAAAGTTAGCATACTTCACTGCTTATAAAATATATTATTTTAAAAGTACTTTTTATATTGCTTATTTATTAACTTTTAATCAGAAACGAAAGTGTAAAAGATGTCATTGTTTGTTATGCTTCTATTTCTTTCCATTTTAAGATAACCCGCAATCTAGCACTTCTTAGCAATAAGGCTGCAATTATTATAATAGGTCTTTACCTATGAAATCGCCGTTTGGACTTTGGTCGACAATGACGAATTAAAGGTGATTGTGGAAGCCGATGATACACAATCTATGGCTTAATTAGCAGCTTTCGACGTTAGCGTCAAAACAATATTGGTCCATTTGCGTCAAATTGGCAAGGTAAAAAGTTTGACAAATGGGTGCCCCACAAACTCAATGATCGCCAGCGTGAAGTACACGTCGAGACATGCCTTGCATTGCTCAACAGACACACAAATGAAGGAATTTTGAACGGCATTGCTACTTGCGAGGAAAAATGTATTCTGAATGATAACCGCAAGCGCTCAGCAAGTTGGTTGGATCCTGGTTCAGCACCTAAACAATGCCCTAAACGAAAACTTACCCCTAGAAAAGTGATGGTCACTGTTTGGTGGTCTAGCGCCGCCCGGTGTGATTCATCACAGCTTCTTACCAAACGGGGTGAGCATTCCTGCAGATGTGTACTGTGAAGAACTGAACACAATGATGGAGAAGTTGGCACATCTCCAACCAGCATTGGTCAATCGCTCGTCTCCGCTGCTTTTGCACGACAATGCGCGACCTCATACTGCACAGCAGACTGTCTCCAAGTTGCAAGAACTGGGGTTGGAAGCTCTCCGTCATCCGCCATACTCACCATACCTTGTGCCTACAGACTACTACTTTTTCCAGAATTTGGATAACTTCTTGGCGGGAAAGAAATTCAATACCCGAGAGGCAGTACAAAATGCCTTTAAAGAATTTGTTGCCTCCCGTCCAGCTGATTTCTTTCAGAAGGGCATCAATAAACTGCCACTGCGTTAGCAAAGATGCATTGATTGCATGGGTGATTACTTCGATTAATACAAATAAAAAATACATGAAAAAAAATCGTTTAATTTTTTTCATACAAAACGGCAATTTCATAGGTAAAGACCAATATTAATTTAAATATTCGTTGTGTGAAATACACAATAAATACTAAAATTGTGTCTTTATTTTTGTAACTGGTATTTTTGTCCTAGGACGCGCTGAGCCTCGACGGCATATCTACGTAAATCTTACGATAACAGGCACTGGCTGGAGGGAAGTGCATTATACTCGTATCCAGCAGTCGACTGAATAATGATGATGTGACTATGATTCCACAAAATCAGGGGACTAAACAATGAAATACATAATGAATATACTTTACCTACTTATAAATTCATTACACTCATCATTCCCTTTCGTTGGTTTACTTAACTTGGAAATATCAACTCCGTAAACGTCATTATGAAGTTGTGTAGCAAAAGACAAACAGTGTTTTTGCATGAACAAGTGAGTGGAGAACAAAAGCTTCATACAAACGTCGAGTTAGAGGAAGGCGCTTTTGTACTAAATATATACATACGTATATGTAAGTACAATGAAGCTGACTTTCAAATAAGTTTTAGACTGTGATTACGTTATAGTATTATCACAGAACAGTAGTAGAGGTGAGAACCTATTCTACTGTTCTGTGAGTATTATGTTTAAATTTTGTAGTACATTTTGAGTGCTTTATTTGTATTAATGGCATTTATTATCTCCATCTTTTGTTTTTTTTTTTTAGATCCGCGCACTAAGGCCGCGGCCGCTCTAGCGTCCGACGCCTGGCGTCTCTGGTTACAAGCAGAACTATTTCCAGTGGCGCCCGGCGGACTTTGACCACCTCTGTGGTCTCTGCGGGGGTTGGGTCGAGATGAGAATCCCGCGTCATTGGGGTTGGGTTTTATCCCGCGTCAGTGAAAGAATCTGGTTGCGTGCTATGGGGCAAAGGCTCCGCAGCACGCAACCCTTCTAGCCTGCTTCTGTAAGGACGACGGGTGGCGATCCCGCCGTCCTCAGGCCCCGATCATGGAGGTCGATGGTCTTGGGCGTAGTAGTGTCTGCGGCGCCCTCGCCGCTGACTACGGAACTCGGCGGGGAGGGTACGCTCCCTCTCCCTGTCGGCAGCCTCCTTCGCGAGCACGACTTGCTCGCAGAAGGAAACGGCCGCGTTCCACCTACTCCCTCTGGAGACCATGGCTTGAAGCATGGTCTCCAGCGAGAGGGTATCTACGCCCAGACCCACTACGAGGTCCCGGCGCTGACTCGCCCACGCTGAGCACTCCACCAACGAGTGGAGTGCGGTGTCGTCGTCAAAAACCTCGCAGTGTTGACACCGGGGTGTGACCTCACGACGGATGCGAAACAGATAGCTACCGAAGCATCCATGCCCGGTAACGATCTGCGTCGCACGATACGTGAGGTCACCATGCTGCTTCTGCAGCCAATCGTCCATTATCGGTCTCACCGCCGCGATGATGGTGGTACCCCACTTGGGTTGGACTCCATGAGATCCTGGCGGAGTTGGGACCGCTGGTCATCGATTTCTCGAGACGCAGGCCTGTGGTCCCGCTCCAGCGCCTCCTTGCGCCATTGGAACAATGACGCAAGGGCTCTCGCTTCCAGGTCCCATGGAGGGGTCTCGGCTAGGAGACATGCAGCCTTTCCGGAGATCATGCGGTAGCCCCTTATTGTTTTGACGGCCAAGGTCCTCAACGGTCTATTAAGGAGCGTTGAGTTGTTGGCCGTCAAACGCGCTGCCCATACGGGAGCCCTGTATAGGGCCATACTCCGCAAGATCCCCAGGTACAGTCTCCTGCAGGAAGCATTGGGTCCCTTTAGGTTGGGCATCAGTCGCGAAAGAGCGACTGATGCTTGTGTCACCTTGGGGATTATCTCCATCTATACATAACATACAGATAAATAAAATTCAAGTGTATGTGTGTAATTTCAAATTAAAAGCTTTTATCTAAATACATATGAATGTATATACGATACTTATATGAAAAATGCAATTTTAAAATGTTTTGTCTGTCTGTCTGTTTGTTCCCGCCAATCTCTGGAACAGCTGGACTGATTTGAACATAACTTTCACAGGCAGGTAGCTGATGATATAAGGTATAATATAGTGATTTTACCCCGAGAATGTATTCCCGCGGTAATTGGGTACCATACAACTATTAAACGCGTCGAGATATTGAAAGTCCCTGTTTCGGTCCCCGGATCAGACCAAGAAAGTCTTTGAGAATCATGCCAGAGTTTGGTTAGTTTGGGTATCAGAAGCAGGTAAAACGAAAAAGTTTGAAAGGATCTGTTATATTGTGTAGTTATTTTGAAGTTCTGCTTAGCTGTGTGACATCATGAAAACGCTCTTAAAATATAAGCGATAGTCTCAGAGCAACTATCTCTATACTACGTATATATATGAAAGAAAGAAAAAACGTTTAATTTGTACACAGAATGACACAATACAATAGATAATAGGTAGGTAGATAATTCCGCACAAAAAAGAGGCAACACAAAACGAAATTTCAAATTATTTATTTCAGACAAAGTCCATAGATGGTTAGTAACAAAAATCTTATAGCCTATGTTAGTATAATTCTCAATTTAAAATTTATGTTATTGGTAATTACTAATTATCAAATTAATATTTATCAAATTTAAATTACATAGTACATTATTTCATTACATTATATTTATTTAATTAAATTTAAGTTAATTTAAAAGAATTATCAGAATTAATTTCACAATAATAAAATTCATAAAAAATAGGTAATAATATATAATAAAAAATAATATATAAAATAAAATAAATACAATAATCACCATTTCATTATTACCCAACCATGTGTACAATGTGCAACCCACAACAGTGACTAATATAAGGACAGTCCAGCCTATCAGCGAGCGCCTTCAGCATGCTGTTGGGGCTCCCTCGTCTTACAAGTGAAGCCCCTCTCTTGCGCATTGTTGCATAAAAACAATCCACTCTCGCTTCAGCGAACATTGTCGACGCACTGCAATAGCGAGGGAAATGAAAATAAAAAAAAATCATTAAAAACAATTACGAGATAAATACAATAAAAAAGTGGGAATTGGGTACAGTACCATCCCAATTGTTTATATAAAACGTTGATAACCGGTCTGAACCACTGACAACCACTCTGTACGTCAAATTAGTCGAGGATGACGTAACGCTAAAGCTGTAGTGAAGCTTCCCAGTTTAAGTTGTTGCGTGGCAAAAAATGTTTTTTTTAACGTGTTTTAATGTAATGTGGCGCCCCTAGTGGAACGCAAACATAATTATGTTAGACAACCTATATCAGAGCCGCTTAGTATTCGCCACGAAAAAAAAGGGAGATACTCGCCCTCTATATAATATAGAAACTCCTCTATATAATAATCATTAGAAAAATGTATTTGTCTGTCTATTATAGATGCTGTCTTAAGAATTTTACTTCAGAGAAAAAAAAACAATTGACAAAAAAAAAAGAATAAAGACAATCACTATTTTGTTAACAACTCAAAAACCAGCAGAGTGGATGACGTTGTGTGTATATTTACTAGCTTATTTTATTTATTAGAAAGCACGCGATCCGATCGGAATAACGTCATCAATTTTATCAGCATTGTTATGATAGAGATTGCTTCTTTCTTTTCCTAAAATTATCCATACAAACTTTCATTTACATCAAGTATATTTAATGCAGTGACACACTCTTCTTACTCTGATACAGATAAGAGAATAGTACTGTTGTCGCATTAAGTACATGTCTTTCTGTCAACCTTTACTTAAGTTACCATTAATTAGACTTACTACCATAAGTTAGCATTTGAACCTACAAATTGCTTAGCCCGATAGAAAATAGCCTTATTGTACCTATATTTACAGAGAGACGATTCCTTCTTGAACCCGGTTTAAATCCCGATGTAGGTACCTATAGCCTCAATAACCGCGTCATCCTGTTACAGTCATTGGCAATTTCTTCCTACGTAGAACAACCACCTACATCTCTACTCAACTCGATAAAACTGGGTTACATTTACACGAATAGTTAACATGTCGGACTCTCCAATAATAATATTATTATAATTAATAATAAATTGTTTATATTTATGTATAAAGTTTGGACACTTCTACATTAGTACTCGGTGTTGAAACATGAAGTTTATTAAAATTGGATCGTTGTTGTTGATGGAAATTAAAACAAAATGTCATCAAAAAGACTAATTTAAATGTAGTCCTTAAATTCGTCTTTTTGATGACATTTGGTTTTAATTTGTAACTTCAAGTTGACTTTTTTATTTTCTTCTAAAAAAGGTATAGGTTCTCCATTCAGTTTTTTTTATGCATATTTTTGTCTATAATATATGTTATGCAGGTGTGTGTGTGTGTGTTTATTTAACCTGTACTGTCCCCAGTGCTGGGCAAAGGCCTCCCCCAACTCCTTCTAATATGCCCAATCTTGCGCCACCTCAAACCAGTCTTTAGTAAGCATCCAGATCGTTGCGCGATCTCTTCTGGGCCGACCCGGGCGGCGTGTTCATGTAGTAGCGACCCTCATGTGTGTTTATTTGGCAATTTTTTTTATAAGAGATATCAAAGGAAGTCTTTATAAAGTAAATAATAATTTACTTTATGAAATTTACTTAATGCTCATTGAAAAGTATTTATGTTTACTACAGAATATTATATTTAAGTATCGTTCTGTGGTATATTTTTTCTACAATAAGACAAACGTGCTTAAGCGACACATAAAAAGACACAATCAATTTTCATTGAATTTCCATTAAGTTTGATTTATAGGCTTCGAAATAATTAAAATTTTCGCGAATCTTGTTTGCGAGTATTAAGCTATACCTATGTAGCTTTTGATGAATGAACGGTCTCGTTGATGGCATATTGATTAAGGTACATATTGCCTGAACAGATCGTAACCATAAATTTCGATGTTTCGGGATATCTTCTCTCTTCTCCACCTGTTACTAATAACCCGAGTTGGTAATTTTTTTGATATCAAAATATTTGTGCCCCATAGCAGGCCTATGGCACTCGCCTAACAATCGCAAAAAATACGTGACGTCAGCGACAACTTGAAGTTGTAAGTCAGTTAGGGTTGTCTCTTGTTTGTGATACGGCATACCATAGAGTTGATATTGAGGCATTAACATCATAATTATTGGTCAAATTATGCTGGTACTTTCCTGACAACCCTAACGTTCGAATGATGCTTTTTATTACGAGCTTTTATTTAACTTGCAATGTTTTTATGTAATATGTTTTTTCGGGTGGAATCTTGTAACTCAATTTTGAGCTCAGACGCAGAATGTCCACTTCTCAAAATGTCCACTGGTCGCAAAAGGTCTCTTTCGCAGATATCTCTTTCGCAAAATGTCCTTTTCTCAGAATGTCTCTTTCGCAGATTGTCCACTTCGCAAAATGTCCCTTCCCTAATAGTCCCTTTTTTATTTCTAACTTACTTTAATCATAATTTCATTTAGCTCTGAGATCCACAGATCTAACCCCGTTAGATTTTTTATGGGGTTATGTAAAAAAATAGCTTAGAAGAACCAGCATGAAAGTGTCAATGAGCTAAAAAGAGAACTTAGATGTATTATTCTAAATATCCACCACAACAAGATAAAAAAAATCAACAGGGCGAGAAATCATCAAAAGAGTGCGACTTTGTATTTAGCAGGATGGGGTTCATTTAGAGCATTTGATAAATTGATTAATTTTATATTAAAAATGTTAAAATTCATGGTCTTCCCTTTATTTTTGATACTAATTTATTTAGCAAAAAATAACCCTTACGATGCTGCCTTCCGATCGGTATCAAAAAACTATAGACCGATTTTTTTTTCTCGTGTACCGGAATCGATTTTCGGTTCAACGAGGCAATTATTAAAAATGTATGAATGCAGTTCAAATGGTTTTTAAAACTAAAATAAAGTCTTCTTTTAGTAAAATGTCCCATCTACAATAACTAGGCATGCAATACATTCTGCTGTTGCAATAAATGAGCTGAGTTTGTCGATCCGGGTCGAACTTCTAAACGACTGGACCGATCTTTATGAAGTCAGATATATGCAAAAACTCACGGTGATGGTCACTATGACCGTGCCAAATTTCAAAAAGATCGGTCCAGTCGTTTAGGAGGAGTTCAAACACGAACGAAATACACGAGTCGTCTAAGAGTTTCGTAAACTCCACTCAATTAAGGTACTTTTCCTCCGTGTGGCATTGCCGTGAGACGCCCTGTATATAGGTGTGCCTGTGTGTGAATATGGGTAATATATATAAGAAAAAAAAATAAAAATATAGTACAAATGACATTTATTTCTTTGTATAATTATAATAATAACGATGTATAGATCGTTTTTTATTGTTGTAAAGTCTATTTATTGAGGAAGGACATTGGTTATTTATCATCACGCTACGAAAAATAGGAGTGGAGCTGAAGTGAAAGTTATGTCAACGACGTCATCTTAAAGCAAAAAAACTTAAAACCTTCCTCGAAAATCACTCTATTGATTAATGACACCAGCATAAAAATCAGTGTAGTAGGTTTAGAGTTTATCGCAAACAGACAGACAGACGCTACGGAGAACTTTGTTTTATAATATGTAGGTAGTGAAAGGGTGTAAATAAGGGTTCTACCACGAGCTTAGTGGCCCAAATCAATATCACCTTCAAATGGCACACCAATATATATATATATATTGGTGTGTATTTATGATTACGATGTATATATATATATATATATATACATCGTTATTATTATAATTATACAAAGAAATAAATGTGATTTGTACTATATTTTTAATTTTTTGCTTACCTATAAAACCCATATTCGTTCATATAAACACGTCAAACTTCGACGTGTGTAAGCTAATTGCTAAATAAAATTATGATTAAAGTAAGTTAGAAATAAAAAAGGGACTATTAGGGAAGGGACATTTTGCGAAGTGGACATTCTGCGAAAGAGACATTCTGAGAAAAGGACATTTTGCGAAAGAGACATTCTGCGAAAGAGACGTTTTGCGACCAGTGGACATTTTGAGAAGTGGACAATCTGCGTCTGAGCCCAATTTTAAAGCAATTTCTTACGTACCTACTCGTATTTGAACTGATAATTTAAACTTTTTTTTATTTCAGGCAACTTAGACTAGTTACAGATCTTATAAACTAATCTACGGCCCATAGATATATACCTTAAAACTAAGAATACATAATAATATAAATATTGATTAGGCATCAAGGCCCATAACAATAAATACCTAAACCTAAAATACATATCTATACATAAAACTTAAATCTATGTCGACACGTTTCTCACTGGAGACCATGCTACGAGCCATGGTCTCTAGCGAGAGCCAGTGGAACGCGGCCGTTTCCTTCTGCGAGCAGGTTATGCTCGTGAAGGAGACGGCCGGAAGGGCGAGGGAGCGTATCCTCCCCGCTGAGTTCCGAAGTCTGCGGCAAGGGCGCCGCATACGTGACTACGCCCAGGACCATCGACCTCCATGATCGGGGCCTGAGGACGATGGATTAGCAACCCACCGTCCCTACAGAAGCAGGCTAGAAGGGCTGCGTGATGTGGGGCTTCACCCCATGCACGCCTTCACTCACCGACGCGGGATAAAACCCGACCCTAGAGATGCGGGGTAACACCCGACCACCACGCAGTGGCCACTCAAGTGACCAAGGTCCGCCGGGTGCCACTGGGAATTCTTTCAGTATCTACCGGAGGCACTCGGCAATGGACGTAGGTGCGGCCGCAGCCCCAAGCCGCGGATTAAAAAAAAAAAAAAAAAAAAAATGTCGACACGTTCCTTTGTGCCTTTTGTTCGGTGTTGTCTCTCGGCCTGCACCGGAACCGCCGGAATACCACACCCCTCGCCCACAAGTCTTCTTTGGTGAAGGTTTCCAGAGCCGTCGACGGCACACGCACCACGAACGACTTGAAGTTCACGTTGTGACGCGACTCCAAAGGCTCCACCCTCACGATGTACTTGGTCTTGGCTGTGATGTACTCCACGATGTCCTTGTTCTTTGTGGAGTGATGCAGGTGCGAGACATACAGCAGCGTGGTGGGTACAGCAGGTCTCAACAGGAAGTTGGGCCCTGTGGGTGCAGTACCACACTTGTTTCGGCAAGGTTGAGTCCTGCGTTTCTTCTGGACTCTAAGAAATCCATCAGCATCCGGATCCAGATGCTTAGCGGCGGGCAAACTCGCGGCAGCCGCATAGCTAACTCGTGGAGGTGACGTTAACGTGACACGTGCCTGCGCAGTGGGGATCGTGGCGGGGCGCGCGGGGACAATGAAGTCACTGCGCGACGATGCAACTGCCAGCGACTAAGTTTCAGATTTAGCTGAATCAGTCGTCGCCGGTGAACGTACTAATGCTTCATGTTTGTTGATATTGTTTGAAGCCTCGCTTGACCTCGATACCGTTGTGGCATCCCGTAACTCTCTTACCTCGTTACGAAGGTCGGTGATGGTGGATTGTGATTCTTCAAACTTGAGCATCACATCGGCCAGACTTGCCTTAAGAGGCACTATGTCTTTTAGGAGTCTGGTGACGTCGACGTGGTCAAACGTGACCGGGGGTAGTCGCCCCAACCTTTTAGCCACGAAAGTGGGCACGTCATCGGGGTCGGTCACTTTCAGCACGCTGATGATGTCCTGAAGGCTACGGGCTCCTTTTTCATCTCTCCGGCGAGACGGCATTCGGTCACTTATGTTCAGCGACGCGTACAGCAGCTCCTTGGCACTGCGGATCTCCTCTTCCATGAAGTATGAAGTACAGATCTGCATGACGCTGACTTCATCCATCACATCCAGCTGGTACTGCAGGAATGCCAGCAGCTCATTCGCTATGAGATTTGCGCTCATAATGAATATAGGGTGGTGTAGCGAGCGCCACACAATACGTAAACAATAACTTGTGCCGTAGCCTTAACACGTCCGCACTGTAACGCGCATGATGCAAGACTGATAAGCTTGGACTCAACAGCGATAAGCTTTATATAACCTGTAAATTGTGTAATGACGTTATAAGTTGATAGTAAAAGTTTTAATGTTTTAACATTAAAACTTTTACTATCAAAAATATTTATTATTATTTATTAAAATATCAAAAATACCAAAATATACTTTAGTATATTTTGGTATTTTTAGCGCATTTAAATGAAACCTTGTTTTAAAAAATATTTCTTAATATTAATTTATTATTATTTTGAAACCTGACATTTCAAACTTATTACCTGCAGAATGAAAAAGTAAATTTTATTGTGGCGGTTATAGAAATTATTAAATGTGACTATGTGAAAAATTTAACACACAACAATTTAACTATGATGAAGTTGACATGCCCATTATGGACAAATCGACAAAATAAAAAAAATAAAAAATTCTTCCAACCTATTCCGATCTGTCAACCAGTTCAAAAAGTCACTTACACAGACAAACTTTTGTGTCTGAGATGGTACAAAGTTTGTAGGATCACCTACTTAGTATATAATAATCCCATACATCCCTATGCGCACTGTCCTCCTACAAACTATTACAATCTTCATTGCATAAACTACAATTGATTCAGTGTTTACATGGCAATCGAATGCTTAGTTAGTTACGTGGACTTAAGGCAAATAGTTTCTATAACTGTGTGGTTATAGTTATATAAACTATGTTATAGTTTATATAAATATGAACCTGATTATAGGCAATATGATCATCCCCTATTAGGGTAAGACTTTCAAAGACAAGCTGTCATGATTTTCACTCCTCTTAAATACATTATTATTAAGGGGAAAGGTTTGATTGGTTTTTTTTTGTGTGAATTGAATAGGTTTAGATACTGAACCGACGACGTTGATAATTCTAATTTTACTAATACTCGTATGATAGCTTCATTAGCCTTGAGTGCTATAGGCTACTTTTTATCCATGTAATGTGTTCCCTTAGGAATTGGGAACGAAAAAACTACATTCAGCGGGCGCAGCCGCGATAATCAGCTAGCTGCACGTGTTTCCTCCCACATATAATCCTGGCTTCTTCACGCGAGGCGTTAAGAGGCACATCACTGGGTCATCAAGTTGATGGCCACTCTCTATAGTATTGTATACTATGAGCGTCGCCCACAATCGCTAGACGACCTCAGTTATCTTTTAGTATACCGACAATTCCCGAAGAGGCCACACAGGTGGCCAAAGTCCGCCAGGAGCCACTGGAAATGCATTCAGTGTCACCAGAGACACCCGCAGCAATGGACATGGGAGCAGCCGCGGGCTCGCAGAATTATTAAAAAAAAAAGTACACCGACAATTAACATTTCATAATTAGAGATTTGGATATTTAAAATAACACATGATACATAACATATGGACCTCCTATACATTACATACCTCCTATACACTATAGTATTGTGTACTATGAAAGTCGCCCACAATCGCTGGACGTCGTCACGAGTTCACCGGGGTTCACGGGTCACCAACAGGCGGGCTGCGTCAATTTGGCGTAACCAATATAAAAAATAAAAGTTGCTGATATCATGACTTAATAAATTTAATAAACTAATAAAAAATAAGTCCTAAAGCCATAATCACGAATAATATTATGTAAATACAAACGCTAATTATGAAAGAACAGTGGAGTGTCAAGCTTCCGAAGACGACGACGTCGAGGATAGAGCAAAGTGGAAGAAATCAAATTTGTTTTTTATAAAACAAGAACAAAAATGTAATTTCACATAAAATAGGCCTGAAATACACACAATTTTATCAGTGACAATACCAAAATTTTCCTGGAAAGTAAAGCTGACCCCACCACCATATGGGATTACTAGCTGGGGAGAGGGAGTTTAAGTAGAAGTAGTAGTAGTAGAGTTTAAGTAAAAACAAAACAAATATTTGACATTAAATTTTTTTTTAATTTTTTCGTCAAAAATATTAAATTTATAAAAACAAATATTTTTCAATCATAATATCTTCTATCTCATCCATATAACTTGGTATTTTTCTTTTTTATTTTTTTTAAATGTCAAAAGGTGTTTTATTTAGGAGTATTACAAAAGTAATCGTGACAGTAAGCCATTTAATACAGTAACTTGGTATTGACAAATATTAAATTATTCAACGTTGCCAGTAGGAATAGTATAACAAAACGCTTGAAATTCAATTGATTGATTACCTGTAAGTAAAACAGTTTTATTAAGTAAAATATGGATTGACGGCAAACGCCAATGGCAAACTCTAGTCCTTTGGCCTCTAAAAATAATTCAGATCTAGGTCTAATTTAGGTTCATCTGAACCTAAAAATATTTCATTTCAATCAAATTTACCTATTTATTTATTAGTCTTTATTTCCTATAAGTTGGTTTGTATTTGTATATTTTTTTTTTTTTTTAAATTGAAATTTATATAAAATTATTTAGATTCGTCAAAAGTTGGTGTGACTCTACCGAGGGTTCCAAAATGCAACGAAGTCTCGTTGCATTTGCATATTGTTGCATATTCTTGAGGGCTCTTCTCAGTCGAGAAGAGCCCTCAAGAATCGGCTTTTTTCAAAATATTTCATCTTAAATCTAATACTATATTTAGAAAGGAGCAATTCGTGTTGTAACAGGTTGTAACCAGGCAGCCTTGTCATCTAAGAAATCATTAATACTATAATAAGCTTTTTGGCACATACGCTCATCATTTCCTACGCCGACGCCGACCCCGACGCCGACGCCGACGCCGACGCCGACGCCGAGACCGACGCAGACGTCGACGCCTAGACCGACGCCGACGCCGACGTCAAGACCAACGCCTACGCCGACGCCGACGCCGAAGCCGTCGCCGACACCGACTCCGACGCCGACGCCGAGACCGACGCCGACTCCAAGACCGACGCCTACGCATACGCCGACGCCGAGACAGACGCCTACGCCGACGCCGGCGCCTAGATCGACGCCGATGCCGACGCTGACGCCGACGCCAACGCCGACGCCAACGCCAACGCCAACGCCAACGTAGCTGTAGCGACAGCGGTAGCGATAGCGGTAGCGATAGCGGTAGCGATAGCGATAGCGATAGCGGTAGCGGTAGCGGTAGCGGTAGCGATAGCGATAGCGGTAGCGATAGCGGTAGCGGTAGCGGTAGCGATAGCGGAAGCGATAGTGGAAGCGATAGCGGTAGCAGTAGCGGCAGTGTTAGCGGTACACCAACTAACGCTATTGCCAACGCCAACACCAACGCCAACGCCAACGCCAACGCCAACGCCAACGCCAACGCCAACGCCAACGCCAACGCCAACGCCAGCGCCAGCGCCAGCGCCAGCGCCAACGCCAAGCCAACGCCAACGCCAACGCCAACGCCAACGCCAACGCCAACGCTAACGCCAACGCCAACGCCAACGCCAACGCCAACGCCAACGCCAGCGCCAGCGCCAGCGCCAACGCCAACGCCAACGCCAACGCCAACGCCAACGCCAACGCCAACGCCAACGCCAACGCCAACGCCAACGCCAACGCCAACGCCAACGCCAACGCCAACGCCAACGCCAACGCCAACACCAACACCAATGCCAACACCTACACCAACACAAACTTATAACGTCACTATAGCTATAGCGACAGCGGTAGCGAGACATCCCATTCCTCATTAACTATAATAAGAACCTAATTTTGAAAACCTCTTAAAACATCATTATCTTCAATTTCTGTGCCATCTATAGGAATATTTTAGTTCCATAAATATTCAAAATAAAATAAAATAAAATAAAATAAAATAAAATAACGTTTATTATCTTTGAAATTTTCAGAAAATTATTTAGATTCGTCAGAAGTTGGTGTGACTCTACCGAGGGTTCCAAAATGCAACGAGACTGAGAAGAGCCCTCAAGAAACTCAGCTCGGCTTTTTTCAAAATTCTTTTCTCTAGCTGAAACAAAACAAATAAAATATACACGACAACAATATTGACCAAAGTTTTGGGAGACAGTTTTTGTAGCTCCCGACCTATAAAATGATTCCACAATCTGAATCTCCACTTTCCTAGGCCGACGCCGAATCCGACGCCGACGCCGACGCCGACGCCGACACCGACACCGACGCCGACACCGACGCCGAGATCGACGGCGACAACGTCGCCGACGCCGAGACCGACGCCGACGCCGACGCCTAGACCTACGCCGACGCCGACGCCAAGACCGACGCCTACGCCGACGCTGACGCCGAGACAGGCGCTGACGCCGACGCCGACGCCAACGCTGAGACCGACGCCGACTCCAAGACCGACGCCTACGCATACGCCGACGCCGAGACAGACGCCTACGCCGACGCCGACGCCGACGCCGAGATCGACGGCGACAACGTCGCTATCGCCGAGACCGACGCCGAAGCCGACGCCTAGACCGACGCCGACGCCGACGCCGACGCCAATACCGACGCCTACGCCGACGCCGACGCCGACTCCAAGACCGACGCCTACGCATACGCCGACGCCGAGACAGACGCCTACGCCGACGCCGAGGCCTAGATCGACGCCGACTCCGGCGCCGACGACGAGACCGACGCCGACGCCGACGCCGAGACCGACGCCGACGCCGAGACCGACGCCGACGCTCACCCCGACGCCGAGACCGACGCCGACGCTCAACCCGACGCCAAGACTGACGCCTGCGCCAACGCCGACGCCGAGACAGGCACCGACGCCGAGACCGACGCCGACGCCTAGACCGACGCCGACGCCGACGCCGAGACAGACGCCTACGCCTACGCCGACGCCGACGCCGAGATCGACGGCGACAACGTCGCCATCGCCGAGACCGACGCCGAAGCCGACGCCTAGACCGACGCCGACGCCGACGCCAATACCGACGCCTACGCCGACGCCGACGCCGACTCCAAGACCGACGCCTACGCATACGCCGACGCCGAGACAGACGCCTACGCCGACGCCGAGGCCTAGATCGACGCCGACTCCGGCGCCGACGACGAGACCGACGCCGACGCCAGCGCCGATACCGACGCCGACGCCGAGACCGACGCCGACGCTCACCCCGACGCCGAGACCGACGCCGACGCTCAACCCGACGCCAAGACTGACGCCTGCGCCAGCGCCGACGCCGAGACAGGCACCGACGCCGAGACCGACGCCGACGCCTAGACCGACGCCGACGCCGACGCCCAGACCGACGCCTACGCCGACGCCGAGACAGGCGCCGACGCCGACGCCGACGCCGACGCCTAGATCGACGCCGACTCCGACGCCCAGACCAACACCGACGCCGACGCCAAGACCGACGCCTACGCCGACGCCGATGTCGAGACAGGCGCCGTTGACGCCAGTACCGACGCCTACGCTGACGCTGACGCCGAGACAGACGCCGACGCTGACGCCTAGATCGACGCCGATGCCGACGCTGACGCCGACGCCAACGCCGACGCCAACGCCTCCGCCAACGCCAACGTAGCGGTAGCGGTAGCAATAGCGGTAGCAATAGCGGTAGCGGTAGCGATAGCGGTAGCAATAGCGGTAGCGATAGCGGTAGCGGTAGCGATAGCGGTAGCGGTAGCGATAGCGGTAGCGATAGCGGTAGCGATAGCGGTAGCGATAGCGGTAGCGATAGCGGTAGCGATAGCGGTAGCGATAGCGGTAGCAGTAGCGGCAGCGTTAGCGGTACACCAACTAACGCCAACGCCAACGCCAACGCCAACGCCAACGCCAACGCCAACGCCAACGCCAACGCCAACGCCAGCGCCAGCGCCAACGCCAACGCCAACGCCAACGCCAACGCCAACGCCAACGCCAACGCCAACGCCAACGCCAACGCCAACGCCAACGCCAACGCCAACGCCAACGCCAACGCCAACGCCAACGCCAACGCCAACGCCAGCGCCAGCGCCAGCGCCAGCGCCAGCGCCAGCGCCAACGTTAACGCCAACGCCAACGCCAACGCCAACGCCAACGCCAACGCCAACGCCAACGCCAACGCCAACGCCAACGCCAACGCCAACGCCAACGCCAACGCCAACGCCAACGCCAACGCCAACGCCAACGCCAACGCCAACGCCAACGCCAACGCCAACGCCAGCGCCAGCGCCAGCGCCAGCGCCAACGCCAACGCCAACGCCAACGCCAACGCCAACGCCAACGCCAACGCCAACGCCAACGCCAACGCCAACGCCAACGCCAACGCCAACGCCAACGCCAACGCCAACGCCAACGCCAACGCCAACGCCAACGCCAACGCCAACGCCAACGCCAACGCCAACGCCAACGCCAACGCCAACACCAACACCAATGCCAACACCAACACCAACACAAACTTATAACGTCACTGTAGCGGTAGCGACAGCGGTAGCGATAGCGGTAGCGGTAGCGATAGCGATAGCGGTAGCGGTAGCGGTAGCGGTAGCGATAGCGGTAGCGATAGCGATAGCGGTAGCGATAGCGGAAGCGATAGCGGAAGCGATAGCGGAAGTGATAGTGGTAGCAGTAGCGGCAGTGTTTAGCGGTACACCAACTAACGCTAATGCCAACGCCAACGCCAACGCCAACGCCAACGCCAACGCCAACGCCAACGCCAACGCCAACGCCAACGCCAACGCCAACGCCAACGCCAACGCCAACGCCAACGCCAACGCCAACGCCAACGCCAACACCAACACCAATGCCAACACCAACACCAACACAAACTTATAACGTCACTGTAGCGGTAGCGACAGCGGTAGTGATAGCGGTAGCGACAGCGGTAGCGATAGCGGTAGCGATAGCGGTAGCGATAGCGGTAGCGGCAGCGGTAGCGGCAGCGATAGCGGTAGCGATAGCGGTAGCGATAGCGGTAGCGATAGCGGTAGCGATAGCGGTAGCGGTAGCGATAGCGGTAGCGATAGTGGTAGCGATAGCGGTAGCGGTAATAGTAGTGACAGCGTTAGCGGTACACCAACTAACGCTAACGCCAACGCCAACGCCAACACCAACACCAACACCAACGTCAACGCCAACACCAACACCAACATCACCACCAACACCAACACCAACACTAACACTAACGCCAGCGCCAACACAAACTTATAACGTCACTGTGTTAGTGTTAGTGTTAGCGGCAGCGGTAGTGATAGTGGTAGCGGTAGCGGCAGCGGTAGCGGTAGCGGGAGCGGTAGCCAGCCAGCGTTGGCGTTGGTATTGGTGCAGGTGTTGGGTTTGGTGTTGGTGTTGGTGTTGGTGTTGGTGTTGGTGTTGGTGTTGGTGTTGGTGTTGGTGTTGGTGTTGGTGTTGGTGTTGGTGTTGGTGTTGGTGTTGGTGTTGGTGTTGGTGTTGGTGTTGGTGTTGGTGTTGGTGTTGGTGTTGGTGTTGGTGTTGGTGTTGGTGTTGGTGTTGGTGTTAGTGTTGGTGTTGGTGTTGGTGTTGGTGTTGGTGTTGGTGTTGGTGTTGGTGTTGGTGTTGGTGTTGGTGTTGGTGTTGGTGTTGGTGTTGGTGTTGATGTTGGTGTTGGTGTTGGTGTTGGTGTTGGTGTTGGTGTTGGTGTTGGTGTTGGTGTTGGTGTTGGTGTTGGTGTTGGTGTTGGTGTTGGTGTTGGTGTTGGTGTTGGTGTTGATGTTGGTGTTGGTGTTGGTGTTAGTGTTGGTGTTGGTGTTGGTGTTGGTGTTGGTGTTGGTGTTGGTGTTGGTGTTGGTGTTGGTGTTGGTGTTGGTGTTGGTGTTGGTGTTGGTGTTGGTGTTGGTGTTGGTGTTGGTGTTGGTGTTGGTGTTGGTGTTGGTGTTGGTGTTGGTGTTGGTGTTGTTGGTGTTGTTGGTGTTGGTGTTGGTATTTATTATAATGTCACGTACCTACTACAATTTGTAGCGCAGAAGTAAACATTTATTCTTTTCAAATAATAAACAAAAAATCAACAAGAATCTAAAAACAAACAAAATGTCACTTATGGCTAGTTTACATTGGTCAAGTACAGTACCAAGTACAGTGAAAAGGACAATGGTGTTGTTGACTCGCTACTGTCCGATTGGTTTACACCACTGTCCTTGTTCACTGTACTAAAAACTTGACCAATGTAAACCAGCCATTAGGGATTGTAACGTTACAGTTACGTCATTGTCATTTGCAGAGTATTGCTGAGTAAAGGTAACACAATGATTTATCACGTTTTAGGTACAAATACATTAAAATTAGCGAAAATTACAGAAATAAAATATGAAATTTTTAAAAATATGGATTTTTACTGAAATCTGTTGTTTTTTTAAAGAATTTTAATTGAAAATTACTCGCAATCAAAGTAAAGTTGCATAATTGTGTACTTTTACTGAATTTATGGAACACCACGTTTTTATTTCGGGTAAATCACACATTTTAAAAGGATACTTACACATTTTTTAAGTATTACACGAGTAATACTTAAAAAATGTGTGTATACGAATAGTAACCCTAATCCATGTGTAAAAATAGAAATCATTCTGTTATTTTACACGTTTTAGGTACAAATACATTAAAATTATCGAAAATTACATAAATAAAATATGAAATTTAAAAAACATGGATTTTTACTGAAAACTGTGTTGTTTTTTTACAGAATTTTAATTGAAAATTACTTGTAATTAAAGTAAAATTACTTTTACTTCATTTCGGGACCTTAACCTTTATTTAGGGAAATTTAAAATTAAGTTTACTTTAGTAAACTTACCGATTTTGTATATATTGCTCCTGTAATAACCCTAACCCATGCGTAAAAATACAAATTGTTATGTTATTTTATATAAAAATATGTAGAATTACATAAAAATAAGCGAAAATTACGTAAAAGTATGAAATTTTAATTAAAATCTGTGAAATTTCCGAAAATTATGCAATTTTTCACAATTTCATTTACTTTCACACGTATTTTCGGTACATTCTACATGTTTATGTAATTTTTTTAATGGAAAATTACATAATTTTTAACAGTGGGTCAACGACACACCCTTTGGGTTTGAAACCTTAAAAAGAGCACTTAATCTTAATTATCTTGTGTTGCCGTGTGAATTAGGAACGTCCGTCAAACGTATCCCAACGAGTGTAGCAGCGGTTTAGTATATTTGTAAAATACCTATATAAATACAACGTAGATTAATATCTAGTGTTAGTTCTTTCATGTTGGTATTGATTTATCGCTGGTGTGTACCTATATCAAGAAAGGACTCTGCACGCGACGTGTTGATGATAGATGGAATCTGACATTACATTCAGTTTCATTAATTTAGAACGCACATAATATATTAGCATCTCTGATACAAGATCTTAGGCAAAGATTCTATTTAGTGATATGTTACATGTCTTAATTGTTGGAGTTTTGGTTTGAATTACAAAGGGGTGCTGGAATTTATTTACAACTAGCTGTCCCGGCGAACTTCGAACCGCATATTTTTTTCTAATGTTCCACTAAACTATTTTTTTCTTGCATAACAACCCTCTCCTGATAGTAACGATCACAACAAAAAAAGAATTAGCGAAATCGGTTCAGCTGCTCTCGAGATTCGCGATTAGCAACACATTCAGCAATTCATTTTTATATTTACAATAAGAATTACAATATACATAATTATATACTAAAAATATTTACATTACAAAATATCGTTTAAAAAATCCACGTGTTGCCACGTTGGATGGCGATACTTATTTTTGGGCCAGAAAGTGATTATGAATTTTCATAGATAGACATATTCGGGTGAAAATAATTAGGTACAGTGAAATTGTAAACATTCTCGTTTGCAATATTTATGGAAACCTATTATCCACATAAAAAGTAGGTCGTTAAATTGTTTTAGGTCTCAAACTAGTATCCTACTTAGGTACCAAATCTTTTCACGTAGGTAGGTACAGTTCGCGTAACCTGATTTGTTTTACACACACATTGTGTTGTACACACAGCTTTTTTACTCTACTTTTCGTGATCACTGACACAAATGCAAAGCTCAGCTTAGGCCTCGCGAACTGTACATAGTTATGCGTAAACTAAACAAAAGTAAACAGTCAGACACGTATAAGAAGAAAATTGGTGATGGACTCAGAACCATTAATTACTACGACCTACTAAGGTCGTAGTAATTAATGATAACAAATAACTATATTTGTTATCTTTTGCATACAGAAAATTTACATTTCATAATTAGAGATTTGGATATTTAAAATAACACATGATACATAACATACGGATCTCCTATACATTACATAAACGTACTTATTTAAATTATTCAGATTCGTATGTAACATATAACTTTACAGGAATAAAACAAACAAAATGAATTCAACCGAGCTCCACATTTGATACAAATACCTTTAAAATAATCAACTCAGTAACATTACACACACAGTCGTGTTGTAAAAGACAAACATTGTTTTTACAGTGAACAAATGAAAGTTGAACAAAAGATCGGTACAACCAGTGTGGGTCAGGACGCTTTCGATAAAGCGTATTACATTGCTGACAGACATTCAAATAAATCTATATATATATAATACGCCAGTGAAGCCGCTTCTCCTCCTAAACTAAGAGTCGCACAGTCAAGTGTGGCATACCGTTGGAAAGGTCGTGGTCTCAAGTGAATAAGATTAGAAAATTGACAAAAAGTAAAAAAAAAAAATATTACTTGCGCAGTTTGCGCTAAGGGTTGCTAGTTTTCAATAATTCAGGAATGAATTGAGAAATTATACAACACCGCAACGATATTTCCACAGTTTCAAAGCAACAACTATTTACCTACCTATCCATATTAAACAGACAGACTTTGTTTTGACATATTCTGTGTGTCCAATCTATGAAGGTACATACGTATGTGAACATAAAATTTATTTCGTGGCGCATAACGTTGTAAAGTTACCTCTGAGGCACAGAATTGTCATGGCTGTAAAATAATTATACCCTATTAGGTAGGTACTCCAATCTACGAAGGTATAGGTAAAAAGGCATAAGCTAAACTTTGCATTTGTGTGTGTGTATACCCGTAAACAAAATTAAAGTTTAACGTCAGTTTATATTTTACTATGAATCCCGTATTTTTAATTTTATATTAATTATAGTGTTAAAAGTAAATATATATAAATATATATAAATAATATATAAATTATAAAACTGAGGAAAAAGGTCTTGAGATATCATACTGCTTTATACCCTTCAATTAAATTTCAATGATGTAAAAATCCCGACTCGTAAAAAAATTGAGTTCAACAGAGTTTACTGTTTCATTTTTAATGTAGCTGATAGACTCCCACTGCTGTTGATAATGTGTAAGTTATAAAATAGACCTCATTCGTTCTAGTATATCACTTTGATAAAGAATAATTGGTAGAAATTTCCTTGGAATCGTCCAAAAATAAATCTCATCTCAAGATCAATCGGTATAATTTACAAAAACAATCTCATTAGTGTTGTTTGTTCAGTGATTCCTTCTTAATTGAAGCATTACGACAATGAAGTGAGCTCAGCGCGCCGCTAATCACCATTTAAGTGCGAACACCATCTGCTATGTCGTGATCTCATGAATTATACCAGTGTACAAAGAGCTATTTATGTTATTGAATTTATTTACTTTGAGTAACACCAGCTTCTTAGTTCTTCATTTTTAATAGACTTTTGAAAAGAAGGAGGTTCTCAATTCAACCTATTTTTTTATGTTTGATACTTCATATTTTTCGATTATCACCTAATCGAAAAATATGAATGAAATGAATATCATACATGAGGAATTGTTTTTTTTTTCAATTGGAAGCTACACCTTCCTGTGTGTTCCAACTTCAATTTAATCTCATTCCGACAGTTATTTGATCTAATTCCAGTAATACGAGTATGAAATTAGACGTTTGACGTGTTTTTTTGTGATACTACTGATACCCTCGGCTCCATATTGTTTTCAACCGATTTCCAAAAAAGGAGGAGGTTCTCATTTCAACTCTTGCTTTTTTTTCTCTATTCTTCTTTCTTCTTTCTATCTTCAGACTGGGTGAACCGACTTTAATTTTTTTTTAATTGGAATCTACTACTTCTCAAGTTTATTGTTTCCCATTTCAATTGGGTATCATTCCGACAACTATTCGATCTCTTTTTGGTAGTTTGAAGTCGTTTGCTGTGCCAATTTTTGACGTGTATTTTTTCACGTTCCTACTCCACACTGCCTACCTTGAACTATTTTGAGGAATCCGTACTCAAAGTCATACAGGAACTAAAAAATACGACAAAATAAATATTTTTGTTCGGGTCTCCCATAGATACAACAAGCATGATTTTTTTGTCGTTTTTTTTGCAAAAAAACCCTCAAAGTTTTTATGGATCTCATACTTGGCCGGTTTTTTTTATTATAATGAGTTTCAGTAGCCACACAAGACATTTCCCTTGTTAATAAACACATGGGTTTGAATTCCCCCTAAGGCCCTTGTTTTTGCGATTATTCTAACCAGTTCCCATAACGTAGCTCAATCAATGCACAGTTTTAAGGTACGAGCAAACTCGTCGTTCACATGCGACGTATAACACGCATTATGACACCCGAACCGGTTCTGGCCTATGCAATTTGTATGGTAACAAACAAACTGATCATTTACCACGCTGTCTTACGCGTCACCGCGCCAGATTCGCGTGTTCCCATGCTATCCAATGCGTAGGACACTGTCACACATGTGTCATAGCGCGTAGATAACGTAAACATCAGACGTCGTAAGACGAAAGACCAGTGTGTCGCTGTTTCCCACGTCGCGTGGCATATGTCGTATGTGAAGGACCAGTGTGTTTTAAGCTTTATTCTGACATAAATTACACATAGGTATTCTTTGACATTTTAATTAAGCTATTGTGGCTTTATGAAGCATTAACCGCAGGCATTGTGTTTACAAATAAAAATTATGATGGTGCAAATAAAATTATTCCTTAAGCTTCATAACATATGTAATAAGCTTACATAACATATGTAATAAGCCTCTTTCATAATATCATTATTGAACTTACGTAACAAAAATTAAAATTGCTATTTCGAGTTCCGGGAAAATATTATCTTTTTTAGTGTCCCTTCGTCCAGCATACTCACCATGGAATCCTGATATTTCATGAATGCCAAAAAAAGTGCTGAAATAGTGCTAATTAGTGCCCAATGGAAAAAAATAGTGCTCTTATACTTAAGAAATTACAGCCATAGTTCGATGAGTATGCTGGACGTAGGTTTCGCCCAGCATACTCACCTCCGTTTGTGGAATCTGTGTACGCTTCAACCATAATTCATACTTCAAAAAATTGTGCCCAAATAGTGCCAAATGGTGCCCAAAAAGAAAAAACGGTGCTCTAATAACTCCGGAGTTATAGGCTTCGTTCAGTGAGTATGCTGGGCGTAGGTTCTACGCCCAGCATACTCACTTCACTACGCGAATACCAAACGAGCTATAGGTACAATTTACGGCTTAAAAAATTGTGCTTGAAATAGTGCCCAATATCACTCCAATTTTCGCTTGACTTTTTACCTAGAAAACCATTAAATTTAATTGTAAACATTTACGTAACATTAGATTTAGTACAACTTTCTAAATAACTTACATTTTGTATAACAATTTTTTAACCCCGACGCAAAAACGATGGAAATTTGACGTCTGTGTTTATGTGTGTGTGTGTCTGTGGCATCATAGCTCCCGAACGGATGCGATTTGGATTTTGTTTTTTTTTAAGGCGAATAATTAGTCGGCAGTTGGTGTGATGAAAATCAGTTCAATCGTTTAATAGATACGGGGAGATGAGGTGTAAATAAAACACAATTTGCCGATGGATAAATGCATGAAACGCACAAAGCGTTATTTTGTTCTAGAGCGGTATGCAGCAATAGTTATTTTATATTATCTCCGAAACTATATGACCAATTATTGTTATACTATCAGGGGCAAATTAATAGTATCTCTGTGATTTTCTTGTGATCATAAAATAACTTATTCTGATAAGCATTAACATGTTGTTATTTAAATAACTATTCAAAAATGAACATGCTGAAAAATACTTTATTAAAACATAAAAGCATATATATCTACTAAAATATAAAAGAAAGATATATGGTACTTATAGCCCAGCTGCTGCCAGCCCAGCAAACTATCTCGGATCGGCGCAGTATGCCTTAGGATCAGCTTTTGCTGGTGATTTTTTAAACATATTGTGATTATTATAAACTGTGATTACTCAATTTATAGGTAGTTATTTGTAAGTTAGTTATTGTGATTATAACATTGTAGCAGTAAATTTACAAAACTAGATAAGTAAGTGTTATTTTTGAGAAAGTCTTACTAATATTTGGAATACTATTTTTTATATACGAGGGTGGATTGAAAAGTAGTCGGCCTAACACTGATCCATTTAGTTCTAAAAATCAAATCTACCCACATTATTTAGTTCAGTTCAGACCTGTTAATTGTGTGAAGTTTGAAACGTGTGCGATAATTAGTTTTATTTTATAAATTTATTAACAAAGCAATTTGACATCATTTCCGCAAATGGAGCAAATCGAGCAGCGTGCCGTCATTAAGTACCTCCATAAGAAGGGGCTGTCATCAAAAGCCATCCATGATGATATGGTCAGTACATTAGGGGATTGCGCTCTTTCATATTCATCCGTCAAAAAATGGATAGCAGAATTCAAGCGTGGTAGAGAGAGTGTGAAAGACGAACCCCGCTCTGGAAGGCCTTCGACGTCCACTACTGACGAAAATGTTAAAAAAATACTCGATTTAATTATGGGAGACCGCAGATTGAAAATTAGAGAGATAGCCGAGATTATAGGCATCTCTTATGAACGTACTCAAAACATAATATTCAACGTGTTGGGTTTCCACAAGGTGTCTGCGAGGTGAGTTCCGCGACTGCTTTCAGTTGAGCAAAAAAGGATGCGATTGACTATTGCACGCGACGGTTTGGAGTTATTTGAAGCTGATGAATGTGATTTTTTGAATCGTTTTGTTACTATGGACGAATTATGGGTTCATTACTGTACACGGGAAACAAAACAACAATCAAACCAGTGGAAAAGACCTGGATCACCACCCTCCAAAAAGGCTAAGTCAATTTTGTCTGCAAGTAAGGTGATGGCTTCAGTATTCTGGGACTCGAAGGGTGTGATTATGGTTGATTATCTTGAAAGGGGTCAGACTATAAACTCTGATTATTACTGCACCTTACTACGTCGTTTACGACAGGGAATAAAAGAAAAACGTCCAGGAACGATCAGAAAAAAAGTCCTGTTTCATCAAGATAACGCTCGTGTTCACACGTCTGTCCAATCAATGGCAGAAATTCACAACTGTGGCTTTGAACTGGTACCGCATTCACCTTATTCACCTGATCTGGCACCGTCAGACTTTTTTCTGTTCCCTAACCTAAAAAATCACTTTGGAGGTCAAAGATTTTTGACAAATGACGAGGTCAAAGCAGCAGTAGACGCATATTTTGACTCTAAGGAAGAATCTTTTTTTTTCAACAGACTAAATGCTTGGAGGGGAAGATGGCAAAAGTGCATTGAACTTGATGGTGATTTTGAAAAATAAAAATATATTTCATTTATTATGTATTTATTTTCTTCGTTACGCAGATTACTTTTCAATCCACCCTCGTATTTGAAACGACAATTTTTTCTATTTAAAATTGATTTTATTTGATTGTTGTACTAATGATAGTCTTATTTTGAATGGTAGGTATAACAATATAAATAATATATTAGAAGATAATGTCTGTTAACAAAAGCTGTGAAATAGTTTTTAATTAAACTAGGGGGTAACTTTAAATAGTGCTGGGTAGCCAAAGGTTAGAATTTGTAAATAGCACTACCTTTTTAGGAATAACAATAGATTCTAAATTACATTGGGGTGACCATATCACCATTTTAGCTAATAAGCTTAGCTCTGCTGCGTATGCTGTGAGACGGATTAGGCAGTTGACAGATGTAGCTACTGCTAGGCTAGTTTACCTTGGTTACTTCCATAGCTTGATGTCCTATGGAATACTACTTCGGGGAAATGCGGCAGATATAGAAACAATTTTTATATTACAAAAGAGGGCAGTCCGTGCCATTTATTGTTTATATAAAGTTAATACTATCAGGCGTTACTTTTCGGAAGTCCATAGTTAAATTAAATAAATCTAACTACTTTGCAATATTCCGCCACATGCAAATTACCCAACTCTCGTATTTATTCATGCACAAGTCCGCCCTCCAAACCCACTTAGGCCGAAAGAATAGAGAAATAATTTTGAGAATAGAATAAATATGAGAGTTGTGTTATCGTGCAAAAAATAATAAAAACCTCGACACGTGTTTCGCCCCCAACCAGGGGCATCATCAGGAGATGTCGATGGCTCGGCGCACGGTGACCGAATGAGCCACAACTCGTAAACCGCACCAATTTATATCCTAGGTTTTTTATTTCTACCCACAACCATAATACCAAATTATTTTATGTCTACCCACCACCGTTGTTTGAATGACGTATACCTACCCGCAGCAAAGGGGAAGAGGCGAAATTAAGTTGATCATTTAAAATATTAGGGTTCAAGCGTCTATGTTTGTAGATTTCTAATTGTTCCAAAACCGAAAGCCTCAGTCCTTTGTTGCAGGTGTGCAGAACGTCATAAGTGTGAGGATTAGGTAGGGAGTGACCGGAATCCAACAAATGTTTTGCGAAATGAGACCGTTCTGGGCGATTGTTTCTAAAAGCTGAAATATGTTCTTTATACCGCGTCGCGAAGCTACGGCCGGTTTGGCCAATATAAACACCCTCACAATCCCCACACTTAAGTCTATACACACCTGACTTCCTGTCATCCCCAATTTTCTCCTTAACATTGCAAATGTTTCTCCGGATAGTGTTGTCCGTTCTAAACGCGACATGCATATTATTTTTACGCAAAATTTTGGCAACTTTATCAGATATCGGACCTTAATAATTTAGACTAGCTCTATACCGATGGACGTCACGATCCGGGGGAACAGCATATAGTAAACTACGCGTAATTGAGGCTCGCCGCCTTCCAACTAAGTTGTCCACAAGCTTGGTACTGTAACCATTAGATTTAGCAATTTGATAAATAATATTTAATTCGCGGTTAAAATTTATTTGAGAAAGTGGAACCGAAAATAGCCTGTTAACATAGCTGTGGAAGGCGGCAAGCTTGTGCTGCCAAGGATGACAGGAAGTAGCAGGAATTACTGTGTCAGTATGAGTGGGTTTGCGAAAGATCCGGAATTCATGCCCACCCTCATTTCTAGTAATAGTCAAATCTAAGAAATTTATGGACCTATCCTTCTCTAACTCGAGTTTGAATTTGATTTTAGGGTGAACACTATTCAAATGAGATAAGAAATCCGTAAGTTCCACATCGGTGCCCCGCCAACACAACAATATATCGTCAACGTACCTATAATAATAATGGATGTTTTCGTTACCTACAATGTAACTATTTTCAAACCTATCCATAAAAACATCGGCCAGAAATGGGCTCAAAGGTGAACCCATCGCCAGTCCATGCTTAAATAGATAGTACTTGTTGTTGAATTGAAAATAGTTTTGGTTCATGCATAAAGAAGTTAAATCGATTAGCTCAGCCGCCTCCCCTGGATGTAGACGGTGTTTTTCAAAAAGATCTTTAAGTATTGTTAAACATTCCTCGTAAGGGACATTAGTAAACAAGTTATCGACATCCAGTGAAAGCAACCTTGCATTAGGGGGAAGCTTGATATCCCGTATACGATTGATTAAGTCAGTCGTATTTTTAAGACTATAAGGAGGCCCTGGTTGGGGGCGAAACACGTGTCGAGGTTTTTATTATTTTTTGCACGATAACACAACTCTCATATTTATTCTATTTTCAAAATTATTTCTCTATTCTTTCGGCCTAAGTGGGTTTGGAGGGCGGACTTGTGCATGAATAAATACGAGAGTTGGGTAATTTGCATGTGGCGGAATATTGCAAAGTAGTTAGATTTATTTAATTTATTGTTTAGGTAAGAGAGATTCTCTTAGGGAGCGATTTAAAGATATTAATATTTTAACTGTAGCTTCTCAATATATATTTCATAACATACTGTATGTCAGGAAAAATATATCTAGCTATACTAAAGTAAGTGACGTTACAGACAGAAATCTACGTAATAAAAATAAACTACTCCCTCCGTGTTATCGGCTTAGCAAGGTTAGTCATTCTTTCAAGGGGGAAGGTATACGCTTTTATAATAAATTGCCTGAATCGGTCCTTTGTATGTCCGACAATAAATTTAAAACCTTTATAAAGACCACTTTATGTCAAAAAGCATATTATAAGAAAATTGATTACCTTAACGATAAAAGTGTCTGGTTTGAGCATGGTGCAGGCGCCTCCTAAAATGCCGTAATTGTAGCATATTTTGTACTTTGGTGACTATTTACTTATATTTTTTTTGGTGCATTATACACTCCCTTTTTGACTTTGACACGGGACCAATGTACATTCGTCCACATTTAGTCTTAAGAAAATGTATAAATGAGTTAATTATTGAAAAAGAGTGACCAAGAGTTTTATTGCCAGGTTCTTTCTCTCGGTTCTACTTATTGCTTTGCGAATCTGGCAGTACATGTAAATGACATTTTAAAAAGCAATGACATTTTTTTTATTTTAAGTACCTACTGACGTTTGTAAGTGCCATTTAGTGACCTATACAAATAAATAAATCATTTCATTACATTAGTAATAAATAATGTAAGTAATTAAAAATGTTTTTATAGTTAAACCTTTTATTAATAGAACTATTGGATCTTGTAAATATAAAAAAATGTACACTGAAAAAAAACTATAATCTATTTCCTTTTTACAAATTGTCAAGATCTCAAATAGGTACCTACCTATTTTATTGGCTGCAATAGACTATTAGTGCCCAGACATTTTTTTGGGAAATATTTCACCCTACAAGCAATGAAGTAATACGAGTAGATTTCATTTATGCTTACAATTTAATTTATTTACAATGAAAAAAATTTATAAAAATTAAAATAAATTTAATTAGCATTTAATCGTCAGTTTTTGATATGTGTGTGAGAAAATACCACAATTATTCCCAATCACATAACCGCCCACAATTAGAATTTTTAATATTTATATCCAAAAACATGTGTGAACGACCTCATTTAACGTTAGTATGTAGAAGTTAACAATTAAATTTAATGGTTTTCTAGGTCAAAAGTCAAGCGAAAATTGGACTGATATTGGGCACTATTTCAAGCACAATTTTTTAAGCCGTAAATTGTACCTATAGCTCGTTCGGTATTCGCGTAGTGAGGTGAGTATGCTGGGCGTAGAACCTACGCCCAGCATACTCACTGAACGATGCCTATAACTCCGGAGTTATTAGAGCACCGTTTTTTCTTTTTGGGCACCATTTGGCACTATTTGGGCACAATTTTTTGAAGTATGAATTATGGTTGAAGCGTACACAGATTCCACAAACGGAGGTGAGTATGCTGGGCGAAACCTTCGTCCAGTATACTCATTGAACTATGGCTGTAATTTCTTAAGTATAAGAGCACAATTTTTTTCCTTCGGGCACTAATTAGCACTATTTCAGCACTATTTTTTGGCATTCATGAAATATCAGGATTCCATGGTGAGTATGCTGGACGAAGGGACACCTTTTTTAGCGTGCATGATCTTATAATAATATGATCTATCGAGAATATCGCTACATGTTTGTACGAGTATACAAACGTGTAGCGAGAAAACTACTGGACCGATTTGCTTCAGGTTTATTTAAAATTAACTGTGACACCCATGGCATGTTCTAAAAAAATACAAAACTTACAAAAAATGCCCACTATAATACTTAAAAAAGCAAAAAACTACTAAAATAAGCTCAGGTACAGGGATTGCCCTAGTCATAAATAAAACTTGGAACTACCAAACTAGATGAAAATTTTAAGCTGGTTAAAATAAAGACCTACGAAAAACAAATGAAGTTTAGCGATAAAAAAGTTCGTAATAGAATAATTAACTCCTTGAATAACCTTGAGAATTGAGTAGGATTATATAAGCTTTGGAGTTCTGGTTACAAAATCATGTCTTCTTGCCCTGCAGGCTTAGCACAGCTAGCACCGACTTTAGACAATTGATATTTATTCCACCAATGACATCGCAGAAGATTTAAAAATATGTAATTAATTTTATCAAGCATATACAATAGACATAGTGTATACATAGTCTGATATCTCGGGGATATGTGACGCAGCCATACCCCGCGTGCGATGACAAACCCCACGGGGACAGGTTTACTCGTAGTATCTTGAGCTAACAGATCTCCAAGCGGCCTCTAATTGTGCCCGGAGCTATTCAGCTACATCGCAGAAGCCCTTCGATACCACGGGGTGCCCCTGTATCTGCGGCGGCTGGTGTCAGACTATCTCACAGAACGGTGTGTTCAGCATGAGGACGGAGACGGTGTATTAAGACGGCGACTCATATCGTGCGGTTTTCCCTCAGGGTTAAGTTCTAGGGCCGCTTCTGAGAAACTGCGGCTACGACTGGGTCCTACGCGTCGCTCTGCCCCCCGGATAGAATGCGTCTGCTTTGTATTTTAATGCGGGTTGGATTTTAAAGAAACTTTCACTGGCAGTTAGATGGTGCTGATGTAATAAGGTATAATATAGGCTATTTTTATCCCGGGAATTGGGAACCATGAAACTATTTCAAACCGGGGAAGCCATGGGCGTGCGGTAGTTTTTTAACAGTTATTAAAAGTTTGTTAAAAGATCCTCGATATAAGTAGTAACAATATTAGACTTGTTAAAATATAACAGGGAAAATGATACACAAACTGTAAGTATATATGATTTTTCCTGATGTACAGTATTCGCGATGAACGCACGTGGAAATTGGATTACTGTGTCCCAAATGTGTACGTTCTACGGAAAATGGAGCTCATGACTCCTTTGGGACTATAACATATCTCTGTGCAAGAAATCACATATATATCTTTTCCTACTTCCTCCATGAGCCAGCGTAGTGTTCGGTGTTACCGCAGTACATTTATAATAGTCTCAGTTATCTTTACAGTTTCGTACGGTTTCATACTAAGTTAACCCTAAGATTTGACAAATAATATAATATTATTAATTTACTAACCAAGTTTTAAAGTACTATTATAGGTACCTACTTATAGTAACGTAATTATCATAATTAAAAAATAAGACCCAGTTAAACTGAAGTTCAAAATGTTTATCATACCATAGTACAAGGTCTTTAAAACTACGCAACGGATTTTGATGCGGTTTTCACCAATGGATAGAGCGGTTCTCTAGGAAGGTTTCTGTGTAGGTATACAATTTGTCAAGCGAGCGAAGCTACGGGCGGTGCATCGCAAGAAGGTGGAGAGGTTGACTATCGGGACATGAAAAATTTGTAGAGAGAAATGTGCATTGCCTGAAAAGTGCCACTGGCTAGTAGGGATCTGCATCTTTCGCGGTTTTGGCTTGTATAACCTACTGAGGTTGGAACAAGCCATAAGTTGGAGGTGAGTTTGGCGGTGCGTCGCGTCTAGCAACTGAAAGAAAACTCACCCTGGTTGAGACGTTGAGTTGAATGTACCCTAGACTTTCAATTGTTACTTCTTCAGACTTGATCCTCTAAAATTAAAGGATAAAATATTATTGCATATATATATTATTATTATATTTTATATATAATAAGTATTGTGGATATTAATATATTCAGTTCAAATAAATATAACATGAACTGTATAGGTAATATATAATTAATTAAAGTCATTTTTGTATATAAATATAATAATATTATCAGATAAATAATCATCTCTGAGAGAAACAAAACAGGAAAATGTAGCGACAAACAAAACACAATGAGATTTATTAATTAATTTCTAGATAACAGCTCTGGTCCAATATATTATTATAGAAATTGACATTAGAAATAAAAGCTATATTTTATCTTTTACCTGCAGTTCCGCCCACATGAAATAGGTAGCTTATTATGACGATATATTTCTTTCCGCAAGAATTCTCGAGATAAACTTCTGTCAAAGAAAGCCGCACGAATATCCATTTAGTGATTTCGGCAGTAAGCGTAGTACATACATACTGAAGTTGTATTTTTGTTTGTGTATTTTTTTTACTTTTATTTGTTTTTGTTTATCTTTACAAACTATAATCAAAAACGCAGAAGTCAATTATCAAACAAGGCTGGAGTGCGGTTACGCTAAGCGCGCAATCGCGAAATGCTCCTAGGGTACTATCAACATGTCAGTGTCAGATTGAAAAGTGACACGTACGGACGGACAGACGGAGAACGACGGGCGTATAAGGGTACTTTTTTCAGCTTTTGCTGATAGTACCCTAAAACTAATTAACTCTTATTACCAACTAGATGTTTTTAATATTATTTTTAATATATTTTTAATATTATATATTATTATTACATTTTTGGGTTCGGTGTCGGTCTAGTAACACCCCACAGCCATTTATTTTTTTGATATTTTCAATGTACAGAATTTTCACTTCTACAGATTTATTATAAGTATAGATACGGTTCGATCCTACTGTTTTTTTTTTCCAAAACAAACGTATTTTATTAGGTCACGAACCCATTATAAAATCATATACGATATGCATACGGCTGTCACGGTGATGGCATAAGGATGTCGTTCTGGCGCTAATCTTGGAGAGTGCTTTGCTATGACATTCCACTTTCGTAGGCAATCCTTTTACGTTAGACGACCTGAACGACCCCGCGTATATCTACGAGAGCTTTAGTACAAACAGTTGAAACAAGCGCAACCATTGGTCATTGAAACTACTATGGTACGAGGGTCTAGTACATTGAAATATTACTATCAAGTTTAAGCTTATTTTTCAACCGACTTCCAAAAAAGGAGGAAGTTCTCAATTCGACTGCATGTTCTTTTTTTATGTTTGTTATCTTATATCTTCGGACTGGTATTTTATTTAATTGGAATAAACAACTTCCCAAGTGGTCCATTTGAATTTAGCCCATTCCGATAACTATTTGGTCCCATTTCTGTAGTTTGAAGTCGTTTGGTGTGTCAATTTTTGACGGGTATTGTATGATACCAAAATTCTCAACTGTGGTAACTAACAGAATAATCCCACCAAAATGGCGTAAAAGCAACAAAATTGTAGATTAATTATTATTCTAGAAATATTATACATTTCCTGGGAAATCTATACAATGAATAAACTTCTCCTGTCACATATAAAATTAGGTACGCGTGTAAGAATATATATTACACGTCTACTTTTCATAAACGCTTTAAATGTAGTCCCCACCTTCAAGAGGTAGACAGAGGCGTTCGTTATGCCCACATTTTACCTTCCGAGGACGTTGGGTAATTTCGCCAGGGCCTCGTCTGGATATTAGAAGATGCACCGTGTGCTGGTGTGGATCACTTGGGCCTGAGAGATGTTGATTGTTAGCAATCATTACACATCCATTAGTTCGCCAAGAGTTACGCGGACGTTCACTAGTATTTATTTTAAATCCGCGACCGCCTCTAGTGCCGTTGTTGGGCGCTTCAGGTACGCACTCTGAAGTATTCCCTTTGGCGACGGCTTCACTAGTTCATACGTAGCATAGAACAAAGTCGTTTCCCGCTGTCTGTCTCTAATTCCCTATATAGGTTAGATCTTTAATAAATAAATAAATAAATATTTTTGAACATTCTCACACGACGTCATCTAGCCCAAATTAAGCAAATATAAGCATGTGCTATGGGATCTAGACGACTGATAAACATACTTATATATTTCTAAATACATACATATTATACATAGAAAATACCCAAACTCCGAAACAAACGTTTGTGGATCGCACAAACATCGCAGTCTTTATAACTATGCAATTGATTTTGATGCGTTTATTTTAATAGATCAAGAGGGAGGATCAATAAATCAAGAGGAAAGTTTTAGTGGATAGTACGTATAAAATAGTTATAATAGCAATCAGAATGTACTAATTTTACAAAAGGACATTGCTACGCGTTCATACATCATTCGCCCCAGAACCAAGACCAATGGAAACAGGCTTGTTAAATGTGAAATATTTTTCTAATTCTCTTCACATTGTATTTTTAAGACGGACAAGCAAGTCAAGCGCAAAAATCCAACAAATTTGTCAGATTTAAAGGTTATGTTTGCGCAAAAACCGACAATAGTTGGTTAAGTATTTTTTATGCATTTTAATTTCTCGGAAATCGGAATGGACTTTGAAGTTCGAACCCTTTAAATACTTCTTCTAGACATTATTGATAGGTAGTAGAAACATAGACCAACGCGGTCGTCGTATACGCTGTCGCCGTATACGACGAAGTAGAAATAACCATTAGCAAGCACTGCCCTGCTTATCGTTTCTGCAGTAATCGACATTTTGGCGATTTTAATTTTTTTGCAAAAACGGTCTCTCAAGGGGTTATTCTATAGGAAAAAATAAATTTTAATTTTTTTTTACCAGAAACATGTGTTTTACTTAATGAAATACGCCGTACTTGCACCAAAATGCTTCAATTAATTGATACCAAGCTACGCAGTAACCGGCATATACTAGACGCTTATGCAGTACTTTCTTCGTTTACTACAAATTCATTTGGCAAATCATTATTTATTACGTATACATACTAAAGCCAAACGAAGCACTCTACTTGACTACTTTTGGATGTAGCAAGTACAACAAAAGATGTTCGCTCATGCTAAGGCCAAATGTAGTACTCTTCTATACTGCGTTAGACTGTATCAAAAGCTACGCACATATACTAATGTCAAACGTAGCATTGTACTATATTACGTTCTAAATTAACACTTTTAACTATCGCCCGGCATAAAAATATTACACGATTGCTAACAAGAAACGTAGTATTGAATACGTGCTAGGCAATCATGCAGTAATAAGCACAAGTACTACGTTTGCCCATAGCAATACTGTGATGATCCTAAGCTGAAATGGTAGATGAAAATGCAGTAATACGCATTATATCCAAACTATACAACAAAGGAAATAAAAAACTATATCAGTAGAAAGCTAGATTTTTATTACTAATTTTAGGACAACTTCAAATGTTATATAATAACGATTTGTAGTTCAGATATCAAAATATGTGTTTTTCGCGCTTATCTCGAAACCGCGTTTATGCAAGTACTGCATAAGCAATAAGCAGGGCAGAGCAATCTATAAATACAGCAGGTTAAGTTTTACAGACAAATACTACGTAGGTCACACTATAAGTTTTGCGTAACTTAAAAAAACAACATGTTAAAACCAAAATATTATGTTTGTTGCTTTTCAAAATACTCTGCTTTACATTTTAAACATTTTTTCATGCGATCGAACCATTTTTTAAAACAGGAGGACCACAGATCTGAAGGCATGTTTTCTACGTGCTGATTGAACGCTATCAGTGCGTCTTCGGAGTTGGTAAAAGTGAAACCTCTCATCAAATCTTTGATTTTCGGGAAAATACAGAAATCACAGGTGCTAGGTCGGGGCTATGCGCAGGATGCGTGATGAGTTGTACTTTTTCGGAAGCTAAAAATGACTTTGTTTTGTTGGCCTTGTGTGAAGAAGCGTTGTCATGATGTAGGAGAACGCGGCTTTTGGGTCGTCTTTCGCGAACTTTTTCTAACACCCTGGGTAAACAAATGGTAGAATACCACTCGGCATTAATACTCTTTTGATCTTCAAGTGGAATTGTACAGATGGGACCCGTAGCTGAGAAAAAAACGCGACCATTTTTTTACCAACGTTTCTCGCCTGCCTCACATTTGTTGGCTTGTTCTCATTTTCAAACACCCATTCACAAGATTGCTATTTTTTTCGGGTTCAAAACAATAAATCCACGTTTCGTCTCCTGTGACAATGTCATAAATAGCATTAGAATGTCCGTGGTCGTACTTCAGTAGCATCTGTGAGCACCATTCCACGCAAGCCCGCTTCTGTTCCGCTGTCAGTTCATGAGGGATCCAACGACAACAAAGTTTCCGAACTTTTAATTCTTCGTGTAAAATTTTCTGGATTTGACTCATACCAATCCCCAATAGTCCTCGAACTGTCTCATAGGTAATCCGCGGGTTTTCTTCAATTAACCGCTTAACAGTAGCTACATAATTTTCGTTGACGGCAGTTGAAGGCCGCCCTTCACGAAATTCGTCATGTAAAGAAACTCGACCTCTCTCAAATTCAGCAAACCATCGCCTCAGGTGCTCAAACAAGGTGCTTCTCTCCCAAAAGCATTTTGAAGAAGAGCGGCACAGTCTTGCGGAGAGAGAGAACTTTTAAAATCATAAAAAATCATCGCTCTAAAATCTTTTCGACTTAATTTAATTTTCGTTGCATACGTAGAACTTTGATGTGTGATAAAAAACAATTGACAAATGATTTCCTGCCAATTGTTTTTTTTTGATTACCAAGAAGGTTGCAACGTTTAAAAAAATATAACATTCGAAATTCAAATAGTTCCGATTAGCTAGAAGTGCAAAACTGTTAGTGCGCCCCATGTATAACAACTGCATACCGATTGCTCTGCATATTGATTGTCTCTGTATCTATCAATAGTAGGTACCTATTTAAAAAGTAATATGTGACAGTAGTGACAGTTATGACAGCCTGCTACTTGCTTGTGGATTGTGGAATAAGGATGTTATTGACATGGCCGTAGCCAGGTACAGGCAGGGGGGGGGTGCCCCCCCCCCCTACGAGTCTCTACTCTATGTTATAGTATAGCATAGAGTTAGCTAGAATACTCATTAACCCGTTTGTTAATATTTTGAAATAAATCTAATAAGAAAGGATAAGAAACGACAAAAGCAAAAATCAATAATAGACGCAACGCGGCAGTATCGCATCTCAAAATGTATTCCCTTCCTGGAATTTTTACGCGGGACGGGATGACTATACTGCGCTTTCTGTAGGGGTCACCACCTGGTATACACTTGTGTCGAACACGACAAGCGAGGCCGGGAAGGGTAGTGCAAAAGTGCAAGCACATTTAGTTGAAAAAATAATTCTCATCTGTCTCAAAAATTCATTCTCATCTGAGGATTCTGTGGTGCAAGTGTCGCCCGTTGCGTACCTGCATCATTGTGCAATTTCTGAAGAGCAGTATTAATTAAAAATTGGATAGGTAAATGGAAGTTTTTCAAATGTATGCTTTCAATTTAGTTTTGCCATCATCAGCCCGCGAGGAGCTCCTGGAGACCCTGGAGTGCCACTGAACTCATGGGGGCGCCCGTTCCTTGAGGTCAGAGGTAAACTCCGACCGAGGGCGCTCCCACTGACCCAGATTCTCCTGCTGGATCAGCTGGAGGGGGTCTTGGGCTCTCTGTTTCCGACGAGCGCGGAGGAGCACATCGCTCCGGGCATGCCTCGGTCTTAGACGCCCAACGCGGATAGCAGCGGCGAAGACGACGTACCCGAAGTCAGAGAGTTAGGAGCAGTGGTACTTCGGCTCAGTCGCCGGAAAATCACCACCCCTGGACGGGTCCAGGGGTGCCGTCGGGACGGCATTCCGGGCTGTGCATGGGTCGTGGCCCTCAATGAACTCAGGCCTCGACTGCTCGGTGGGCTCTTCAGCGCATGCCTCGAAAGGGGCCAGTTTCCCAAGGTGTGGAGGACGGGGAAACTGGTCCTGATTCGGAAACTGGGGCGGGCAGCGGACTCACCGTCCGGCTACCGGCCGATCGTGTTGCTCAAAGACCCTGACAGAGGAAGCAGGGGCGAGGTGGTGTTAGTGGTGTCTCTTAACATCGCCAACGCCTTTAACACCTTACCCTGAAGCTGCGTTAGAGAGGCACTGATCTACCACGGAGTGCCTCTCTACCTCTGGCGTATTGTCGGGGCATATTTATCCGAGAGGGCCATAACTTCTCCTAGCTGGTTCGGGCCAGCTCGGCAAGATCTGTAGTGCGTGCGATTGTAGATGCGGGATAAAACCCGACCACCACACTGGGGCCACACAGGTGGCCATGGCCATGGAAAGAAAAAGGTCTTGACATCATGTTTAATATTTTTTATATCCCCCCTTTTTAATGGGGATTAGGTCTGCCCCCCCCCCCCTTGATGGAATACTGGCTACGCCCTTGGTTATTGATATTATTCATTATGAGAAAATCAATTTTATTTGTATATGTACCTACTTATACAGGGTTATTTGTAATTAACTAGCATCCTCGCAGGGACCACCCGCGCACCGTCCCTATCCGTGCATTGCATGAATTGATGACATTGTTTACCAAATTTTTACGGTGCGCGTAAACTGCGGCGTAGAGTTATTAACTATCAGACGCGAAACTAAATTAATATTTATTTTTGGATGAAAGTAAAATTTAACGAATTATAAAAAGTCGTAGAACAAACGTTGTTACTTATGATGTCTGCCACCTACCCCTGGGAGGATGCTAGTTAATTACAAATAACCCTGTATATATTGCTCGTCAACTTGACTTCACCTCGCTTGATGGTGAGCTGCTGACATCGACGATGTCACAACGGTGGTCAAAATAGAAGTGAAATACGTGAAATATCGATTATTTGTTAATCGATATAAGTTATACAACGATTATATTACTTGATGATCGATTACTTTCATTTTGAATTTAGTTTATTTATTTATATACCTACTTATATATTGCTCGTCAACTTGACTTCACCTCGCTTGATGGTGAGCTGACATCAACGATGTCACAACGGTGGTTAAATGTTAATAAATAATAATGAATACGTGAAATATCGATTATTTGGTAATTGATATAAGTTATAAGACGATTATATTACTTGATAATCGATTACTTTCATTTTGAATTTGGTTCAGTTGTGCATCGTTAACCGGTTGTCGTTGATTGAAAAAGTTGGTAGTAAGTATAAATCGTTACATTATTCTTAATTATTAATTTAGAATAGATCCTTGTCCGTGTGATATAGATATTTGCCTCTAATTCATTAAAATAGATAATTAATTATGGTATAAGCCACCATGTTTGTTGGTTCTGGGGCGAGATTCGACGATGTCCTTTGATATCAAACTAGCGGTCGCCTACGGCTTCGCCCGTGACCACGAAAACTACTCTACTATTAGCCGTAGTTTTTGAGTTTATCGCCCATAGACAGACGCTGCGGATGACCTTTGCAAGGGTGTGACGAGTGTCATACCTACATAGCGCTGACACTGCAAGTGTACAGTCGAGCGATATACGAACGCCAGCTGTCCCCGGCGCGCGACCAGATTTAGTCGTAGTAACTGCCTGTAATTTGGTGAACAATATACTCGAACTTGAAACATAGTCACTCGTTTCAATTGGACTAACTTCCTTCAAATTAACCTAACCCTGAATGACGTACATCACGTACATTGGTGACACCCTGTGAGTTTAAAAAGTGACTTTTTACGAGTATAGGCATCGTGTGCGGGGACGGCTCACTCTGCCAGTGTGCCGGACATTTCGAAGTGCTACGGTAGCGCGTTACGTACCTACACTCTGCAGACTATAAAAAATAGTGCGGTTTTTAACGTGGCGGACGACGAAAATGCGGACGTGGTATTGATCTCAGTATCGTCGCGAGTTCCCGAGTTTTGGACGGACCAACCTAATCTATGGTTCGTGACATTTGAAGCGGTGATCGCACCACAGAAGGCCAGTGATGAGGCGCAATACCAGCTGCTCGTCGCAAAGCTCGGAAAACAGGTTGTCATGCAGGTCGCGGACATCCTAACAAATCCACCGGCAGCAAAGAAATACGCGACTCTCAAACAGCGACTGTTAGAAGTATATGAAGAGTCGGAAAGTAGAAGAGTCCAAAAATTTGTAGGGGACATGCAGCTAGGTGATCAAACACCATCGCAGCTGTTTCGACAAATGCAGACGTTGGCAGGAGATAGAATAGCAGCGCCAACGTTGTTAGTGATGTGGCAGAACCACCTACCGGCCGCAGTGAGGGCTATTTTGGCGGCAACAGCGATCAAAGATCCGGAGCAGTTGGCAGCGATAGCAGATAAGATTCAGGAGAATAGCAATCCCGGCGTAGTAGCAGAAGTAGCCAGTAGCAGCGCTGGTACATTAGCGAACACAATTGCCCAGCTGAGCTTGGAAGTGGCGGAACTACGCAGGTCGAGAAGTTACGAGCGGAACGTTCAGCAGGCGCGTGGGAGGCCACAGTCCCGCGCACGCAGCTCCAGCCGCAAACGCAGCAAGCCACGGCAGGAAGGGTTGTGTTTTTACCACGACCGATTTGGGACCAGGGCTCGCAAGTGCCGATCACCGTGCACCTGGAGTGACGACAACATGGGAAACCACTGACCGTGCAGTCGGCGACGGGGTCCTGCATCGGAGGTATTATTAACCGTCGATTATGTGTCTACGATCGTACTAATGGACTTAATTTTTTAATAGATACAGGGGCAAATGTATCAGTGTTACCCGTAACTGTGGTTAAGCGAAAAGATAAGTATTTACAAGGGGATTTTACATAGTCACTCGTTTCAATTGGACTAACTTCCTTCAAATTAACCTAACCCTGAATGACGTACATCACGGACACCTTGTTCTATAATATAATGTAGTAATGAAGCAATCGTTGTCTTTCTAATACTACCGTTATTTGGTATGTGCAAAACATTGAAACAAAGTTACAAAATACAAGTGTTCTATCACGTAATACGTCACGTATTTGCACTACGCATGAGAACAATTGCCACTTCGAGCGTGACCGGGTTCTGGATCTTTCTGAGATGATGTCGTATAAAGGGGTCTCATGGGAGAAGATACGTGGCTATCGTCATAAATATTATGGAGAATATATTTGCTACAATAGTATGTTGTAACAAATTTTAAACTTATGGCTATCTTCTCCTCCGTCAGAAAAAACAGAACTATTGTGGCAACTATTTAACCCTCAATGATTCCTGGGTATTAATTATAATGAGTGTGTGCTGCAGGCTGTTTAAGGTATGTTGAGGTTGACGTATATAAATAATGTTGATGAATAAATAAAAAAGTACTCATCCCATGTTACAACCATATCGACTATGTAATTGGAAATTTATCATTGTTTACAGTGTCATCATAAACAATGCAATGTCCAGTGAACTTGAAGAAAGAAGAAACTTGAAACGTGAAGAAAAATGTAGAATTGATTTATAAGTAAGTAGGTATCATACCCACATTTCGACAGTTTCATGTAGTCAGTAGAAAGGTGTACAATATCCCTAGTGCCGATAACGGCAGTAGTTTAGCCCCCTTACGAAGGCCATCAAAACTACTAGCAAAATGTGTAATGTTATAATATATCAACATTATGTCATGAAATACACAATACTATAATACATATATAATATGCATACTCGGGCTCGGTAACGTACCCTCACATTGAATTTAATCAGACATTTTCTGTTCACAAATAATACAACATTAAACATTCCATTCGCTCTAAATAACTTCGTTCAGAAATCAAGACGTTGTATAAACAGGACTCATATTAAATTCTTGAGTGTGTAATTTATTTTATTTGCAATTCTGCTCTCAAATTATGACTTCTTTTTTATTTGGTAAGTGTATCACATGATTGTATAATGCAGCCTCTTTTTAGTCATGAACGTTATATTTTTTATGGCTATGTAAACACTTTTAAAGCACCCATTTAAAAACGTAATGTTTTGTGTCTATCTACGTCAGGTATAAAAAGTAACCCTCTCGCCGGAGACCATGCTTCAAGCCATGGTCTCCAGCTGGAGTGGGTGGAACGAGGCCGAGTCCTTCTGCGAGCATGTCATGCTTGCGAAGGAGGCGGCCGAGAGGGAGAGGGAGCGTACCTTTCCCGCCGAGTTTCGAAGTCAGCGGCGAGGGCGCTGCAGACTCATCTACGCTCAAGACCATCGACCTCCATGATCGGGGCCTGAGCCGCCGTCCTTACAGAAGCAAGCTAGAAGCACGCAACCAGATTCACTTACCGACGCGAGATACTCATCCCGACCAAACCCCCAAAGAGGCCACACAGGTAGCCAAAGTCCACCGGGCGCCACTGGAAATACCTCCTGGTGGGTACCAGAGACGCCCGGCAACGGACGTAGGAGCGTCGTAAGAGCCGTAGGAGCGGGAATAAAAAAAAGGTACTAAAGAAGAAGAAGGTATAAGAATAAAAGTAGGGAAGCGGATTTTAAACTTTTGCAGGAATGATGCCCGATTATGTTATTTATTTGGTGGCACTGACTTCATATTATAATGTAATGAGCACTTTCAGGTTTTCATTGTGTTTTTGGTATTGGTTTGTGTTTTGTATAAAATAATTATCTCTCTCTCTCTATCGTTCCCAATCCCCACGTGAACACATTACTTGATAAAAAGTATTATATGTCACTCAGGTATAATATAGCTACATATTACTAAAAGAATTTTCATAATCGGTTCAGTAGTTTCCTATTCAATGCAAAAAACAAATAATATTTCCTTTTTATTTTAGTACAGATAAAAGATAAAATATTTCCCCAATTACTATATTCTCTGGCCGCAACGCTTATGGACAAAGGCTATAGGAAACCAACAGTTGTCCAAAGTTTTACTTATTTAATGATTAAATAAGTAAAAATTGAGAATTAATACACTAATTGACACTTCTGTCAATATTTCAGAGCGTGCACGCCTACTAGCTGTTGGAGAATGGGAGTCAGGGTTATGGATCCAGGCGCTCCCATCGCCCAACATCGGTACAATGTTGGACGACATTACCTTCCGCATTGCCACTTGCCTTCGGCTGGGTACACCTTGTATATCCTTATATCATTGCACCTGTGGAGTAACCGTCGATAATCTGGGACACCATGGCCTTTCTTGTAGCAGAAGCGCAGGTCGTATACCTCGGCACGCTATTCTAAACGACATAATTCGTAGGGCTCTTTCCACCGCAGGTCTTCCGGCCGTACGTGAACCAAATGGTTTAGCACGAAGCGATGGAAAGAGACCGGATGGTATGTCGTTGCTACCGTGGAAGATGGGAAGGCCTTTGGTGTGGGACGCTACATGCGTTGACACCTTAGCACCTTCACACCTTCCAAGCACATCCGGATGTGCCGGCGCTGCTGCTGCATCGGCTGAAGGCTTTAAACGGCGTAAATATGCAAACCTAGCAGGTGATTACATATTTGAGCCGTTTGGGGTTGAGACACTGGGGTCAGGGGGTCCGAGTGCTCGCCGCCTTTATAGAAATATTGATAAACGCCTAATCGATGCTTCTCAGGACCAGAAGGCTGGCTATTTTCTGGCCCAAAGAATAAGTATCGCCATCCAACGTGGCAACACAGCCAGCATTCTGGGAACCTTCCCAGTCGGCAATGACGCGGAGGATTTTTAAACGATATTTTGTAATGTAAATATTTTTAGTCTATAATTATGTTTATTTTGTATACTGTAATTCTTATTTTAATCATTAGTAAAGGATTTCACTTAAGCTCAGCTTATTCTCGTTATTTTATAAAACATTCTTTATACCTCAAATGTTTTTTAAGATAATATATATAAAGAATCGTATTTCTCTTATCTCTTTGCCTAAATATATTATGTAAACATTAGTTAAATTATGTGTGAATTGTGGAAACATTTTATGATATAATAAGTATTTGCTTGTATATCACGCTCTAGGCATACGCCTTTCTGGTGAAAGATGCGAGCTTGTATCCCGACTAAGATATTGAATATATAATAACCATTTATTTACAATAAGAATTTCAATATACATAATTATATACAAAAAATATTTACATTACAAAATATCATTTAAAGAATCCTCCGCGTCATTGCCACCTGGGAAAGTTCCCAGAATGCTGGCTATGTTACTACGTTGGTTGGCGATACTTATTCTTTGGGCCAGAAAATAGCCAGCCTTCTGGTCCTGAGAAGCATCGATTAAGCGTTTTGTGAATATAATTTACAACAGTAACCCTAATTATGAACGTTACACGGCATAGAATTTTCATAGACTGCAGAGATTGTAGTCACGTACAGTTCGCGAGCGATAAGTGGAGCTTTGCATTTGTGTGGGGCAGTGTGCGTGAACGTATATGTGACCTATTTTACACACACATGTGTTGTACACACAGTAAAAAAAACGAGTTTTTACTCTACTTTTCGTGGTCACTCACACAAATGCAAAGCTCCGTTTATCCCTCGCGTACTGTACCCATATGAATTTCAGAATAGTAATTGAGGTTCTAGTGTATACGGTGCCCGGTAACGGTAATGACTGCTTCGGTGGCGTGGTCGGTAGTGCATCGGCTTTCGACGCCGGAGTTTTGGGTTCTATTTCCGGGTCGAATGAAATATTTGTAACATAAAAACATAACATAGCATCACGCATTTTTCCCCGAAGGGGTAGGCAGAAGTGTGCAAACACACCCACTTCTCGCCAGCTATGTTAGGTCCCATATAATAGGGGGCGAGCCTATTGCCATTTACCGGGCACAAGTTCCAGACTCTGGGATAATTATCTGGGTAAAATTCTAAAGAGAATTATACATTATCCACCAGACCCGGGAATCGAACCCAAGGCCTCGAGCGTGGCAGTCCGTACATAGTGCCATTGTGCCACCGAGGTAGTCGTGAATATTTGTGTGATCCACAAATGTTTGTTTGGGAGTTTGAGTGTTTTCTATGTATATAATGTATGTATTTAGAAATGCATAAGTATGTTTATCATTTGTCTAGATCCTATAGCACAAACTTATAGCTTAGTTTGGGCTAGTTGACGTTGGGTGAGAATGTCCAAAATATTTATTTTTATATTTAATTAGGCTAGCGTAAATACACGGGAAAAATAAAAAAAAAACCAGTAAAAGGTGTAAATCATCTTTTGGATGGTATACTGCCGTTTGCCCGAATTTTATTTGCTCTAATTTTATTTGACATAATAGTCAACAGACATAATATTATATGACATAATAATCATTTGCCCTACTCTTAGTTGCTATATTAGTCACGTGCTGGAAGCTTTGTTTCCCATAAAGTATTTTAGCATAATATCACTTGTCATAATCATTGTAAGCCAAGCAAGAAGAAATAGAGAAGAAATAGAATGGTAATAGAGAACAGGAATGAATGATGATTAATATTAAAAACGACGTATTCGCGGACGTCGCCATGGGGTGTGCGGCGCTGTGCGCTGATAAAACACTGTTTACCAGTGCATGGCGTCCATGCACCCCGTGGCGTGGCCGGCGAATACGGGTGTAAGTTTAGATAATGAGGAATGAGCCCTGAGAAGGCTATCGCGGAAGCTAGGACTAGACTTGAATAATTATTACAGCTGTCGAATAGGCTCTGCCATGGGTAGAGGAGCGCTCAAAAAACAAAAATCATTGTAAGCCCTAATTATCACATGCACAAATTATCACATGCCCTAATTATCACCTGCCCTAATTATCACATGTCCTAATTATCACAAGCCCTAATTATCTATCACATGCCATAATTATCACATGCCCTACTTATCACATGTCAAAATATCAGTGAGGTTTAGGTTATGTTAGAACATGAAAGACAACGCACGAGTTGACCGAGCGAAGCGAGCGTGCCGCGGCAAAGGCCGGTGAAGTGCCACAATCATTTGTAATAATCATAGCCCTTTTTTTTAAGTTACCGCGCCTTGATGTGGTCATACTGCGTCCATTACGGGACGCCTCTGGTAGTTGCGGTGGTATATACCCAGTGGAGCCCGGCCGATAATCATAGCCCTAATTATCAGATGCCATAACATCATTTGCCATCGACATTGAGGTTTAGCCAACTGAGCTACGATGACCACTACCGACAACATCGAATTTTTGCTTCATATCATATTCATAATTTCTACATCGCGCTATTAAGGTTAGCGTTGGATCCACCTACCGCAGTTCTACCGTACTGACGGTACCAGTGTATCGTGTTACAGCGATATTTAGACACTGAATTTTTAGATGAATCCTTACCAAATCCATATATTTTTGTATTTCAAAGCAATGAGTTTGCTTAAACTATTCTTAAAATATTAAGAAAGAAATTATAAATAGATCACAAAAACTGATGTCATCGGCGGGATTCGAACCCACGGCCTTTCCCTAACAGGGGAACTGCTAACAGGGGGACTGCTCTGCCAACTGAGCTACGATGACCACTACCGACAACATCGAATTTTTGCTTCATTTCATATTCATAATTTCTACATCGCGCTATTTGGCAGGCGCTCAGTTAGCAGAGCAGTCCCCCTGTAAGGGAAAGGCCGTGGATTCGAATCCCGCCGAAGACATCAGTTTTTGTGATCTATTTATAATTTCTTTCTTAATATTTTAAGAATAGTTTAAGCAAACTCATTGCTTTGAGATACAAAAATATATGGATTTGGTAAGGATTCATCTAAAAATTCAGTGTCTAAATTACGTTGTAACACGATACACTGGTACCGTCAGTTCGGTAGAACTGCGGTAGGTGGATCCAACGCTAACCTTAATAGCGCGATGTAGAAATTATGAATATGATATGAAGCAAAAATTCGATGTTGTCGGTAGTGGTCATCGTAGCTCAGTTGGCAGAGCAGTCCCCCTGTTAGGGAAAGGCCGTGGGTTCGAATCCCGCCGATGACATCAGTTTTTGTGATCTATTTATAATTTCTTTCTTAATACTTTAAGAATAGTTTAAGCAAACTCATTGCTTTGAAATACAAAAATATATGGATTTGGTAAGGATTCATCTAAAAATTCAGTGTCTAAATATCGTTGTAACACGATACACTGGTACCGTCAGTTCGGTAGAACTGCGGTAGGTGGATCCAACGCTAACCTTAATAGCGCGATGTAGAAATTATGAATATGATATGAAGCAAAAATTCGATGTTGTCGGTAGTGGTCATCGTAGCTCGGTTGGCAGAGCAGTCCCCCTGTTAGGGAAAGGCCGTGGGTTCGAATCCCGCCGATGACATCAGTTTTTGTGATCTATTTATAATTTCTTTCTTAATATTTTAAGAATGCAAACTCATTGCTTTGAAATACAAAAATATATGGATTTGGTAAGGATTCATCTAAAAATTCAGTGTCTAAATATCGTTGTAACACGATACACTGGTACCGTCAGTTCGGTAGAACTGCGGTAGGTGGATCCAACGCTAACCTTAATAGCGCGATGTAGAAATTATGAATATGATATGAAGCAAAAATTCGATGTTGTCGGTAGTGGTCATCGTAGCTCAGTTGGCAGAGCAGTCCCCCTGTTAGCAGTCCCCCTGTTAGGGAAAGGCCGTGGGTTCGAATCCCGCCGATGACATCAGTTTTTGTGATCTATTTATAATTTCTTTCTTAATATTTTAAGAATAGTTTAAGCAAACTCATTGCTTTGAAATACAAAAATATATTGAGGTTTAGGTTAGGTTAGAACATGAAAGACAACGGACGAGCCGAGCGAGCGAAGAGAGCGTGCCGCGGCAGCGGCCGGCGAAGTGCCAGTAAGCTAATAAGTAAGTAGGTATTAGAATTAAATCGCCTACAAATATATTGTCTACCCACCAATGTATTTATAATAGGTTTGTAAATCATTTTAGAGCGCTTGTAGAAATATCATGAGCAAATGCATAGCTTGGAAGGAGATTCGAAAACAATTTATTATTATGGCGTTTAAATATTCTGTCTAATAATTAATATGGCAATTAAAAATATGAAAAACAATACGTATGGCACTCGTATCTTATGGTATCTAAGTTTCGGGCAATTAAAAGTATGTCATATGTTGTAGGAAAAAATGGCCTTAGGGAGGAAATGTAGCCTTCTCCTAATAGCCGTGCCCAAATGGAGTTGTAGTGGACTGTATTATGTTGTAGATAGGGGCAGATCCAGTGAAACAACAGCGTACAACTTTCACACGTCTATATTGAACCACGTACACGAGGGAAGAGAGAACGGATACATATTTCTGCAGTGTTGCCACCACACACGTTCTTTTGTACTAACACCGATATGGCTAAAGGTCAATTTGACCATACCGTTGGTAAATTACATGTTGGTTTCCCAACATACTGCCCAACTGAGAAGAATGCTATTCGAGTTATACAAAAAACAAATGTCTTGATCAAAGCCGAACAAAATTCTTAAAATAAAGCAATCGTTATACATAGAGAAATAGTGGGCATAGAATATACACATGAAAACAAATTGTTTTACATAATGTGGAATTTACAATAGAAAACAAAATAAACCTAGTACCTTGAACATTAGCTTACTATAGTTATGTTAAGTATATTCTAGAGTAACATGAAACATATATTAACCAAACAATTTTTGATGTTGCTTAGATAAATTGAATGTTGTAAGTAGCAAAACAAACTTAAACTTAAAACAATACATAATGTGGATGCATGTAAATTAAACCTGACTATCAGGGTCTACAGGCAAGACACATATTTTTACAATTGAACGCTTATGGACGGAGCCATTAGCAGTTTTTACCTCAACTACTCTAACCTTGTTATCGGAGCCAGGGTACACCCGAACGACTCCGGCCATGGGCCAGTACATAGGTGCAGTATAATCGTCCTTCAATATGACCAGCGAGCCTACTTTTACATTAGGTTGTGGATCTCTCCACTTTGGACGTGACTGTAACATATTCAAATAATTTTTACTCCAAACCTTCCAAAATGATTTTTTTATATTAGTACATAATTTCCAAAATTTTAAATTGCTTGTATGTGCATCAGGAAAATTAGGTTCTGGGTAACTATTCAAAGCAGTGCCTATAATAAAATGGCCTGGTGTCAGACAAGAAAAATCATTTGCGTCTGAGGACAAGGGCATCAATGGTCGGCTATTTAAAACAGACTCTATTTGACATATTACAGTATTTAGCTCTTCATAGGTTAACAAGGCTTTCTGAACTACTCTTTTCAAATGGAATTTCATACTTTTCACTCCAGCTTCTGCTAATCCAGCAAATGTAGGTGAATAACATGGCAAAAAGTGAAAATTAATATTATTCTGAGATGTAAAAGTATGAACCTCCTCTTGGTGTTCCTTAGAACTTTGTAATTTATACAAATCATGTAATTGACTGCGTGCACACTTAAAGGTTGAGGCGTTATCACAATAAATGTCAGTGGGCAAGCCTCTGCGTGCTATAAATCTTTTTAGACAAGCTAAGAATGTGTCTGTTTTCAAGTCAGACGTTAATTCTAAATGTATTGCCTTGGTGACAAAACACACAAACCCACAAACATATGCCTTCGTTTCCAAGGCCTTTCTAATTCTACTTTATCGTACCTTATCAAAATTGGACCAGCAAAATCCATAGCAATTTTTTCATAAGGACGACATACATTTATTCTATCGTGGGGAAGAGAGCCCATTAGCTGTTTGTTTGCAGTGCCTTTCAACTTAAAACATGTTACACATTTATGCACTACCTTTTTAATCTCTCTCATGCCATGAACAATCCAAAATTTTTGATTTATCGTTGACAGAAGTAACCTAGGGCCTGCATGTAGGTTCTTTATATGCTCTCTTTCAATTATTAATCTAGTTAAATAAGCATCGAGGCAGAATTACAGGATGTTTTTGAGAAAATGGTACAGATGAATTTTCCAACCGACCACCTACCCTAAGCAGCCTTCTGTCATCAACAAATGGGGACAATGGCTTTAAGTTACCTTTAACAATTTTATTCTTACATTTTAAATCATTAATGTAATTTTTGAAATGAACTTGTTGCTCATACTTAACAATTAGTAACAGAGCATCATTTAATTCCTGAGTTGTTAAATACCCATTTTGGATACTCTTGCTATTTGCATTCTGAATAAAACGTTTTATGTATGCTAAGATTCGCTGCATTTTTGTAATATTAGAATATTTTTTAAGAAAGTCTAAACAAATAATATTTTCCATAGAAACCGTACAGAGCATTGCACTCGACAATGCAGAGTCAACCTCAGTCTCCGGTAGGTTGCAAGGGATGGGAAGTTTAGGGGCATTAACTGGATTATATTCACAGGTGCTGATGACACCTGGACCTCGCCACCACAAAGGGTGATTGTGCAATTCCTCGGGCAAAATACCTCTGCTCAAGCAATCTGCAGGGTTTTCATTGGAACTTATATGCAACCATGTAAAAGTGTGTGTTAATTGTGAAATTACCTTCACTCGGTTCGCTACATATGTGTTAAGCTTAGCTATATTAGTTTGAATCCAAGCGAGAACAATTTGTGAATCGGAATATATATTATCAATCTTTAACTGGGTTTGCAAGACGTTGTGCATTCTCGTGACTAGCTTCGCAAGTAGTAGCGCTGAATTAAGTTCCAGCCTTGGTATTGTAAGACGCTGTTTTGACGGATTTACGCGAGAACGTGAACTGAGCAAAGAGATCTTCACATTACCTGAGTGATCAACGACTCTCAAATAAACACAACATCCATATGCGGCGCAGCTAGCAGCGTCTGCATAACCTATAAGTTGAATAGTACATGCCGTGCACAAGTTTATGTAGCGTGGTATGGCTATTGGATGCATACCGATTAAGCTGTTATAAAACTCGCTCCATGCGCACAGCAAATCGTCACTCGGTCTCTCATCCCAACCAATTTGCGCTAACCAAAGCCTTTGCATAAACACCTTGGCCCTTACAATGACAGGACCTGCTAATCCTAAAGGATCATAAAATTTGCCGATGAAGCTTAATATTTCACGCTTAGAAGCAGGCATGGTAGCATTCGTGTTAGGAGATGAAAGCATGAATGAATCGTTTTTAGTATTGAAGTTAATACCTAATGTTTTTAAAGAAGTATTATTTTTCTCTAATTCTATGTTATCAAAGTGTTGAAGGCATTTAGGGATCTCTTTTAATAGCCGGGGGCAATTTGTGTACCATTTATGTAACTGGAACCCACCAATCTCAAGAAGCTCACAAAGTTGTCTTTTTGTTTCTGTTAACAGCTCTGAACTATTCTGTGACACAAGTGCGTCATCTACATACATAGAATTTTCTATAATAAAGGCGGCAAAAGGAAATTCCTGTTTATACCTATCTGCCAACTCTTTTAGGCAACGTGTTGCTAAATAAGATGAGCTTTTCAGACCGTATGTCACTGTATTTAACTGTATACGGATGTTATCCTTGGGGGTATCCCTCCAAAGGATATTTTGTAAAGACCTATACTTTGGATCCAATTAAACTTCTCTGAACATACCTTTTATATCTGTTATAAAAATAAATTTGTTGACTCTGAACAACAATAAAATATCTACTAATTCTTTCTGAACTACACTACCATTTAATTGCAAGTTATTTAAAGAAACCTTTAATTTAGTTTTCATGGACCCATCAAAGACCACCCGACACTTTGTTGTCTTTTTATCAAGTCGAATGACGGGATGGTGGGGTAGAAAATATACTGGTTCAGCATTTAAATTATATTGGCTGATATTGATGACTGTGCCATGGCCCTGTTGAATGTAGTCATGAATAAATTCACTATAAAGTTTATAAAGTAGTGAATCTTTTTGAAATCTAACCTCTAAATTATGAAATCTATTTAGAGCTAAATTATATGAATGACCAAGTGTTTGATTAATTGACTCCAAAGGCAACTTAAGAGGTAAGGCAACTTGAAACTTATTATTTTTAGTGTCTAAACTAACTGTGTTACAAAAAAAATCTTCACAAGCTTCATGTTCTGGCACCCTTTCCATAAAGAAATCAGGAATGCTTTCAGTTTTCCAAAATTGAGTGAGAGTGTTGTTTAAAGAATCGTCACATTTGTTACAAAATAAAGAGGTTACCGGATATGCATGCAAAGCCATAGGCACAGATCCCGCTACCACATAACCAAATTGAGTGCGAAGTACTGGGGCAGCTGTGGTCGAAGCAGCACGCTGCGTCGAACCCTGCTCGTGATGATGCTCAGTAGGCAGCAGCACCTGAAAGAATATGTCGGCACCCAGTAAGATATGGATAACACTTGGTATGTTAAAGTCCTTATCTGCAAGTGGGATATCTAATGGTAAATTTAGATTTTCCAAGTTAATTTTAATTTGCGGTAACTTAGAAGTAATTTTGTCTAACTTGTAACAAGTGACGTTAATCTGAAACTCATTTGTCAAAGAATGTAACTGAATATTGACACTTTCTCTTATATGTTTAGTTGTGTTACCAATACCTATCACCGGAGCTTGTATATGCTTGGTTTTTACTTTTAATAGGTCCACAAGTTCACTAGTGATGAATGAAGTCTGTGACCCACTGTCAAGGAGAGCCTTGACGTGGTACACTGTGCCGTTGCTTGCCACAATCTTGACCCTGGCGGTGGGAAGAAGTACCTGCTCAGAGTTGGATTTCAAAAACAATGAAATTGGTGATTGGTTGTCATCCTGATGCAGCAAGGTGTTATGCTCTTGTTTGCAATGGTCACATTTGAAGAAAAATCTACATTTTTTGCTGTGACCGTTGAGGCATATCTGGCAAAGTTTATTGTCAGTGACATATTTGATTCGCTCACTAGCTGACTTAGCTTTAAATTGTGGACAGTTAAATAATTTATGAGATGACTTACATAGGAAGCAGCCAGCAGGCGACCGAGTTGTCCTTATGTTGGCCATATTTGAAGCCTTAGCACATATTGAAGGCTGTTGTCGCTCCGCATTCTCAAGTGCAAGTGCTCTATTATCTAAGAATTCCAACAGACAATTAATGGTTGGTTTTTGATCCCTAGATAACTGAAATTCCCTATTACATATCACATCAAGTTTCCTAGTTAGAATGCATACAATAAGTGGATCCCATGCACCTATATCGTGCCCTAAGTTTTTTAAAGCTGCCAGCTGCTGTTTGACAGTAGAAAGAAACTGACGAATATTGACAGCAGTTGACTTGTGTATGGGAGGCATATCCAACAAAATAGATATATGATCATTGGTGATTTTATAGGAGTTATTGTATCGTTCGTCAATGCTGCCGTGGTATAACTAAAACGCCGTTTGACGATTTTTACTTTTTGATGCTATCTTAATCAGAAAAAAAATCTCTATCGATCTGTATTTACAGTATTTTCCTAACTAGAAAAGCTACAAAATAAAATAAAATAAAATAAAATAACGTTTATTATCTTTGAAATTTTCAGAAAATTATTTAGATTCGTCAGAAGTTGGTGTGACTCTACCGAGGGTTCCAAAATGCAACGAGACTGAGAAGAGCCCTCAAGAAACTCAGCTCGGCTTTTTTCAAAATATTTCATCTTAAATCTAATACAGAGTTATTTAGAAAGGAGCAATTCGTTACGTTGTTACAACCAGGCCGCCTTGTCATCTAAGAAATCATTAATACTATAATAAGCTTTATGGCACAATTTACTTTTTATTAGTTTTTTAAATTTATTGACAGATAAATTTGCTATTTCGGTTGGCAATGTATTGTACATTCGAATAAAGTTCCCCGCAAAAGAATTACTCACTTTATGAAGCCTAAATTTAGGAACAGCCAGTTTATCCTTATTTCTTAAGTTTAGATTATGATTATCACTATTTTTCACAAATTTACTTTTGTTTTTGTGGGTATACAATAAAATTTCATAATTATACTGTGAATACACTTTAAGGATGTTAATATGCTTAAACTTATCTCTTAATGACTCCCGAGACCCCATTCCATAGATAGTCCGGATAGCCCTCTTCTGCAACACAAAGATGCATTCAATATCGGCAGCGTTACCCCACAGTAGTATGCCATATGTGTGATGATACTGTGGAAGTAGCTGAAGTAGACAAGACGCTCCGTTTTAATGTCTGTAAGTTGTCGGATCTTTTTGACAGCATAGGCTGCTGAACTAAGCCTGGCCGAAATTTTCCCGATATGAGGCCCCCATTGCAATTTGGAGTCTAACGTTATGCCCAGAAAGACAGTGTCATCGACCAATTCTATTATATCATCCCTAACCTTAACACTGGTTTTAACAAGTCTTATATTAGGTAAGGTGAATCTTACACATTTAGTTTTATTTTCATTTAATAATAAATTATTAGCACAAAACCAGTGGACTATCCTAGAGAGGGCAATGTTTACATCGTCAAGTTCGCACTGTCCACGTTTAACTTTAAATATTAAAGAAGTGTCATCAGCAAACAAACCTACCTCGTGGTCGTCTCTTATGAGGTGAGGGAGATCATTAATATATACTAGAAAAAGAAAAGGTCCCAAAATTGAACCCTGCGGTACCCCCATTGCTACAGGAGAACCAGGTGACTGTTTACCATTGATCACTACTTTCTGGACCCTATCACTTAAGTAAGAATTGACGAAATTCAAGGCCGTCCCCCGGATTCCGTAATGATCAAGTTTCTTAATTAAAGTCTGGTGCTGAACGCAATCGAAGGCCTTAGATAAGTCACAGAATACACCATAAGCATCATATGACTCATCCCAGGCCCTGTATATACACTCTAATAATTTAATACCGGCATCAGTGGTGGACCGACCACGAGTGAAACCGAATTGTTTTGTATGTAATAGTTTATTAACGTTAAAGTGATTTTGCATTTGATTAAGCATAATTTTTTCAAAAATTTTACTAAATGTAGGTAGTACAGAAATGGGACGGAAATTGGACGGATCTGAAGTACTACCCGATTTAAACAGGGGAATTAATTTACTAGATTTCATTAAATCAGGGAACACACCACTATCAACACAATTATTAAATATTATTACTAGTTCAGGAGCAACCATTTCAATAAAAGAATTTACTAAATACACAGAGATGCCCCAGAGGTCAGCTGTTTTCTTGATATTTAAAGATTTAAAAGTTTTTAAGATAGTGTTTATGTTAACTTTACTGAATTTAAATATAACGTTACAACAAGGAACGTTTGCTTTTAACAAAGATTCTGCAATGGGGGTTGAAGAGCCTAGGGTTTTTGTCAAATCTACAGGAATTCGGGAGAAAAAATTTTCAAATTCGTTAGCGACTTCGAAGTCTGATGTAGTTATTTTACCATTTATATTAAGTTTAAAATGATTATCATTTAATTTTTGTTGACCTCTTTCCGCGTTTATCATTTTCCAAGTAGATTTAACTTTGTCTGCACTATTGAGAATTTTATCACTTATATATTTTGATTTAGCTGCTAAACAGTCTGCTTTAAACTTTTTTGAATAAGTTTTAACATAATCTAGAAATTCAACTGATCTATTAAGCTGTCTTTCTGAGTATAGTTCATAAAGTTTTTGTCTACTTTTGTGTATACCCTCAGTGGCCCATTCACTGAAAGTAGGACTATCACTAATCATGACCTCCTTAGACTTGAATATGGAGTTGAACTCGTTGTAAAAAGAATCAAAAAATAATTTATACATTACATTTGGATCTAAGCCAGTGTCTAAGAATGGAATTTTATTGCAAAGTCCAACCCTCATACGTTCCAAGCGGTCACCAGTTATTGGTCTACATAATATTTTACGTTTTATAACTTTTCCTTTAGTGATTTTAAAAGATGCCATTTGCCCACAATGGTCTGAATCTAGCTTTTTTATAATACTTTTACTTTCTGGCAACATATCGCTGACAACATATTATCCAGGCAAGTGGCTATTGTATTACAATATCTAGTAGGCTCCAAAAATAAGTTTGTAAGATTGTGTGATTTAAATAAATTTAAAATATTATAACTCATAGGCGTATTAACAAGTAAATCGACATTAAAATCACCACATACTATTAGGTACTTATTAGTTTTTCCAAGTTTACATAGAACTTTGTCAATAAGTTCCTCAAATTCGCAAAAGGGTGAGGTTCCAGGTTTATACACGCATACTACTATGAATTGCTCCATTTCCACGCACGACAGTTCGACTTTACACTCTAGAGAAAGAGACACAATATCTTTCCGTTCTTTAAATTTAAGTTGTTTATTTAATAAAATCAAAGATCCCCCCGTACTGTGGTCACCCTGCAGAATGCACTACCAACCCGGTGATTACTGAAATTGAACATGAGCTCATACGGCTTACGCATATGTTCTGTAATACAAAAAATATCAATATTATCTGAATTCATTAACAGTTCCAACTCTAACTCTTTGCCATGTGTTAAACAACCAATATTTTGATGCCCTATGTTGATATAATTTACATTTTTTGATTTGGTTTGATTTGGAGGGCATTTTTTAACATAATTAATATTTGTTACTAAATTTAATTCAATTAATTGACTATGTCTGCTAAAGGGTAATATTGCCTCTGTTGTCGTAGAACTTAATTTAAATTACTTGGAACAGATTCCAAAGTCTTAACACTAAATCTACATTGCTCAATAAAAGCAGTTTTGTCAGCCAAGTTCTTGGCTGAAGTGTAAAAATAGTTGAATAGCAAACTTGCTATTTGTCTCTTATAATGCTTTGGTAGAAAATACCTACCTTTGTTTACATAAACAATATGTTTGTTATTGTTAAAGTTACTGTCAGAAGTTGACAAATTGTATTTATATACAGTTCTCTTAAAAACAGAATTAAAGTCAATTACATGGAATTTATTATTATATTGGCTAGTTAAATTGAGTTGTAAATTTATCTTATATCTAAGAGAATTTTCCACGTCTGGCATACCTTTTATGTATGGTAATGTAAACATTACTACATGTTCAACATTTAAGTTTTGCATTTTGTCAAAGTATAGGGATAGTTCATTTTTGTTAATTTTACCCCTGTTTGAGCAGAAAATAATTATTTTACTGTTTGAGTCAAAATTATATTCTAATATCTTTTGCATAATTTCATTTAAAGATGCACCTGGATAACAGTTATTAATAATTGAATAACAATTTGAATTAAATTGTTGTATCAGATAAGAACTAAAATCAGTTCCAATATCATCACTAAATAAAACTAGTTTAGTATATCCAGTATGACTATTACTTTTTACACTGTCACACAATTCATACACTAATGAAGTAGAAGGTGAGCAAGTTGTAAGGGAAGCCTGGTTCTCCAATGATTGAGAAGGACTTGTGCAATTGATATTGCATGAGTGGTTATTTATGAAGGTATTAAGGCGCTCAGTATTATAATTAGATGTTTTGAGTACCTTATCTATACTTGATGAACACTTATTAAAGTCTTTTAGAGACCATTCATATTTCTTAGTTACATACTCTAATTCAAATTGCAAATTTTTTATTTGTGACTCTAAGCGTTGTGTGTCAGTGTAATATTTTAAATGACTTTGTTTAAGTTCTAACGTAGATAATTTAGCTTGTTCTCTTAATTTTAAACTAGAGTTAACATTTTTACACTTTTTGATTAAGATTCTATGATATTTTAATTGTTTCTTTGATTTTGAAATGAATTTCTTTTTTTTAGGTATTTTTTTAGTTTATTCCTGCTGCAAAAATAAACTGGCTTGTCCAGTTGGTATGAACTGTCATTGGTAAGATCTATAGTAGACAAGTCCAGGTTTGGAACTGTTGCAGAAGGAACAAACTGCGGAGTACCACTCATTAGCTCGTTATAAAGGTTATCCGTTTGTTGGACTACGACTTGCTTGGCAGCTGACTCCAAGTGTAAGATGTGCCCCTGGGCATCCCGTAGCTCCTGTTCCAGCAAGGTAGTCCTCCTCAAGGTCCCTTCATACTCGTCACTGCACTCTTGAAACCTATCTACTATTGATTGAAGGTGGTTCCGCTGCATTACAATTTCATCATAACTAATATGAAGCCTAGCTAGTTCAGATTTTAGTTTTTTACTATCGTCTAAAGCACCTATCAACAAGTTTTCATTTTCTTCTCTTTCTTTTTCTAATTGTAAACAGAGCTCTGTTTTAGATTTAAGTTCCTGCAACACCAGCTGAAGTTTGGGCTCCTCCTGCTGGCGGGATAAGGCTCTACTGCTACGGGTATTCATATTCTCGACAAATAAGTGCAATTAAACGCAATTTAGAAAATACAAGTAGGTAGTTCGAGGTTATGTTAGGTACCGGTAAATTACAGGGAGGCTAAAGGTAATCTCCAGGAGACAATAAAGCGGGCCAAGACGGCGGCCCGCGAGGAGCTCCTGGAGACCCTGCAGCAGAACCCATGCAGCAGAAACCATCTCTCGGAGAGGGCCATAGCTTTCCCCAGCTGGCTCGGGCCAGCTCGGCGAGATGTGTCGTGCGGTGTTCCGCAGGGGTCGGTCCTGGGGCCGCTTCTGTGGAACATCGGCTACGACTGGGTGCTGCGGGGTGCGTTGCCTGAGGGCGTCGGCGTAACGTGCTACGCCGACGATACCCTCGTCACGGCGCGGGGTGCAACGTACCAGGAGGCAGCACTCAAGGTCACGACGGGTGTTGCTCAAGTCGTGGGTCGGATACGGCGGCTGGGACTGGAGGTGGCCTTGCACAAGTCCGAGGTTCTGTGCTTTCACAGACCTCGGAACGGTCCACCTGAAGGTTCCAGCATAAATGTGGGAGGCGTTAGCATCGGCATCAAGCCCTCGATGAAGTACCTAGGGATCGTACTTGATAGCCGATGGAACTTCGGACCACATTTCCGAAGTTTGGTCCCTAAAGTGACGGGGGCATCAGTCGCGCTTTCGCGACTCATGCCCAACCTAAAGGGACCCAACGCCTCCTGCAGGAGACTGTACCTGGGGATCGTGCGGAGTATGGCCCTATACGGGGCTCCCGTATGGGCGGCGCGGTTGACGGCCAACAACTCAACGCTCCTTAATAGACCGTTGAGGACCTTGGCCGTCAAAACAATAAGAGGGTACCGCACGATCTCCGGAGAGGCTGCATGTCTCCTAGCCGGGACCCCTCCATGGGACCTGGAAGCGAGAGCCCTTGCGTCAATGTTCCAATGGCGCAAGGAGGCGCTGGAGCGGGACCACAGGCCTACGTCTCGAGAAATCGAGGAACGGCGGTCCCAACTCCACCAGGATCTCATGGAGTCATGGAGGGTGCGACTTGAGCAACCCAGATGGGGTAGCACCATCATCGCGGCGGTGAGACCGATCATGGACGATTGGCTGCAGAGGCAGCATGGTGACCTCACGTATCGTGCGACGCAGATCGTTACCGGGCATGGATGCTTCGGTAGCTATCTGTTTCGCATCCATCGTGAGGTCACACCCCGGTGTCAACATTGCGAGGTTTCCGGCGACGACACCGCACTCCACACGTTGGTGGAGTGCTCAGCGTGGGCGAGTCAGCGCCGGGACCTCGTAGTGGGTCTGGGCGTGGATATCCTCTCGCTGGAAACCATGCTCCAAGCCATGGTCTCCAGCGCGAGTAGGTGGAACGCGGCCGTGTCCTTCTGCGAGCAAGTCATGCTCGCGAAGGAGGCGGCCGAGAGGGAGAGGGAGCGTACCCTTCCCGCCGAGTTCCGTAGTCAGCGGCGAGGGCGCCGCAGACTCATCTACGCCCAAGACCATCGACCTCCATTATCGGGGCCTGAGGACGGCGGGATTGCCACCCACCGTCCTTACAGAAGCAGGCTAGAAGGGTTGCGTGCTGCGGGGCCTCTGCCCCATAGCACGCAACCAGATTCACTCACTGACGCGGGATAAAACCCTACCCCAACGACGCGGGATTCTCATCCCGACCTAACCCCCGCAGAGACCACAGGGGTGGTCAAAGTCCGCCGGGCGCCACTGGAAATACGTTCTGCTTGTAACCAGAGACGCCCGGCAACGGACGTTAGAGCGGCCGCGGCCCTAGGCCGCGGAATTAAAAAAAAAAAAAAAAAAAAAAAGGTACCGGTAAATTAAAATCAAAACTTTTCTGTACTTACGAAAATAGATCACCTGTTTTCAATGTTGAGTATATGAATAAACACGTATAATAAAATAATTTTACCTATTATAGGAGAAACATTATGTATTTACGTGAAATAACATTGAACAATACGGTCAGCTGATTCGTCACTTTTTAGCTTATTTTTACACTAATATACACAAAATTCTTTGAAATGATTATTTTTGCACTACTATTGTGATGATATTGGAGTTATCTGATGTAATTTGTATTTATTTCACTAATAAATTTATAGGAGCTAAAATTTTACGACTGTTCAATAGTGTTGCCAGACACAGAAAAAAAAATGAAATAATAAACGTAAGAAAGCCGTTATATGATTTTATTTTACTTGTGTATTATTCAAAAATGCCGTAAAGTGACTGTGTTAATCTATATAGCCGCTAAAGTTCAATAAAATCAAATATTAACAAAAAAATGCTTAAGATTGTTTCGCTAGATTGCGGTTAACGGATTTTAATTCACTTTAATGTGATTAAAGTACTTTTACTGCTTTATAGTTATTCAAGTTTTTGAATAGAAATTTAAGCTATATTGAGCTATAATGCCGTTAACTGAAAAAGTTAGACATAAATGTATTTAACGATACTTAACGGCTTTATAGTTTAACTTTATTGTAAAAACATTTTGACTTAATTCATCGTTATGCGCCAGTTAGCGATGTTTCACATATTGAGTAAAATCAAAGTGGTAACAACAGTGAGACTATATTGCCGTTATCCGAAATTAATACGCTAAAAGGCCGCTATATGATCTCGCCGGGGGTGATGATCGGGGCGGTCGGGGATGATCCTGTGAGTTTTTGCACCGACACACCAACACCGCACATACGCTGGTTCGCGAGGTTCCCGCCAATTTTGGAATTATGGCGAATCGTCAGTATAAGTAAGTTTTTTATTGTTTTAGTTTACCGTATTTTATGTATGATAATTATTTTGTACAATTTATAGTTATATTCACACGAGGTAATTTATATAGCACTACAGAGCAGCTATTTTCTTGTTACAGATCCCAAAGATCAAAAATCATTTTAATAATGGCTATAAACCCAGATATTGAGCCTGGAACAAATCTAATCTTGGAGACACCGATTGTAACCAACTGTTTAAACTATTTTGATAAAATATACACTAAACTTTACTCAATGACCAGCAGCGTCTTTGCAACATTTTGTGAAACTCAAACTACGAACAACTGTCATCTTTTAAGTATAGATATAAATAATTTAAAACAGGCTTTGTTAACAGCATGTATTCAACCCAGTCCGACTTTACAGCTGTTTGAGTCAAATACTCCTGCGGAAGCAAATTTGATGTGTGATGAATTAATGCCGCCAAGAACTCAGTGCATGATCCAAGAATGCAGTTATAAGGTTTCCAATACAGTATGCCACGATTCGCCTGCTGCCGACCAACTTGATTTTGTTTCCGATGACTCCGTACGAGACAAAGATTACTGTCCATCTAATGATTCATTCGGTATTTCATCAGAAGAAGAACGTCTGTACCGCCTGTCTTACTCCACAGGAATCGTGCCGGAGGTCTGGAAGGAGACGAACGTACAACCGATCCCCAAGAAAGGGGATCGGTCTGATCCAGGCAACTGTCGACCCATAGCTGTCACCTCAGTCATCTGCAAGGAGTTTGAGCTGATCATCAACAAGCAGCTCATGCGATACCTCGAAGATCTCTCGCTAATTAATGATCGGCAATACGGCTTCAGGCCAAAACGATCAACGGGTCATTTTCTGGCATTCGTAACGCATGTATGGGATGAGGCTATGGAAAGGCACGACGAGTCCTTGGCGATTAGCCTGGATATCACCAAAGCCTTCGATAGAGTCTGGCATGCTTCGCTCCTTTCCAAGCTTCCGGCATATGGTCTACCTCCTCAACTGTGCAGCTGGATGACCAGCTTTCTGAACGAACGCCGAATGTGGGTCCTCTGCGATGGCCAGGGTTCTCGCTTTTTGCAAGTGAATGCCGGGGTGCCGCAGGGGTCCGTGCTGTCACCAACACTCTTCCTTCTGCATATCAATGATATGCTATCCTCGGGAACATTCATTTTTATGCAGATGACAGCACATTGCACGGGAGCTACTGGGCTCGGAGATTGAGGAGGATAGACAACAACTCGTGGCTGATCTCGACAGGAACCTCGGACTGTATCTCTCAATGGGGTACCGAGAACCTGGTCGAGTTCAATGCCGCCAAACACAGGCGTGTGCATTTACAGCGAAGAAATCCCCTTTCCTTCCCTATCCCTTCAGAATGCATTATTACTAATAAAGGACAACCTTGACATCCTTGGCATAGACGTTCTTCGTCGAGAGCTCAATAATAAAAACTACATCGAAAGATGTATAGGGCAGCTTCGCGGAAACTAGGAATACTGAATAAGGTAAAGCGATTCTTTTAGATTAGACCCTGCGTCGAATACTGCTCTCACCTCTGGGACGGCTCCGCGAAGTATTTGCTGGACGCTCTCGACGCTATGCAGCGACGGGCCTATCCGTATTATAGATTGTCCGGCGGTAACGGGAAGCATTGAGCGCTAGCTCAGCGCCGAACAATAGCTTCCTTGGCCCCATCTACCGTATTTACCACGGCGAGGTGTTCTGAAGAGCTCTTCAATCTGATCCCACCCTCTTCCTTCCGATCCCGAACAACGCGTGCCGGCGATAAGATCAGCGATGTGTCTCTTCAGTATTCCA